>MU225998.1:1200751-1249212 GCA_018584345.1 Thuja plicata
TGGCATCAAACCCTAATAGTGAATTGTAAACCATCCTAGGTGTTGAGAAGTGAAATGATTTGCAAAACTTAGTAATGTGTGTTTTAGAGCTGAGTTTTTGGTTTTTGATTGTGTGTATTTAAAAATAAACACAATAAAAAACCAGAAACTCAGCTCTAATTCAATGGATTGTGGAAATTTGATCGATTTAATGTGTGTTTTGTAAGTACAGTCTTGCAATTCTGATAAATCTAAATCTATTTTGGTGTATCACCTTTATTAATCAGTTTTCATTTTCAGTTATCTCTCTCCCTTCTCCCAAAACCATAAAATTTAGCATTAGGTGATATCCTGAATCTAATAGGAACTGGCCTAGAATCTAGAGATTCATTCTCTCATCCACCAAGGAGAATGTTTCCATGTTCCAATAGGATGGCTAGATTCTGCATCCAGCTATAGGCGCAATCCTGATTGACAATAGTTTTTGGCACGCCTGGTGGGACCAAACTGTTTCACAGTTTGGTTCAGCTTCATTATTATTGCTGTTATGGTGTGAGCAATGGTATTTCAGCCTTTGGAGGCAGGATTCAAGCACACACCTGGTGACTCTACATAAAACATCTACTGGTTTCAAAGATCAAGTGCTAGTATTTTTCAAAAAAACACTTTTTATATTCAGATTTCCATCTTATTACATGAATAGAAATGTCACATTATTGTGGGCAGAAAGAATACCCACCACCATATTATGAAAGGAATGACCATGAAGTTTCTAACCAGCCATATCATTTTGAGGGTGCTACCAATTTTGTTCAGAATGATTTTGCAAGTGCTAATTATTAGCATGTTTCACCTATTTGTGAGCCTCTCATTCCTGTGCAAGTCTTGTATAAAATGGATCTTAATGGAATTAGAGATCGGGTTATGGCTCTCAGTCAGAGACTTGATGACCTTGGTGTAGGCTTGAAGGGAGATCCATCTCTGCCCTTACATGGGGATGAGTTTGGGTATCGTGAGTTACAACTCCTTTTGGTGGGTTGGGCTGCCCAAATACAAGAGAATAAAGAACATCAAGGATTTGAATTGCAGATAGAGGATTCAACCTACCAAATCTTTCAAATGTGCATGCTGATATGGGGTATGAAATACTTTGAGGACACAACAACAATAAAGTAGCATATGTGGACTCAAGCGAAGGAGAAGTTTGATGCCAAGAAAAGACAATTTGATCAAGCTCTTGCAGAAGAAGAGAAGAAGCTAGAAGCATAGAAGAAAGTTCATGAGAAAGAGTTAGAAGAACATAAAGAATTAATAAAGGTCATGTTTAATATAGGTGTAAAATATGAAGATGATTTCCAAAGGAGATTAACAACTCGTGAGTAATTAAATGACAAAGAGCTACGTGAGCACAAGGAGAGAATAAGGCTCCTGATTGATACAACAAATAAGTATAGAGATGTCGGTAAAATTCACTATGAAGAAGCCCAAAAGTATAAATGAAAAGATGAGCAAGTGCTTGTATCCGAGATTCATACCCTTGCTGATCAGAACAATGAAATGATGGTAGATGTGTTTGATGAGTTGCCTAAGTTTTTTGAAGAGGAGAACATACTAGACCAAACACCATTATCAAGCTATGGCCAAGTGGATGAAGAATTGAAGCCCATCCTCATGCAAGATCATGAAGAAGATGCTGCAAATCAGAGGGTAGAAACACCAATCCTAGGACAACAAGAAAAAGTTCAAAGTCTGGATGATTTGGGCATGCATGAAAAAAACAATAGGGTAGATATAAATCCTCTTCCATGTAAAATTGAAAGTCATGATGATGAGGCTAGTTTTTGAGATGGTCTTGAATTATTTATGGTAGAATTAGATAACTTTCCTACACCTCCTCATAAAGAGAGTCAAGCTCAACAAGTTGTTGAGCATGTGGTGGTTGTTGCATCTCAGCACATGCCTAAAGATGAAGTTGACAGAATGATGATTGAAGAGAAGATAAGCAAAAACAATATGTGAAGTTATCAAATTGAGCCAAATTATCCAAACAAGGAATATGACAATTAGCCACATCAGGTAGACCATGCATTTATTCAACTTCTTAATCCTCTAGAGCTTGAAATTTCTGACCAAATTGATGTCATAGTTGAAAATATCGTTGAAACCACAAAATTCAGCAGCATAAAGCCAGAGTTTATCATCTCAAGAGGCTTCCCAATCAGGCATCTTTCCAGAATGGGGCCTGTTCCTAAGATTTCAATCAATGATGAGCAGATCCAACATGTTTATTCACCTCAAATCTGCATTGATATTAATGAAATCCAAGAGGTATGTGATCTGGTCTATCACTTTCAGGATATGCTACAGAAGTTTCAGTTTTGAGTCATATTGCATATATTTTTAGTTGCCTATATGCATGCATCTCATCCATTGTTGGTGAGAAAATGAAGCTATTTCAATCAGTTAGTTAATGGATGTATCTAAGGGTTCTTTGATGATTGATTAGCTTAGGTTAGATTAGAAGTTTCCAGTAATAATTTTCTTTCTCTAAGTGTTTTTCAATCACAATGCTTTAGTTTTAGTTTTAGTTTTAGTTTTAGTTGTGTGGTAGAAGAAACCAAGGACATCACTGATGTACTTCACCATCATGACATGAAAAGATACCTATCATACTAGACATGGACTCTATTCTGTTGCCTCATATCATAAGCATTTTAGTCATATAGAAATAGTGGAGGATAGCAGTAATATCCTTTGTTTAGTTTCAGTTTTCAGTTTGTAGTTTGTTCTCAGGTTGAGAGGGTTCAGTTATTCCAAAAAGTTGAAGACTCTAAGCCCAATGGATAAGAAAAAGGCAACTGGTCTGATTTTTTTTAGTAGGCAAACACCCCTGGGAGGTCGCCAGAAAATTTTATCATTTTAGTTATACACTAAATTGATAAATTGATAGTTGTTTTACATTGAATTATGGATTTGATAAGTTTTTGTCCTAAGTGCAGAATTTTCTTAAATTCAGAAGAGAAAGTACACATGCAACATAGAAACTATAAACAACAGAAGAATTTCATAAAGGTATATCTATTCAACACCATTATTCATATATTGAAGTCAAAATACTTTGCTTTTGCATTCATGATAACATTGATAATGTTCTAGGTATTGATCGGATTCAAAAATTTTAAATTCAAAAATTGATCATTACATTGAACATTCAAAATGAATGTAATAAGCAAGTATTCCTTCATAGGTTACACCTTTCAATTGCAAACATATACAAGATGTACAATGCTAAAAGTAATAAAAGAGCATTAGAGGATTTAGGGATCTAAGCATTGCCTTGGAGAGGTCTTTTTGCATTCTGATAATGAGTATTCATGTCTTCATTTCTTCTACCTTGTCTTCATCCAAAAATATTCTTCTGGTTTTATCCTACAATCATAGAGAGAGAGAGAGAGAGAGAGAGAGAGAGAGAGAGATTGGATCTAAACAATGCATAAATCCCTAAAACAACATGCTAAAAATCAAACTTTTAGAAATGCATATTAATCATGTAACATCAATGCAATAACCGGGCATGCATTTGCATTAACTAAATAAAGTATCAAAGGGACATAGTTTTATGAAACCTTTTACTGCATATAGTTGTTATCCTGCATTAGGAAGGAATTGCTATTTAGGAAAGCTGAGAATCCACATGTTAAGTCAATAAATCCAACCGAAAAACCCACATTCATACATAAATGTCATCCCACATGATATTTAAATACAAACATGGATTAGCTGATTGAATCCATTAACCTAACATGGGGACTTAGTGGTGTGTGCAAGCGAGAGATATCCACAGATTCTAAAGTATGATATGCAGGAAAGAAAAGAATACATAACAGAGTAATAGCAATGTTGTTATAAGAAATGCATATGAAATAAAGATAAGGGTTCCTAATTGAGAAATGCTACAGCCAACAGAGAGAAACTAGTAGATCAATAATGAGGTAAAACTATACCTTATCACTATACAAAGAAACGACTAAATAATATGTAATATTGCCATGAACTATGCATATGAATTCAAAAAAGAGGAAATGACAGTAATGCTACTGTTATAACATGCATATACAAGAAATCCTATTGCATTGTCATAAAAATGGCAAGCATATTTAAAACTTTAAGTTCTGTTCAGAAGATCAAGTAAACATTGCAAATATTCATCATAAGTGTTGTTCTAAATATTGCTTTATGAAATATGAGATGACAAAAAAGTAGTAGCATGTATGTTTATTGTTTAATTGAAAGATAATAGGCATATTGAACAAAGAATGAAGTTCCAAATAGAAGGGAAATGAATTGAATATGAGTGCTGCTATGATTACTGTCAGAATCTTGTTCAGAAAAGAGTATCAAAGTGATTTAGTATGCATGTGAAATGATCAAATGAAATAGTGCACAAAGATAGGACAGCCCAACAGATAACACTAATGTTGTTACAAAGGAGAGTGCATATGCAAAAGAGTGAACTAAATTATTGTCAAAATAGAAATTGTATATATACATGGTTCATAACAGTGTTATTACTTAATTTTGTTGAGAGAAAAGGGAAACACAGTGCCTGGTGAAAAGATGTAAGAAATGTACAGGTTAAGGATATATGTTCAATAACAGTTTCATATGCTTCAGGATGATTCTTTAACAAACTGAGGATGACCATATATAAAAGGAGGAATACAATGTTGTTGTTCATTTTAATATGCATGCACATGTATGTTCAATGACAACACTATCAAATAAAAGAGAATATGCATCATAGATTTAGGGATCTCTACATTTTATAATGATATTCATGGGTGTCACGAGCCCGTTCTCGAACCCCATAAATAGTATTCATACTGGATTCAGAAATTTACTTGTCATATTACAAAATTTATATAGGAGGACAACATATTTCATATATTATAACAGCAGTATCAAGCACATTGAAGAGCCGATTCATTGACATTAATGGTTACGGTTTTTCCAGACAGCATGCATGGAAAAAAATAACAATAGATGTGAACAAAGAAGACAACATGTAGTGACAACATACAGTATTACAACATGGTCTCCACACAAGACAAAGATTGTAGACATATGGTGGAGACAAATAGCTTAGATTCATCTCTTTAACATTGCAGATAGGCAACATGTATTTATTATTAAATACAAAATTCATAAACAATCATATGTACAACTTTCAAAATTGAACAGAGGCTCGATTTTAGAAAAGTAAAGATAGAAGTGATACATTAAACTCATCTTTCAAAGCGACAACATGCAGACATTAAGAAAGGATAGTATTACAGCTCATATAAAACATGGATAAATCATTTACATAATGCATGGAGGCAATTTTCAACAAAGATAGGCATACACAGTGCCATATTATATGACATACAAAGAAGTTTCAAAGAAGCCAACAAACAGGTGACAATAAAAAAAAACCCAAATCAAATTACAAACAACATATTTGATAGAAGAGATAGAGTGTTGAAGAGTTAGAGAACAACTTATCTTTGAGTTACAAGTTCAACTGCATGGAGGCCGAGTTCCAGAGAGACCAATTTCGACAAAGAAGCCCGAGATAACAAAGATTCCATGCATGGACAACGCCATGTTTCATGGCATTCAAAACTTTAGTTCAAGCCCGAGTTTAACCAAAAGAATCCTGAGCCACCCATTAACATGTAGAGAGAAGAGCCATGTTTCATGACAATGGAACATGATTTCACTTCAATAAAGAGGTCAATTTTGTATAAATGCAACACCATTTTATGGCATGAAGACCCGAAGTAACATGCAACTGCAGTGAAGAAAGCGAGAACCCAAGTTTGCAAAGCACAAACAATGAAATCCAAATAGCATGATGGAAACCATAGCATGGCAACAATCACAGCATGGCGGCACAATCACAAGCCAGAGTTTTGAAACCCTAAACTTTTTCTCCCAATGAGAAATGCAAAAAATGAGATACAAAACAATACCTATGCCAAATTTGATGGAGTTTTGAAATCCATTGAGTATAGGAGTTAAAAACTACAGTGCACGACAGACCCCTCCTACCACCACAACAACACATCTCATACTTTAAAAAAGTGGATATTTTTTGCATTGAAATGGGTCATGTTGACCATGGATTAGATGTTGAATTTGGAGGACTATTCCTCATGCTTTCGAGTTAGGGTTGTAGGTTGGGTTTTGCATCTTAGGTTATTTTAGAATATAGTTTAGATATTTTAAAAATATATTCTTTGATATATTTTAGATATTTTAATATGTTCTTTGATATATGTTGATATATATTATGAAGATGAAATTAAAAAATATCAACATTAGGAGACCTAAAGTTTAGGGGCTAGTTTCATTTTCGAAATTAGCCTTTAGGGATTAATTTTTGGCATCAATTATGCCTTAAATTTAGGGATTGAGCTAAAATTTTGGAGGGGCTTTTTGAAAGCTATATTATATGCATGATTTAGTCCTCAAAAAATAGGGGTTATGTATCTATTTACAACACCTTTTTGGGGGGGATATTTCATTTTCGAGATTAGCCTTGAGGGCTATATAACTGAACTTCTTGTTCAGATTTAGGGAAAAAATTTGTATTAGTGAACATATCATTCCTTTGCACCTTTTCCTTGTTTTTTGTAACCATTTTGTAGATTTTGAAGATAATAGAGCTGGCCTTTATTCACATATTTTTCTGAGTTATGTCATTATTCCTTTCAAGTTTTCTGCATTTTAGTGTTTATCCCTTTCAAGCATAGATTAGTGAATTGATTCAAATTCCTATTCTAGGTTATAAAGAATTAACCTTTTGCAAAAGTTACCTATTTGTAGGTTGAATTCCTACCATTAGTGGCATCAAACCCTAATAGTGAATTGTAAACCATTGTAGGTGTTGAGAAGTGAAATCATTTGCAGAGCTTAGTAATGTGTGTTTTGTAAGTACAGTCTTGCAATTCTGATAAATTTGAATCTATTTTGGTGTATCACCTTTATTAATCAGTTTTCATTTTCAGTTATCTCTCTCCCTTCTCCCAAAACCATAAAAGTCAGCATTAGGTGATATCCCGAATCTAATAGGAACCAACCTAGAATATGAAGATTCATTCTCTCATTCACCAAGGAGAATGTTTCCATGTTCCAATAGGATGGCTAGATTCTGCATCCAGCCATAGGCACAATCCTAATTGAAAACAGTAAATTCAGAGTTTGGCTTACCTTGATCTACTGTAAATGATGTGTTGTTTGAGCCTGGACGTACTGGACATCTGGATAAGGAAGGAGAGATTATTAATAAAAAAAATATTTTATCCTTTTTTATATATGCAGTTATTTGTTGAATCGATATTGACCATAATATATTAAAAATTTGTCCTCGGCAATGGTGGACTATCGTGAGGATCTAGACCAATTAATATTGTTTTATTAAAAATTTGAAACTGAGATTTTGATGGCTTATTATAGGATGCTTTCAACCCTTAAGTTTGGAGTTTTATTTTGGGCCACCTTCAGGAGACAGTTGTCAAAGGGCAACTGATATAGTTTTTCCCTCATAAAGTGGGTCCATCAGTAGGACTTTGAACCATACGGCTAAAATGCTCCACATGGTTATTCTTAAATTGGGGCTATTAAAATGTTATGAAACATACAACCAAATTTGTTGTTTTTAGAGTGCATTATATCATGAAACCTCTTACTTGGTTAACATGAAATAGCTCTTGGTCAAGATGATTTTTTTTTTCATAAAATGTATGGTTCTGCATTACATATTAATGAACTCATTGATCTATTTAGGAAAGTTTGTCTGGCTTCACTGCTCATATTTTGGAAAAGTTATACACATCAAACATTGAGAAAAGAATTATTTACACTGGTGTTAATTTTTGTTATACACATCAAATAGTGAGAAAATAATTATATGCATGTGTGTTAATTTTTGGTCCAGTCTAAATCAAGAGCTCCATGCCACTTCCTCTTGCTTATTGTTGTTGGTAAAAAGCATATACACCGATCTGGTAAGATAGAATTAGAAAATATTTGATTTCAAAATTTTTGATTATTTACTGGTTTGTGATTAGGATGCAATTGGAGGTTTTTTATCTATTTTTTATTAGTTGTTTGGGTGCACATTACTTGGTGCCTACAGAGACCATAGTAATATTCGGCTAGGAAAGCATGCTGTAGATTGTATTTGGAAGATAAAACCAAATGACCCTGGAACTTATGTGTTGTTGTCAAACATATATGTTGAAGCAGGGAGGTGGGATCATGCAGCAGATGTGAGAAAACTGATGAAAGACAGAGGAGTGAGAAAGGAGCTAGGTGTAAGCTGGATTGAGGAAAAGAACAAAGTTCATGCAAATCTATTCCTTAAACATGCACCATCAAAACAACTACATTATTAAGTATTCAAAGATAATCCATGGAGATGAACACATAAATTTTATAAAGACATAATAACTACAGAAAATAAATGCAAAAGTTACAATCATCTACATGAGTGCAACTGAAAAAGTTGATTTGACATATAGTGTCAATCCTATTCACTTCTCATCTAAATTTCACATCATTACATATATCAAGTGTGGTAGTATGTCAATAAGAAAGTCTCCCATATCAAACTTATACAAATTACTATAATAAATTAGAAAAGTGGAATGATTTACATCATGAAGATAGTCTACTAAAAGAGTACAGTCGCCCATATTTGTAAACCGTACCTGGCAATGCCCTTTTCTTTTAATAGGCACATAAGTATGGTTTCCCTTGAAGTGGTTAACATCAACACCTCCAAACATAATCTCTAGTATATCTTTCACACATTTTGTCAAACAGTAGACATGCTTTGTCTATGCTTCCAAATTTCAAGCATAACTCACCCACCTATTGCTTTGTCATATACATAGAAGGGAAATAGAAATAGTTCCCTATCTTATCCTTCACATGAAATTGATATGTGAAGTTTCTTCTCTGTTCGACGCCATCCCTAAACTATCACAAAATATACCTGTTTCAAAAAAATCACATATAAATATGAAAGAGTAATTGAAACAATACTAACACTTAGATTCTGCACAGTGCATGAAATAATGACAAATATAGAATCCTACCCAATTCTTCCAAAGATGGGGTTTCACATTTGTTTCCACCCTTTGTATCCTCAATACCTAGAATGGGCAGAGAAGAAGCCCTGCGTTGACTATGACAGCAGAGGATAATTTCTTACCCATCAAAAAATGTTGGCCTATGTTCTACTCAACTATCAATGATAACCACAACTTATGGCTGACTCTCTGAGATCACATTAAACAAAATTAGATAAATAGATGCACGACGTAATTTGAAAACTTCTAATAAGATTATCAAAGCACTTATAGTCTCGAAAGACAATGTTGTCTCCCCTCTATGATAGCACTAAGAAATAAGAGATCATGTTGCCCTTGCTATCGGAATTAGGATTTGCAAAGAGATGAATGGATTTGAGATTGGTAAATAGCCCAAAACAAATTTAGTACCCCTTCCTATCCACCAAATCCAACAGCTTCAGATAGAAATCATTTTGCACGCCTTGTCTTCAAACAGAACACCAAAATACAAGAATATGATCCATTATATAGAAAATACCAGGCGGTCATTTGCATATGGATAAGTTTTTCCTATACCAAGATATCTAGGCAAGTCATGGGAAGAAACCAAGGAATGATCCAGTTGTCATCGCAAGCATCTCAGGTATCTGCAAGATACTCTGTGTTCTACAAACAACTCAACTGCTCTGTGTCAAAAAATCAAGATGGAAGTCGGTCACTTACCGCTGAATCACCAGATGGTCATTTGTAAATGGATATGTTTTGCAAGCATCTGAGTGTCAATCATCACGACGGAGGAAAAAGGTCATTTGTAAATGGATATGTTTTGCAACCATCTGAGTGTCAATAATCACAACGGAGGAAAAACAATCAGTGACAGAATTCATCCAGTTGCTGAATAGGTCATTTTGTTTGAAGTGATGATTTATAGGCGAAGGATGGTCCAAGGGGAATAGCCTAATCAACTACTTAATGCAAAGTAACACCTGTAGATAAATATCTAGACTAATAACCAACCAGGATGTCATTGGTGATTACTTTGGATATTTATCTTCAGGTGTTTTTTTAACATTCCATATTGGTCAAAATTTCGATGAACTTTAGTCGAAACCCTCACCAAGACTGGTCTACATATCGACCGTTCTGTGTCAAAATGTAACGTTAGGGGTTTGACATCCTGGTCGGATGGACCAAAAATTTCGACCGACATTGGTTAAAAGTTTGAAGAATAAAATTTCCAATTGTAGATGTCACTTTTGACCAAGATTGGCGTAGAACATTTGACCTTAACAATGACGTGTCAAAATTTTGACTAGAAAAATAGCGACAAGACCATTTGTGGAACATTTGACCAATTTGGGTAGAAAATTTGACAAATTTTCATCAAAAATAGGTGCCAATTCTACTAGTGGAGATGAGAGGGGACGAGATTTATGATTTTCCCAAGGGGAAAAGAGAATACTCTCCTATCCAATGGAATTTTCTCCCAACCACACCAAGCAAGTTGTTCTTTCCCAAGGTTACTTTCTAAGTAAAATGCCAAATGAGTCTAGGTTTCTGATTGTCTAATCAAAGACAAGAGCATACTCGCCTATCACTTAAAAAAATAATACAAGTGAACCCTCTTAAAAATACCTAAGAAAATATTAATATCAGACACAAATTTTGTTCGTATCTCTTAGGCAACATGCAAGAACAATGTGAGTACTTTTGATTGATTTTCTTTGGCAAGCAGGCTGCAAAATGTTTTATTAGAATTTTCTTATGTTTATGGTCTTTGGCATGCATCGCTAATCAAGCAAGATCACTCAAAAACATCATTAGTACCCACAAAAATAATTAATTCTAGGCGCAGATGATGGTTGCAGGCAGAGACGTTGATTCTATAAAACTGTGCTAAAAAATGACAAAATCTAAAAAAAAATAGAAAGCATATAAAACAACCAAATGTTTATACCAAGCGAAGAAGCCGATTCACAGAGCAGAGACTTCGAACGGTTAATTTTCTGAAACAGCATTTGCACAGACGATGAATCATTAACTGACATTTGTGCAAATGCTATTGTACCTGCAAGATCCAAAAAATCATAAAAAGTGAGCAAGTAACCTGTCTCTTTTTAACCAAATCTGCTATAGGACATATTTTAAGATTTCCAAAACCCTTAAAGACAAGAAAATTTAGTGTTTATTTCCCTTTATAGTGAATTTATAAAATTTTTGACACTATAACTGCTTGTAAAATTAGTTTCTGATAGAAAACAAAATGTTAAATCACTAAAAAAATAGCAGAAAACAATAAAAAAACCCTGCAAAACAACTAGTTAGATGAAATGTTTTGGAAATGGAGGTCCTTTATAGGAGAAGTCGATTCACAGTTGGAGATGCTGGTTTAGTGTAGATGAAAAATGACAGTTCATACAGAACTGACATTTGCATAGATGCCTCTGCGTGAAAGCGCAGACGCCAATCCATGAGTTTGGCAGAATGAGAGAAGAAGACAAGAAGTTTAGAAGGATTTTAGGGATGTGGGTCCCACCAGGCATGCCAGAATGTGTAAGAGGAAATATTCAATCTGTTGGGAGAAAGCTCAAACATGAAAACATTAGAGGGTTAGCACATTAAAAGATTCAAATCATGAAAAAGCATGCTAGCAACTAAGAAAACCAAATAACATCAGATTGAGCCTAAAACAAGTATGCACCCTATTTTAACTTATTTGATTTTCTCATAAAATTTAATGTGTATGTGCTCTCTCAAACACAAATCGATGAATCCCCAATACATGGAAAATATGAATGCAATATTGATGGAAAAAGAGAGATTCAAGAGCTAGCATGAAGAACTAGTCTCAAATCTTCCTCAAGATGATGATTTAACTATTATGGAATGCAAGATGAAAGATTAAAACTATGATTCATTCACCAAATTACCTAGCATATGATCTTAGATGATTTCAGAAAATAACTAACATAAAAAGAATGAAATCTAGTATGAACTCTAGAACTAAATTAACACGATAACAATGCAAAAGTGAGAGATGAAATGTAAGAGGCAAGGCTCTCTATTTATAAATTTTTGGAGGGAGGGAAGAGGCTTGGATGAGGTGGCACCTATGTGGCATCCACATAAGAGCCACATAGGAGACACATAAGCTTAGGCGAGAGGTCAATTTGAGCATTAAAATGATTTGTGAGGCTCAAGGTTGCTCACAGATGTGTGAGCAACCTTGGAGAAAGGAGTGAGGGACAAGGTTGTAAGAGCCATTAAGAGACTTGGGTGGCTCTCTTGGGAGGAGTCGCTCACACATGTGTGAGAACTCCATTAGTGCTAAAAAGGTTAGTAATCACACCTTAAGTGTGATTAGTGTGTGCTTAAGTGGGAGAGTAGGTTTATTAAGAGGGCTAGATAGGGTAGGGTAGGATTAGAGTATGCTTAGAGTAAGCTTCTAGATTGGATTAATAGGTCTTTAGGCTAGGTTTAGATTAATTTTCCAAATTAGATTTGAATTAGTCTTGGTTTAGAGGAATTAGAAATATGAGGGATTTTAATAAATATAAATTTATTAAAAGGGGAATTGTGAGGAAATATATTTAAATAAAAATACATTAGGATAGTATTTAGATTGTTTTTAAATACTAAGGATGAAACAATTTAATTGATTAAATTAAATAGTTAGATGAATATAAGGTAATTAATAATTAAATTAATATTTTTGGACGTCTAAATTTTTCCCCTCTTTGACGTGGTGTCGCAAGTGGCATTGCATCAAAGATAAGAAAATAAGTTTCCCCATAACAAGTTGGGTTTCTAGGAGTCGTGCCGAAGCGACGATGGTGTGAGGTTGTGCTCCCTCAAGAAAAGAAAGCAACAAGGGAAGCGTTGTGGTATTTTCTCAAAAAAAAGGACGCAACAAGAGGGGGGAAGGGAGAAGGGAGAATGAGAGAAAAGTGAATAAATAGAAGCCTTCCATAATGCAAGATGCAAGCATGAATGTAAATGATACATCCCACCTACAAAAATAAAATAAAATATCATATTCCTTCCTTGATATTCTAGTGCATCGACTCATGGAATCTCTCCAGAGATATGATAAGCATCAATTGATAAGATAAAAATCCTTTCTGACAGATATTTGTGGAGGTCTCAGAGTTAGATCCTTTCATGTAGCTATAATTTTATCATTATACACCACATTAAACATCGATGCAGATCACAAGTAGAAATAAAAGAAAATACCATGTCCCCTTTCCTTGTGTTTCTAGCATTAGAGCATCATTGAAGCACTTGGGAGATATGATAAGAAAAAAAATAATAATGAACACAATCATTCAAAGAAAAAATATCGTGTCTTTCTTTGTGTTTCTCTAGTACTGGTACATCATGGAGTTCCTTAGAAGTAAAAATTCTTGCAAGCATACCATAAGACTATTCATTTCTATAATTGTGTGTTGATGGGGATATTGGATGATTTGATCACTTGATGAAAAGATGAGTGATAAGAAACACTATTGTTTTCTGATTGAAATGTGGTATGATTAGTGGTATTGAAAAATACCCTTGTTTGGTTGGTGGTATTGAAAAATACCTTTGTTTTATTGGTGGTATTTGAGAAATACCTTTGAGAATGACGAATTGCCTCGAGTTGAAGCGAACTGTCCTTTTGAGAAAGATAAGATTCAATTTCAAGCCATGGTGATTAGGAATGGACCTTAGCAAGAAACAAGGATTTGTTTTGTGAGTGAAGAGGATATTTAGCGCATGCAAAAGAGTTATCTGAGTATTGGTAGATAGAGTAGCTAGCTGACAAATGACACTTGTTTACCAGGTTTTCACCACTTCTAAAATTCCTATTTTTTCTACCAAGGCGCCTGTTTACCAGGTTTTCACTAAGGCATGGTCTTTTTATTTTACAATTTTTTTGTATTTTTTATTTTTTTGATGTTTCCCAAGTGCCTTTTTTCCAGGTTATCACCTGGACAACCATTTTTTCAACTTCATTTTCTTCTTTTTAGGATTTTTTCAGGACTTTTTCTACTTTTTTTGGATTTCATCGTGACTTTTTCCATTGTTCCACGAGCTAGGCATAGAACCACTTCAAATGATTGGTATTTATTAGATCAGGAAGTGCATCTCCTTCTGTGGTGGCTAATTGATAAGTCACAGATCCAAACACTATTATTATGATAAAAGGCCCTAACCAATTCAGTTCAAAATTGCATTTATTTTATCTATGTTGTTTATTTTTGGGATTTTCACGTAGCACTAGATCGCCTACCTGAAACTCATGAGGTTTTACTTTCTTATTATAGCCTTTTTCCATTCTTTTTTGATATTCATGTAGGTGTTCAAAAGCATCTTGATGCCTTTCAGCTAGTAGTTCTAGGTGTTGTAACCTTGATATCCTATAGTCATTATCTGTGATCAACCCTTGTAATGACACTCATAAGGATGGTATTTTCACTTCAATTGGAAGAACTCCTTCCACACCATAGACCAAAGGATAAGAAGTAGCTCCTGTTGGTGTTCTAATACTTGTGTGATAGGCCCACAAAGCTAGATTGATTTGAATATGCCAATCTCTGCCATAATCATTGACTGTGTGTATTATCATATTTAAGATGTTTTTATTGCTTGCCTCTTCCTATCCATTTCCTTGAGGGTAATAGATAGAAGAGAAATGTTGAGTAATCTGAAACTCTTCACAAATTTCTATTACATCCTTGTTCTTAAATTGTTTCCCATTGTTTGTCACAATTGATGAGGGAATACCATATCGACAGATAATATAGTTAAGGATAAACAATGAGATATGCTTTCCTATTGTAGTGATTAGTGGTATAGCCTCAACCCACTTCGTAAAGTATTTAGTTGCTGTGATAATGAACTCATGCCCATTGGAAGAAGATGGGTAATTCTGACCAATCAAATCAAAGGCCCATTGCTGAAAAGGCCAGTGTGTAATAAAGGGTGACAATTCTCTTACTGGTGCATGTAGAAGATTACCACGAATTTGGAATTTCTTGCATGATTTTGTGAACTTGGTGACATTTTTCTCCATCGTAGGTCAATATTATCCAATTCGTAAGAGTTTCTTACCCAGAGTAAGACCATTCAAATGTGATACACAAATACCTTCATGGACTTTGTGTAAAGCGTTGTTTGATTCTTCAAGTTCTAAACATATTAGTAAAGTACTGTCAAAACCTCTTCGATACAAAACATCAGCTATGATCACGTGTTTAGAGGCTTGGAAAATAAGGTTTCTCTTTTGGTTTTTAGATATACCCTCGGGAAGATCATTAGTCTTAAGTTAATCAAGGATCTGTCCATGGAAAGGAGACTCACAACTCACAAGTTGGCACACTAGTTTAGAGTCAGGCTAGTCATAGGAAGGATAAGGTAACTCTTCCACCATGCATTCATAACACATTTGATTATTAGACAATTGTAACAGATATGTTAAGTTAGCCATTGCATTTGTCACTTGATTGTTTGTATGAGGAATCTATTCAAATGTTATGTCGATGAAGTACTTTTTCAAATCATCTACCATGTTTTTGTATGGCACTAGTTTATCATCCTTAGTTTGATACTCATTATTGATCTGATTTATTATCAACTGTGAATCACCATAGATATGCAATTATGTGATCTTCCATTCTAATGCCATTTTTAATCCATTGACTAAGGCTTCATATTCCACAATGTTGTTGGTACATGGGAATTGGATTTTGTATGCCTTTCTTATTTTGTATCCTTGTGGTGAGATGAACAGTATACCTTCTCAAATCCCTATTGCGTAAAGGAAGCATAAATGTACATCTGACATGTATGTTCTATGATAATTAAGATTGAGTCATCTTAGAATTCCACTATTAGGATATTATCTCCTGGTAATGGTGCCCCAGCTAGCTGGTCTGCAATAATTTATCCTTTAATGACTTTTGTTTCTACATATTCAATATCAAATTTGCTGAGTATCATCACCCATTTAGCCAATCTCCCTATTAAGGTTTCTTTGTTAAGGAGATATTTCAGAGGATCAATTTTGGCCACCAATTTGATTGAATGCACCATCATATATTGTCTAAACTTCTGTGATGCAAACACAAACACAAGACAATATTTTTCAATAGGTTTATAGTTAAGTTCATATTGCACCAGTGTTTTTCTAATATAATAGATTGCTCACTCCTTCCCATTTTCATCTTGTTGCGCTAAGAGTGCTCCCAATGAAGTGTTAGTTTCTAAAATATATAGAAGTAATAGCTTTCCTACAATTGGAGTCATTAGGATTGGTGGATTCTCTAGGTATTGTTTTCAACTAATTGAATGATGTCTCACATGCTTCATCACATTTATGTGTAATACCTTTTTTCATTAGCTTGGTAAATGGTTGCACTTTATCATCCAATTGAGCAATGAACCTTTGGATTGACTGTATCTTGCCTTGAAATGACCACACTTGGATGATATTTTTGGGTGGTGGCATTTCCACAATTGATTTTACATTTTTTGGATCAACCTCAATTCCTTTAGTTGAGATGATGTATCCTAGAAGCTTTCCTAAGGTAACCCCAAATGCACACTTCTTTGGGTTTAATCTAAGATAAAATTATTCCATTCTGTCCAATATTTTAGCTAAATCTTCTAGATGATCTTTCTTGTGGTGAGATTTCCCTAGGGTGTCATCGACATAATCTTCCATGTTCTTATGCATCATATAATAGAAGACTGTTTTCATTTCTTGTTGATATGTTGCTCCTGCGTTCTTGAGTCTGAAGGGCATTATGTTCTAGAAAAAAGTACCCCAAGGACAAATAAAATTTAATTTGTCTTGATCTTCCAGAGCAATTTTAATTTGATTGTAACCTGAGAACCCATCCATTAGTGATAATATCTCATATCCCATTGTGAGATCTACAATGACATCTATGCTTGGTAACGAGAAATTATCTTTGAGACATGCTTTGTTGACATCTTGAAAGTCAGTGCAACAACATATATAATTGTCTAGTTTAGATATGGGAACAATGTTAGATATCCACATTGCATATTTAATAGCTATGATAAACCTTGCTTTTAATATGTTTTCTAGTTTTTCTTTTACCAAGAGTGTGATATGAGGGTGCATTTTTCTAAGCTTTTACTTAATAGGATTTACTCCTAGAGCCATAGACAAGTGATGCATGATTAGATTAGGACCTAATCCTTGCATGTTAGAATAAGACCATGCAAAATTTATCTTCTTTTCTGTGAAAAATTGTATGGATTCTTTCTTCTCTTTAGAAGATAAGGATTGAGCATTGTGTATGATTTGCGAATTCTCTTATCTACCAAGATTGATCGCTTGAGTAGGTTCTATGAGCACCAGAGACCTTTCCTGCGAGTGGTTCAGAAGAATATCAATTTTTCCATCCTCTAGCCTTAGTGAGGTTTTCACTATCGGATATGTCCTTTATTTTTGCTCTTTTATGATCTTAGATTGTCACATAATTATTTTCACTCTCAAATCTTTGATTTATTTGCCTTTTACTTTTGCGACTGGAAAAGTTGATATCCCCCCGCGTTAGATTCACTAGTGAAAGGAGTTACAGGTTCTATCACATTTAAATAACAAGCTATGGTGTTGTCATTGGGAAACATGGGTATATGCATAGGTTCACACAAGGTCCATTCAATAAGTTCAGGGTGGATTAGTTGCAAGTTTTTGTTAGGGCTGGTTTCAACTATTTCAAGAGTCATGATTGAATTATGCTCATATCTTTCAAATGTATCAACGAGGTTTATAACAACGTTGTCCCAAAGATTGCTTAGATCATAAAGAATCTCACTATTCTCACTTGAGTCATCATCAATATTGTGTGAACCAAATTTGAAGGTTTTTACACATGATATTTTTCCTTCTTCTCTTTCCCTTATCATATTGTTGGGATTTGTTTTTTATAATATTATTTGAAGCTCTTTTGGTCCTATGAAGCCTCCCGTTTCAGCATCAATTATAATGGGGATCACCACATCAGCAAATTCCGCAACAATGTTTCTAATGTGAGAAGTGCTAGAACTTCTCCTATTTCACGTCGAGGGGCATATTGGTGAATCACATCTATTTTGATATCCATAGTGGCGTTAGAAAATGAGTCCCATTCATATTCATTAGAATATGTCTCAATATTATGTGGAAAGTCTAGAATATGAGTGATTGCTACTAGTTGCACCTAGTTAGGATGACTAATTTCTTGTTCATTAGTTGCTTAATCAAACTTACTTACTTGAGAATCATTTTGGTTATCCTCAAGTGTTTGAACATTTGGTTGTTTTTTGAATATTTTTTCATCAATCTTAGTTTCTTGAATCCTTAAAAATGGAGGAATGTAGAGCTCTCCTTGATAATGAGGATTTTCTTCATGTATATGTAATAATTATTCATATGAGAGAGGGACAATATCAGTTTTATTTTTAGATTCTTCATGTTCCTCATAAAAAAATAGACCATCTTGAATGAGCGGGATTTGTGCTTCCTCTTTGTACCCTATGCTTGTTTTATCTTTGGGATCTCTAAATTGTGTATAAATTGGCTCGACAAGACCTTTTTTATTCTTTCCTAGAGTGTTGGAATAATGGAATGGTGTGTATTGAGAGGGGAGGGGTGTATCAATACCCTTAAAAAAAAATTTCAATTAACCTTTAATCCTTTAGTAATCAATTCCTTGCATTACTGACCATAGATGCTATTCTATCTTTATGCATGTAATATCAAATCATAAACTTAATTTGCATGTAAACATTAATGAAATGTAATGAGACATGACACAATAATGGGTAACACAGAAAGCCCCTGTTAGAAGGTAAAAACTACAGTGGGGATGAAACCCACAAAGCTTCACTATCTACAGAATGGAAGGAGCAGGTTAAGGCTACAAGTTTGATCACTTCTGATGATCCTACACTATTAGGAGTAACATTTTAGACTAGTTAGGTCTACTCGATTAAGAGATTTAGTAACACTATTTAGTGTGCACTCGATTAAGAGATTTACATAAGGATTGTTAAATCCACCTTCTTAAATGATTTCTTCTATTTGCTACACTTTTTAGAATGCAGTCAAAAATACTTGTTGACCAGATTATATGCAATCTTGAATTGATGAGTACAGGTTGAGTACAAATCCTTTGAAGTTCAAAATATGATGTATCACCTATTGTGATTGATCAATACCTTTGTTCTTCTCGGTAGCCTTGAATCTTGATCTTCATAACTAATTTCATCTTTGTTGTTCTTCTACATGAAACTCTTTGTCTGATCCTTATATGTTTGTTGTTGCTACAATCATCAATGTCTGATTGATTTCTACATCTATTTATACAATAAATTGACCTAAATAGGTTTCACACTTTACAATGATAACTCTATGATCAAAGGTTTACAACTTGAACTTGATCTCCTAGTTTGCATGTTTACAATCAGTTAGACTGATTAAAACAATTACATTTTCTTTACTTGTCCCTCAAGAAATGGTTTAAAGATAAGATTTAAAGCTAAATATAAAACTCAAGTGTTTTATCTGACATGTAACTTAGATCCACATTTCTTGGAATTAAAGTTGTCTCTCGATAGACTGGTGCTCGAGTTGCTCTATAGTCTTTCCTCGGTGACGTCTTTGTAGACATTTTTCTTCTTGGTTTTCTCTTTAGATTGACTTTCGGTGTTCTCTTGCACTTAACATTTTTTATGACCTCTGTGAACTGCTGTGTCGGGTTGCACTATAAACCTGTCTTTTGGTGATCATGTTACCGACGGTTCAAAAATTGTTTCCTTTGTATAATAATGACAAAATGATCATCATAGAGGTCCTTGTCCTTGATATCCCATTTTTTGCATGATATGGAGACCACATCCATATTTTTGAGCTGTGATCTGAACATTCTTAACATCTTGATGGGATTCATCATTTTCCTGGTATAGCCATTTCAATACCTCATTGTCTTCATTTTCCTCTGCTACTGAGTTGCCTCTCACAAAAGTTCCATTATAGATAGTTTGCGGTTTAGGATTTTCTTCCATTGTAGATGATGAGGGTCTTCCTTTTGATCTTGGTGAGAGAGGTAATGTTGTTACTGCAAGTAGTTGATCTACTTTGTACTCACCAATCACATTATCTTGCAATTTTAGTTTCTTTTCAAAGTCTCTTAGCATAGCCATTGTTGAACTTTCTGGCAGTTGTTCTATTGTAGCTTCCTTGTTATGTGGGACCATTCTTTCATTTGATTGACATACATTATTACAAGATTGAAAGTAGCTTGTATCTGCTGGGATTGTGATCTCTTCTCCCTTATAAGGAAATTTAAATCATTGATGGAAAGTTGAAGGTACAAATTCCATCTCATGTATCCAAGGTCTTCCCAAGAGAATATTATATGAAAGGTTAAGATATAACACTTGGAATACTACATTTCATCCCATGGGCCCCACTTTGATTGGCAACATTACTAAACCCTTAGATGACCTTTCTTCATCATCATACGCCTTAATAGTTATCCTATTTTTAGGGTCAATATATTTATCTAAAAATCCCAATGCTTTGATCAAACCTAAACTACATATATTTAATCATGGCCATCCATCTATCAATACTTGTTTCACTCGATGCTTTGTACGAGGAATCTATTCAAATGTTATGTCGATGAAGTACTTTTTCAAATCATTACCATGTTTTTGTATGGCACTAGTTTATCATCCTTAGTATGATACTCATTATTGATCTGATTTATTATCAACTGTGAATCACCATAGATATGCAATAATGTGATCTTCCATTCTAATGCCATTTTAAATCCATTGACTAAGGCTTCATATTCCACAATGTTGTTGGTACATGGGAATTCGATTTTGTATACCTTTTTTATTTTGTATCCTTGTGGTGAGATGAATAGTATACCTTCTCCAGATCTCTATTGCGTAAATGAACCATAAAATTACATCTGACATGTGTGTTCTGTGATCATTAAGAATGAGTCATCTTAGAATTCCACTGTTAGGAGATTAGCTCCTGGTAATGGTGCCCCAGCTAGCTGGTCTTAAATAATTTATCCTTTAATGAATTTTTTTTCTACATATTCGATATCAAATTTGCTGAGTATCATCACCCATTTAGCCAATCTCCCTGTTAAGGTTTCTTTGTTAAGGAGATATTTTAGAGGATCAATTTTGGCCACCAATTTGATTGAATGCACCATCATATATTTTTTGAAATTCTATGATGCAAACACAACCACAAGACAATATTTTTCAATAGGTTTATAGTTAAGTTCATATTGCACCAGTGTTATTCTAATATAATAGATTGCTCACTCCTTCCGATTTTCATCTTGTTGCACTAAGAGTGCCCCCAACAAAGTGTTAGTTACTGAAATATATAGAAGTAATCACTTTCCTGCAATTGGATTCATTAGGATTCGTGGATTATCTAGGTATTGTTTCAGTTGATTGAATGATGTCTCACATGCTTCATCCTATTTATGTGTAATACCTTTTTGCATTAGCTTGGTAAATGGTTGTACTTTATCATCCAATTGAGCAATGAACCTTCAGATTGACTATAGCTTACCTTGAAATGACTACACTTGGCTGATATTTTTGGGTGGTGGAATCTCCACAATTTCTTTTACCTTTTCTGGATCAACCTCAATTCTTTTAGTCAAGACGATGTATCC
Source organism: Thuja plicata (assembly GCA_018584345.1). Taxonomy (NCBI): domain Eukaryota; kingdom Viridiplantae; phylum Streptophyta; class Pinopsida; order Cupressales; family Cupressaceae; genus Thuja; species Thuja plicata. Next base: position 1,222,566 of record MU225998.1, read on the forward strand.
TAGAATATTTCCTAAAGTAACCCCAAATGCACACTTCTTTGGGTTTAATCTAAGATTAAATTGTTCCATTCTATCTAATATTTTAGCTAAATATTCTAGATGATCTTTCCTATGGTGAGATTTCCCTAGGGTGTCATCAACATAGTCTTCCATGTTCTTATGCACCATGTCATTGAATATTTTTGTCATTGGTTGTTGATATGTTGCTCCTATATTCTTGAGTTCGAAGGGCATTATGTTCCTGAAAAAAGTACCACAAGGACAAGTAAAACTTGTTTTGTCTTGGTCTTCTAGAGCAATTTTAATTTGATTGTAACTTGAGAACCCATCCATTAGTGATAATATCTTGTATCCCGTTGTGAGATCCATAATGACATCTATGCTTGGTAATGGGAAATCATCTTTGAGACATGCTTTTTTTACATCTTGAAAGTCAGTGCAACAATAGACAAACTTTTCTGGTTAAGATATAGGAACAATGTTAGATATCCACTTTGCATAATCAATAGCTCCGATAAACCTTGCTTTTAATATCTTTTCTACTTTTTATTTTACCAAGAGTGCGATATGAGGGTGCATTTTCCTTAGCTTTTCCTAAACAGAAGTTACTCCTAGAGCCATAGACGATTCATGCATGATTAGATCAGGATCTAATCCTGGCATGTTAGAATAAGACCATGCAAAATTTATCTTATTTTCTCTAAAAAATTGTATGAATTCTTGCTTCTCTTTAGAAGATAAGGATTGACCATTGTGTATGATTTGCAGATTCTCTTATGTGCCAAGATTGATTGCTTGAGTAGGTTCTATAAGCACTAGAGACCGTTCCTGTGAGTGGTCTGGAAGAATACCAATTTTTACATCCTCTAGCCTTAGTGAGGTTTTCACTATCAGATATGTCCTTTATTTTTTCTCTTTTATGATCTGAGGCTGCCACATAATGGTTTTCACCCTCAGATCTTTGATTTATTTTCCTTATACTTTTGCGACTAGAAAACTTGATATCCCCTTGTGTTAGATTAACTAGTGGAAGGATTTATGGGTTCTACCACATCTTAATAAAAATCTATGGTGTGTTCATTGGGAAACATGAGTATATCCATAGGTTTAGACAAGGTCCAGTCAATAAGCTCAAGGTGGATTAGTTGCAATTTTTTGTTAGGGTTGGTTTCAATTGTTTCAAGAGTCATGATTGAATTGTACTCATAGCTTTTGAATGTATCAATGAGGTCTATAACACCATTGTCCCTAAGATTTATTAGATCATAAATAATCTCACTATTCTCACTCGAGTCATCATCAATATTGTGTGAACCGAATTCGAAGGGTCGTACACATGAGATTTTTCCCTCTTCTCTTTTCCTTATCATATTGTTGGGATTTTTTTTTCTAATATTCTTTGAAGCTCTTCTAGCCCTATGAAGGCTCCCATGTCAGCATCAATTATACCGGGGATCATCACATAAGTGAATTCTGCAACAATGTTTGTAATGTGAGCAGTGCTAGAACTTTCTCTTGTTTCACATCGAGGGGCATATTGGTGAATCACATCTATTTTGATATCCCTAGTGGCATTATAAAATGATTCCCATTCATATTCATTAGAATCTATCTCAATATTATGTGGAAAGTATAGAATATGCGTGATGTTGGGAAAATGGAAAGGATGTGTACTAGATTCACATTTACCAAACATGTAGTATCAATTATGAAATGTAAATGCATGTAAAGTAAACAATACACATACATAAAATCAAATTCTCATGACACTAGAATTTTGGTATCGTAGAAAACCCTTGTTAGAAGGTAAAAACTGCGTTGGGGATGAGACCCACAAAAATTCACTACTGCAAAAATAAAGTTAGTCTGTTAAATCTTTACAAAATGATCACTTCTGATGATCTTACCCTATTAGGAGTAACAATAAGATCGACTAGATCTACCTTGTGTGAGGTTTTTACAACACAATCTATGTGCGCACTCAGTTAAGAGATTTACAATAAGACTGTTAAGTCTACTCTATTAAGAGATTTAGGAGTCTATTATAATTGTTAGAGAGTAACAAAAATTTGATCTGAAACATATGCAATCTAAAAATATTGCTGATACAGATCCATTAAGTTCATACAAAAATATATCACCTCAATGTGAATGATAATACCTTCTGCTTTGTTTTGCTCGGTAGCCTTGCCTTAGTTCTGTAAACTGATTTCTGCAATGTAGTCCCTTTTTGAAAATCCCTTGTCTAATCTCTGATGTCTCTAGTATGACGGCTACTTGATCATTTCTTGATCAACATACTTTCCATAATTTGACATCTATACATTTATATATCAAACGATATGACCTAATTAGGGCTTAACAATTACATCCTTATCCTAAGATCATCAGTGTACAAAATTTACCTTGATCATATACACATAGGAGACATAAACAATTAACAATGTAAATCCATAATTAATTTCCTCCTCGATTGTGTAAACCATTATCTAGGAAGGCTAAAAATTTGTTACATAGATTAATGTGTCATAACAAACTTTTAGGTGGTCTCTATTCCACTCGATTATTGATGTCTCTCGGTGCTCGGTGTTGTCTCTGTATCTCAATTACACTAGTGATCGGTTATGCTGTGTAGCTCAGTGTTGTCTTATGTTTGGTGTAGTCTGTTTACTTGGTAATCACTATGCTTAGTTGACTCTGGGCATGATCAATTCTCTTAGTTGACTCTGCACTTTGGTGATTAAACCAACTATCTTGTTTGACTATGTTACCGACTGTTCATTATGTCTGCTTGATAACTAATGCTAACTTCAATTTTCAATTGGAGTAACATTGTCTTCCTTTGGCATTAGTATCAAAAACTTAACATTCTACATAATGATATACATAGTCACTCCCCCTTTGTACATGCTCCTCCTTTGTTTATACTCAGTATATGAATATAAACTCATATAAATTATAGTATCCCCCTTTACTATACATATATACATATATTTCCCCCTTTTTTGAAATTAATGACAAAAGGAGTATAACTTACAGTTTGTCAAAAATATTGGGATGGGAATTCTTGATAGTTTCCAATAATTTCTCCCATTCTTCCTTCAAATACTCTAGAGTGAGTATCTCTAGATTTAACTGGGCATGCATATCATATATGCTTTCTTTGACTAATAATTCTAGGGTGGAAATGAGATTATTTGTTGTTTTCACATGTTTTTGCATCAGGATTAAATGTGGTAGTAACATAACCTGGAGCTTGATTACTTTCTCTTTGAGTTGTTCCTCTTCTTTCTATAGTTTGATTCTTAATTGCTTGTTCTGAAGTACCTTAGTGTAATGCATCTGTAATGCATGTTGCTCGGTTGATAGACTTTGTGCACTATTCTTTAGATCTTGACCTATTTAATTTATCTTTTCACTAATCTCGGTAGTGAAGTGATCTAATGTGCATAACTGTTGTAGAATAGTAATGGCTTCTGATATGATAGTTTCTAAACCATTTACTAATTATGACAGAGTTACCTTAACTACTACCACTGCTTGGTTGATCTTCTCTGTAACTTTATATTGGATATTCTTCTCTACTCTTTCTTCTAGTTTTTTCTCTTTAACCTCTAAGTGTTTATGGTCGTCCTTCAGTTTCCCATCTATGCACAATGATTGGTAAGTAGCCATAAGATCAAAATCTATGATTTCACCAATCTTATAATGAATGTATGCATGCACGTCTTGCACTAGCAAAATCCTAGACTGGATGGAAAATAATGTGCCTTTATCATCTGGTTGTGCTGCAACCTATGGGTGAATCTTGTAGTTTGGTTCTATGCAGGTGGATTTCTTCACCAAAATAACCTTCTTATCCTTATTCATTTTCCCTTTCATTGTTCGTGATGAAGATGCCATATTTTTTGTTTTAGGGCTTCCAGAAAATGTGCCCAAATAACTCGGAAAGTGTTGAATGCTTAGTAACTAACCTTTGTATGCTCAAAATCTACACAAAATCTCTATTGAATGCTTCAAAAATGTTTTGCTGCTACTTAGCTCTATTTCCTCTTTTCTGCTTCGTGATCGTGTTGTGAACACATGAGTTCACATTAACCAAATTTATAGCAAAAATCTTAGGACGGTGCACTAAATGCTCTTCACCAACCACTCAGTGAACAAACATCATGCTCAGTTAACACTAACGATATTTCAGCTTGGTGAGTATACTATATACTTAGTTACCATAGTAACTCAGTTGTCTCTTCATAATTTTCTTTGACTGACAGTTCTATCTTGATACATATTAAATGACTCAACTAGATCATAGTAATAAAAAGTATAATACCATAGTGCACATTAATTCATGTTGATTTGGCATTTGTGCAATAAATATAGGAACTAATGTAAGATATAACATTCCAAAACATAGTTCCATGCCTGCTTGTATTGCTTAGTTGTAGACAGTGGAGCCACCTAATCCATTATATGAGGTTTCACCAACTATAGTGCTTGGTCCTGCATTAATATTTGATTCTCTTTTCCACATTTGAGTTATGATCCTCACAATTTCCTCAATTGTATTTCCATTCCCAGAAGTGTTTATTCAGTTTGCACAATCTCTGCTTAAGTGACCGACTCTGTGACAGTGAGAACATGTCATTCTAGAGATTGACCAATTTCTAGATTTGGTTCACCATTATCTCATACAATTTTATGATATGTGTTCATATTTACCACATGTTTAATAATTTCTCCAAGTGTTGTAATTGCATGCATAAGCATTTCCTTGTCTTCTCGGCTGAATTACCGTTTCTTGTCCTTTTGGCTTCCAGATTTGTTTTGTGTTCTTCTTGCATGCTTGAGATGTATGACCATGCATGTTGCAATTTTGATAGTATTTATCCATGTATTGTTTCTTCTATGGTTTGTTAAACTTGGATATACACTCATGTGCCTTATGTCCATGCTTATTACAGTTATAGAAAATACCATTAAATTTAGGAGGGTTTCTAGGAATACCTTTTGCTTTGCTTCTACAAATATTTGATATGTGGCCTAGTTTTCCACAATGATGAAAAGAGGGCTTCTTTGGATTTGGGCTTGAGTATACATTCCTTTGTTCATCTTGATTTTATGATTCTCCTTGCTCGATATACCCTAATCCGGTATTGTTGTTCAGTCTTCTTTGATAGTTTTGAAATTCACCCATTCTCTTAGTGCTTTCTTCATCTTTCTTAATCACTTCATTATGTTGTTGTAACATCTTCACTTCATTTCTCATTTTTTCATTTTCTTCTTTCAATATACCAATATCCTCTATTGTCTTTACAAGTTCATTATTTACTCGGTTAGCCTCATGATTCATAGTAACCACTTGATTGGTAATCTCATAGTAATGTTCAGTAAGTCTCGATATCTCAGTTTCTTTCTCTTGTAACTTTTCAATCATCTGTCTTCTGTCATCAACATTCATGTTTCTATCTTGTTCATCTTTCTTTGCATCATTCAAGACTTCAACCATTCTAACCATTTGTGTATCTTGACCGATCTACAGTGCTTTCACTTGTTCAGTAAGTTGCTGATTGCTTTCAGATAGCTTTGATATAATTCCTTCAGATGCATTAGATGTGCTACCAGATTCATATCTAGATGTATCAAATGGGTCATGAATCTCTTTTTCGTGATAATCAATCTCACGATAGTGAAGTTCCATGCCCTTTCTCTTAATAAACATCTCACCGAGTTTCTCTTTAGCTTCCTTATATTGTTCGACATAGATCTGCAGCTGTAACTTTTGATTCTCAATAGTTTTTTCAAGTGTACACCTCTCCATTGTAAGATCTTTTCTCTTCATCTATTAAACCTTGAAAATAAGAGAACTATCTCTGATACCAATTGTTGGGATAATGGAAAGGATGTGTATTGAGAGGGGAGGGGTGAATCAGTACCCTTAAAATTTTTTTCAATCAAATCTTGTAAACTTTGTTCTTCATTAACTGATTGAGTAGATTCATATATACCAAACAAGTAGTATCAATGCTGAAATGTAAATTCATGTAAAGTAAACAATACACATAAATAAAATCAAATGCTCATGACACTAGTATTTTGGTATCACAGAAAACCCCTATTAGAAGGTAAAATCTGCGGTGGGGATGAGACCCACAAAACTTCACTACTGCATAAATAAAGTTAGCCTATTAAAGATTTACAAAATGATCACTTCTGATGATCTTACCCTGTTAGGAGTAACAATAAGATTGATTAGATCTACCTCATTTGAGGATTTTGCAACACAATCTATGTGTTCACTCAGTTAAGAGATTTACAATAAGACTTTTAAGTCTACTCTGTTAAGAGATTTAGGAGTCTATTACAATTGTTAGAGAGTAACAAAAATTTGATCTGAATCATACAAAATCTCAATATTGTTGATACAGATCCCTTAATTTCATACAAAAATATATCACCCCAATATGATTGATAATACCTTCTGCTTTGTTTTGCTCGGTAGCCTTGCCTTAGTTCTGTAAACTGATTTATGCAATGTAGTCTCTTTCTCAAAATCCCCTGTTTGATCTCTGATCTTTGTAGTATGGAGGCTACTTAATCATTTCTTGATCAACATACTTTCCATAATTTGACATCTATACATTTATATATAAAATGATATTACCTAATTAGGGCTTAACAATTACATCCTTATCCTAAGATCAACTGTGTACAAAATTTACCTTGATCATCTACACATAGGAGACATAAACAATTAATGTTGTAAATCCATAATTAATGTCTTCCTCAATTGTGTAAACCGTTATCTAGGTCGGCTAAAAAGTTGTTACATATATTAATGTGTCATAAAAAACTTTTAGGTGGTCTCTTTTCCACTCGGTTATTGTTGTCTCTTGATGCTCAGTGTTATCTGTGTATCTCAGTTATACTGGTGCTTGGTTATGCTGTGTAGCTCGGTGTTGTCTTATGTTCAGTGTAGTCTGTTTAATCAGTAATCACTGTGCTCGGTTGACTCTGGGTGTGATCAGTGCTCTCAGTTGACTCTACACTTCGTTGATTAATCCAACTATCTTGTTTAACTCTATTACCGATTGTTCATTATTTCTGATTGATAACTAATTACAACTTCAATGTGAAATTGGAGTAACAAGTGATTGTTACTTGTTGCACCTAGTTAGGATGACTAATTTATTGTTCATTAGTTTCTTAATCAAACTTATTTCCCTGAGAATCATTTTGATTATCCTCAAGTGTTTGAACATTTGGTTGTTGTGTGAATGTTTCTTCATCAATCTTAGTTTTTTGATTCCTAAAAAATGGAGCAATGTAGAGCTCTCCTTGATAATGAGGATTTTATTCGTGTATATGTAATAATAATTCATATGAGAGAGGGAAAATATCAGTTTCCTCTTCAGATTCTTCATGTTCCTCATAAAAAATTAGGCCATCTTGAATGAGCGGGTTTTGTGCTTCCTCTTTGTACCCTATGCCTATTTTATCTTTGGGATCTCTAAATTGTGTAAAAATTGGCTCGACAAGACCTTGTTTATTCTTTCCTAGAGGTCCTTGTCCTTGATATCCCATTTATTGCATGTTATTGAGACCATATCCATATTTTTGAGTTGTGATTTGAACATTCTTAACATCTTGATGAGATTCATCATTTTCCTTGTATAGCCATTTCAATACCTCATTGTCTTCATTTTCCTCGGCTAATGATTTGCCTCTCACAAAAGTTCCATTATAGATAGTTTGTGGTTTAGGCTTTGCTTCCATTGTAGATGATGAGGGTCTTCCTTGTGATCTTGGTGAGAGAGGTAATGTTGTTACTGAAAGTAGTTGATCTACTTTGTACTCACCAATCACATCTTGCAATTTTAGTTTCTTTTCAAAGTCTCTTAACATAGCCATTGTTGAACGTTCTAGCAGTTGTTTTGTTGTAGATTTGTTGTTATGTGGGACCATTCTTTCATTTGATTGACAAACATTATTACAAGATTGAAAGTAGCTTGTGTCTGCTAGGATTGTGATCTCTTCTCCCTTATAATGAAATTTCAAGCATTGATGGAAAGTTGAAGGCACTGATTACATCTCATGTATCCAAGGTCTTCCTAAGAGAATATTATATGAAAGGTTTATATCTAACACTTGGAATACAAAATTTATTTCCATGGGCCCCACTCTGATAGGCAAAATTACTAACCCCTTAGATTATCTTTCTTTATCATCATATGCCTTAATGGTTATCCTATTTTTAGGGTCAATATATTCATCTAAAAATCCCAATGCTTTGATCAAACTTAGAGGAAAATTGTGTGGGTGACTTATAGCATTGTCATCTTCTTTTGAGAATGATAGGTAACGAGGTGTGGTCAAGTGTCCAACCATGGCTTGAAATTTATCCACATCTAGATTTTTGGGAACATTTGTTTCAACCAAAGCTTTTTCCAAAATTTATTTGTGTGATGGAGAAATTTTGAGCAGTTCACGAATAGAGATTTGTGCAGGGGTTCTTTGCAATTGATCAACCAAATTGTAATTATATGAGGAAGATGATGAAGCTTTTTTGGTTGAGATTGGTTTTGATGATGTAGGTAACTTTTAAGAATCTCCTTTCAATGTCACTTTAGCTTGACTTCTCATTACTGCGTTAGTGGATTCTGCTTATTATTTGTCTTTGATTATTATCACATTGATGTGTTGATCCCAAGCTTCCAAAATGTTGATAGTCTTGTCATGAGAATAACCATAATTCATCTGATTGTCCTTGTCATTGGATGATTCTCCTTTCTCATAATTAGGCAAAGGTGTTTTAAAGTTCGTATGATCTTCATTCATCTTTTGTCCATCCACTATGATGACCTCGTTGTCTATCAAGTCTTGTAGAAAATGCTTGAGAATCACACACTTGTTCATTATGTGGCCTTTGTTTCAATGATACTCGCAATAATATGCATCATTCCACCATTTTGCTTCAACTGGTGTTTCATACGGTCTTACTTCAGGTAGAATAATAACCTTGTGGGTTATAAGCTTGCAGAGCGCTCATTCTAGGGACTCTCCAAAAGGTGTAAATATATGTTTAGGACCATTTGTAAAAGGTGGCTTTTGCTGCTTGGATTATTGATTAATTCGCACGTAGATGTAATATTGGGATCCTTTGGAGGATTAGTAGTAGAAAGATGAAATGCTAGTTGTTTTGGCTTTACATTTTGAGCATCTACTACCCCATTATTGACAACATTCCAATTTTTGTTCCAATACTTCTATTTGTCTTGGTTTCCATTGGTATTAGTATTATAAGATCACCTTAGATTCTTTATAGATTTTAATCTCTCCTTTCCTAACCAAGGTGTCTTTAATTTTTACTCCCATTTCAATCACTTTATCAAATGTTGGAATACATTGCAATTGAAGGTAGTGATTCATATCTGTTACAAGATTATATAAAAAATGTCCATCTTTTCCATTTCTGGAATCAAACGATGATATCTTGCAAATATCTTCCTCTATCTTTGCAGGAATGATATAAAAGGTTCTCTAATATGTTTCTCGGTATTGCATAGATCGATCATTCTAACAGGATATTGAATATTATTTGAATAATGCTACATGAATCAATCTACCAATTCTTCAAAAAATTTAATTCCATGAGGTAGTTTGGAGAACCACTCTACTACTTATCCACTCAAGCTACGAGGGAACAATCACATAAGGTATGTTTGTAAGTGAACGAACTCCATACTAAGAGTATGAAACTCTCGTATATGATCTTGAGGATTTGTAACTCCCATATACTTGTCATACTTTGGTATATCCACATTAGTTGGAAATGGAAGCATATGAAGATTGTGATCAAAAGGCATTGGACAAAGTGTGTTTAGTGAATATCTCTTTAGAATTATGTCCTTTTCCTTCTTCATGTCTATTATTTGAGTTTGCAATGCTTCTACCTGTTTGATAAGAGTAGCCATAGGATTTTCCTGTTTGTGTGTTTTAAGTTGTTCCATATCAAAATATCGAGGCAATTTGATTCCTGTAGACGCTAGATGCATGAAATATTTCTCTTTATCAACCATTAGGATTTTTTCCATGATCTTTTGAAATCTTGTGTCCTGTTGGATTTTCTGAATGTATTCTTTGGTTATCTCTTCTTCATTGTTAGTATTGGTGTGAGTAGCCCACGCATTCCCGGCTCCTCCCATGTTGTTATTATTAGTATGAGATTCTCGATCTATAGTCTAATTAGAAGTGAATGGATGTTGATTATGATCTTATTGTGATTTTAGTATGAGTCATGTTCGAGGTATATGTTCACTATCTATTTGTTCAAAGCGACCACTTCTTGTCCACACCATGTAAGATTGGAAGATGCTTTATTTGAAAAGATGATCAATCTATCACCTATAGTTTTAATGTTTGATAGACTAGCTTAGCAATTGGTCAAAGTTTGATGAAAATTTTGATGTAGATTAGATGATTTTTGAGATCTTGATGAAGGTTAGATTAACCTTGATAGTGATCTCTAAACAAGAAAGGTTGATACAACCAATTGCGACTAGTGTTAAGTTGTTGAAACACAGAGTAATTGGATTGATCTTCTAAAAACTAAGGTTTGATGTTATGCACTTGTGATGGTTGCACTTGAAAGAGAAGTTTAAAGAATCTACCTAAAAGTGAGCTGATTTTGATATAAATAGTATGGAAATAACCTTTTTTTTACCAACAACGAGACAAGGACCAAAGATAATGCTTTTAGAATTCATGTTTTGGTGCAAAGGACAACCTTATGAGAATCTATGTCTACGTTCCAATCAATAGTTTGCAAGTTATTAAACGTTTTAGGTGTGGTTATAGGTGTTTTTAAATGTTCAATTAGGGATACACATGCAAAGAAAAGTGATGTTGTCTTGTTTTGATAGGGATTATTTGTCTTTAGAATTTTTGTGATTAGATTTATAACTGCAAACACACATTTCCCTATGGAATTGGCGTAGCATGAAAATATTTTCCCATAGACTTGGGTACACACTCAAAATATAATCAAAATATGGCCATCACCAAGCATGAAATGGATCTAGTCATGATGTCATATTATTTGACTCCAAATGCTAGTGAAGGCACGGAATGATGAGTATCTTGGGGAAACTACTATTTACCTTTCACAAAGATTATCACCTTTTCAAGGGTGAACCAGGTGGCTTCTATGCTATTGATTCTAGTATATTTCTTTGTTTAGTTGTATCGTTTGTATCCATGCAAGCGTGATTGAGGCGTATAGCCCCACAGAGCATCTTGGCACAAGCAGTCACATAAACATGATTGAGACTATGAGGCCCTAATTTGTGTTAGACATGAGCTGAGTATAAGCTCAAATGACATCCGACTCCTGTGTCTTTGGCCCCAAAGAGTAAATTTTATTAAATTGAGTTGGGATGGTGTGGCTCACACCTCGTTCTTACATGGGTTGTTCCCAAGAGATTTTTTCCTCAACTGGCAGGCCCATCTAAAGGTAAAAAGAAGTAAAGAGGATTGGCGACTTAGGAGTCTAGATTATGATTCTCCAATAGGGAGAAGAGCATACAATCCTATCCATATATTTTTCTCCTATCAAACACATCAAACAATAGTTCATTTCCAAGAATTTAAACTCAAAACTTAACTTGATTTTTGAGTTTATGATTTTTCCAAAGGGAAAAGAGCATAATGCTCTAGTCAAATTAAGAGTCAAATCAAAATTTGATTTTAGTGCCTAAAGAAAAACTTAATCATGCATAAAGTTTGATTGATTCTCCCAAGGCAACCTACATTTGACAAGCATTGGTAGTTTTCATGTGTTTGATCCCACATATTCGACAATAGGCTCTTTGACAACGTCCTGCATGAACATCAAAAATAACATCAACAATAAGCATTACATAGCTCTCTATCTAGAAAAGATAACAATATTCTCTCAACTTAAGCATCCACTAGTGACAGTCTTAGAATGAGAAAAATGAAGATCTAAATGATGTAATTATGCCCTATTTAGCTTAATTTCATTAAATGCTCTATTTAAATCCTTATTATGCAAATTCAACCATGAAAAGCTATGATCATGAATGTAAATGCCTATAGTAAGGATGCTTTAGATTATGCATGTAAATTTGATTCTTTGCACTAAGAAATGCACTCTATTTATAGCATTTTCCCAAGGGTAAGGGGTAGAGTGAATTAACCATGATTAGAGGTGAGTTAGGTTAGTATTTTCAAAGGTTGAGACAATTTAAACATTGGTTTCAAATGGAGAGACAAAATGAGTGGTCAAGATGCAATTCACAGATGTGTGATGGAGAATCAATTTGGTCTTGATCCATGTGATCTTAATTCCTCCTTCTAATTGGTTGATTTGATTTGTCCCATGTCATAAGGAGTTAAAGAAAAATTTAGTGAATTGATTGGTAGATTTAAACATTTGTATGCTTATATTTCTTATCTTGTGCCCGACATTGATAAACAAAGTATTTTTATTGCTAATTTACAAAAAGACATTAGAGAAAAGATTTTGCTCTCTAAGTTTACTTCATTTTCCCAACTTTGTGAAATGCTTCACCATTATCAATTACAAGTCAGCTAGTTTTAGAGCACCACTCCAATGGCTCCTATACCAGTTGATAAGAGTCATGCCACCTCCCATCCGAATAAGTTCTATAAACCTAACAACTATATCAAGATCAGAAAAGCATCGAATGCAGCAGATGAACAAGTAGTTGTTGCATCCAAGGGTGCCGCTTCTTCTTCCTCTTTTTTTCTCCCCAATCATAAGTATACTCCTTTATTTGAGTCTTTGTAAACTGTGATGGAAAATTACTTAAATGCTAATATCATTAAACTTCCACCTATTAGACCTATTAACCTAGCTATGATGGCTTCTAAGTCCTTTGATTCCAAATATTTTTATCAATAACACTGTCAGCCTTGCCATGATACTGAGAGGTGTTATTCCTTGAAGAATGGTATCCAATGTTTGATTGATTCCAATGATATATCTATTGATGTTGATGATATCCATCGAAATAAATATGTAGCACCTCCTAACCAAAACGTATATATTTATACCGATCCTTTACCTTCTCACTCTACCAACACCACTGCCCAACCTTCTTCATCTTCTACATAGATTATCTATGATGAAAATATGGAAGAAGCTAACCATGTTGAACATGAACCCTTTCCTAAACCTCAACCCCCGCCTAAACCTCAACCTCAACCTAGTAGATAGCTTCCTATTTCCTTTGACCATTCTAAAACTATTAAAGCTCCTTATGGTCCTCCTTACATTTCTACTAGGGTTGTTGGCACTCCTTCTCGTGGTACTATTATTCATTCCTACTTCCATGATGAATGTTATAACTGAAGAGCATATTTTTAGTAAACACTTGCAATGGTATCTATATGATATGATAGACGCTTGGATTCAAACTTGTAATGTATTTCTTTATCGTCCCCATGGTTCTATTTCCTTACATGTAGAGCTTTGTGGTAAAGTTGTGGATACTACTTTTGTTCTCATCCCTACTTTCGATTAGTTTCACATTAATGTTGGTCTTCCTTGGTTGTCCTCTATGCAAGTTGTAGCTTCTCCTATCCATAAATTTCTTAAGTTTCCACATGATGGCGAGATCAAGACCATTAACCATAGTCCTTATCATCCTTCTAGGCTTCGAGACTGTGTTGACATTGATTTATAGTGGCCTACTTTACCTACGGCACTCCAACCCATCCTGATTACCTTTTCTGATCTTATCAAGACTTTAAACATAGAAAGATCATTGAATTGAGTTTACCCAAGCCTGATCCTACCCATGGTCTTTACCTATTCCAACAGTTCCTCTTTTGTCTAATTCTTCAAATTCTATTGAGAAACCTCCTACTTTTATTTCTCAACCTAGTGTGGTTCCTTCAGTTCCTCCTTCACAGGGAGAAAAGGACCTGACGTTGACTGATCCCACTCCACCTTCTATCTCTAGAAAAACCAAACGTAACCGACATTCCCATGACCATTGAAAGTAGCGTATAGCTAAAGACAAGGCACGTGCACATGCTTCCCAAAAAAATTTACCTTCCTTTGACCAACCCATGCTTGAGTCTATGGAGGACTTTAATAACCATACCACTATTCAAATGAATAAACATGATGATTCTATTCATATTTTGGATTCTATTGTGATTAATCTTGATGAAGAAGATACCTTGATGATACTATTAATGCTAACAATGATTTCCATGCTAGTGATTCTGATGAATATGAGACTATTGATCTTGATCATGATTTACCTAACATGCTTTCAAAAAAGTTATCAATCACTCCTAGTATTGAAGAAAGTGACCTACAACATGGTCCTTCTTTGGAACTAGCAATTGTACCTACTGTGGTGGATGTTTCTCCTCTTGCGAGTTTCCCACCTTCCCTACATAATACAGACCAAGATGGGGGGGGGGGGGGGGGGGGACAATGCACTTGATTGGCTTCTCTAGCATGGTAATCTTTGCATGTTTTGACTATTGTGTTGTGTTTCCCTCATGATGTGCTTATTGTTATATGTTTTGTTTTGATTTCTTTAAACCATCCTTGTTTCTCTCTTGGCACAAGATGATAAAGGAATTGAAATTTTGTAATCATTCTTCTATTTGTATCTTGCTTCTTCTATATGTCATTATATGTTGTGTTGTACATGTGCTATTGTTTGTAAATGTGCCTTTGTGTAGTCCACTTGGGATATTGCGACATGGTAGCACCAAATATTTTTGTTCTATGTGATGCCAACCCAAAAAGACTCTTCTTTGTAACTCTTACTTTTTTTTCCTCCAATGTGTTGTAGTTCTACTTCCTTTAGGGAATGATGACATTTTATTTGACATAATATTTCATATATTATCTTATGATCATACTGACCCAAAATTTAGTAGATCCCTTCATTCTCTTTCTTTTTGTTATGTGCCTATTTCCCTTTATATGTCTTCTCTTGTGGGCATTTCACAGTGGAAATGTCTCTAGTGGATGCATATACACTCCGTTAAAGTCATTGCTCCCATTGAGGTGCTTACAATTGCTTTAATGTGGGGCCATACACTTTTATCACATTTTTCACATGCACTATGATGACTTTGATTCTTTGAATCTCTTTATGGATTACTAAACAATCCTAAAGGCCTGATTCTCTTTCTGATCTCTTCTTTGATTACTAACAATTCAAAAGGCCTGGTCCCTACAATTGCATCTCTTTTCAATCCCTTAAGGATACACACATCCTTATGCTTGGATCTCCTTTTGCGGTTTCTCTCTTTTGGAAATATAGTTTCCTGAGGGTGAATCCTTTATGGGTTGACTGGCATGCACATAAACTTTCTAGGCTATTCAACACCATCTTTTGTTGC
This sequence comes from Thuja plicata, assembly GCA_018584345.1. Taxonomy (NCBI): domain Eukaryota; kingdom Viridiplantae; phylum Streptophyta; class Pinopsida; order Cupressales; family Cupressaceae; genus Thuja; species Thuja plicata. The sequence goes on from MU225998.1 coordinate 1,237,980, forward strand.
AACATTTCCTTTTTGGTGTGGTTCATAGTAAGACACACACATCTTACTGGGTGAATTAATCACACTCCTTTTTTTTTTTTTTGTTGCTAGTGATATCTCTCTTGTTATGATTTTGGAGTTAACAAAGACTCAAGTCTATTGGGGGATTGATGAATTCCTTGTCTCCTTAGTTGTGAGGAGATTATCTTATGCATTTGTTTATCTACTTTACCAAGAGTTTGAGTTAGGCTCACACTTTTGCTAAAGTGGGGATAAATGCATCATCTTAAAATGGAAGCACCCATGTTGAGACATGTTTATCCCTTCTTAGTAGGATGATTTGGACATAATTTAAATGTCTTTATGGACCCATGGATGTACCTTTTCTTTTATGCTAGATCGGGCCCATATTTTCTTCCCTTTCCCACTGTTCTTTTCTCTGTCCCTAAGATCCCAAACCATCCCCCGATGGAATGAACCATCAAGGGGTAGGCCAAGGTTGGCCTATCCCTTTAGAGGTAGGCCGAAGTTGGCCTATCCCTTGGGGTGAGGTTGAGGTCGACCTCCCCCTGAGGTTAGGCACCTCGAGATTCTGAGCCCTTCTCAGGTTTCCAATTTCTTCTCCCACCTTGTGCAGTCGACCCTTTTCAATTTTGATCATGAAATTAGTATAAAAGGAGGCCTACTCACTTCATTTTGGGAGGGAAGACGTCAAGATCTTTTACATTTTTGTCTACAAGCATTCCAAGAGCATTCATAAGCATTTCCTACAAGCATTGAAGGAGATCTTTTGCAACCATTTAAGACTTCAAGATTTCAAGATATTTTGCATTCAAGGAGCTTTCAAGGAGTTCATTGGAGCCATTTTCATCATCATTTCATGATCATGCATGTTCCTTTCAAGGTATAGCTTCCTTCTTTGAAGATAGTGGAGTTGGTTATCAAGGAAGGGTTTGTTCATCTATTTCTTCATTTGTGTTTGCATTTCCAATTTGGGCATATGAGTACATTTACATCCATAGATCTATGACTTGGTATGATCAAATATTACATTTGATTAGATATCCTAAATTCCTACAAGATTCAACAACATTGAGCACTTCTACATCCTTTTGGATTATGGATCCAGATCCTCCGTGAGGGTTTCTACAAAGTAAGGTAAATTTGTACATTTTATAATCTTTTACATACATTTACATTTAAGGTTAATTCCTAAACTAGGGATTGACCAAGGAAAGCCCCACCCAACAAAAACAAACTTTTTTCCCTTGTAGATTTAGGTATACAGAATTGCAGATTTGGATTCGAAGCCGTTGAAAATAGGTTACTGTCACAGATCCATATTCTAGAAAATCTTGTAGAGCAGGTGGATGCTGACTTTAGCCTAGTCAGGGGTGGATTTTCCTACATGTCACCATCCACCCTCCAGGTTGACATATTCCTAAGCTAGAAATATTTCTAGGTTTTGAAGATCTTGAGTTTCTGGTTCCAGATTTGGTCCTGTTCAGGTTTTTGAGTTGTTTAGGGAGCAGAATTGCAGATCTAAGTTTGAACACATACATTTCAAGCATTTAAAGGTGATTTGGTGTATTTTAGTAATTAATTTGAGTATTTATATTTTAGATATGGTCTATTTCATTAGTTTTAGCATTGTCCTTACCTTCCTAGTTGACTATACCTGGCACATAGGAAATGACATCTTATTTCTTAGCACTTAGTTGGATTCTTGTTTTGCATTGATACCCCTATATCACTTGGGTTGTATTAATCTAGCTTGGATCCAACTAGGAGCTTTGCTTAGGATATCTCTTCCTTTGTGGCCCCTTTTCTTGAGGTATATAGATAGATATACACACATATGTATATTACCATATACACTAACTCAAAAGGAGACTTGCCAATTTCCCTTTTTACTGTTACCCTATCTGCCCAAACAGCTAGTCTCAACTTTGAGTCCCATGCCTTCTTGTTATTTTCCAACATCCTTCTAAGTATCTTTAGGATACTTTTATTACTTGATTCATCATGCCCATTCCCTTAAAGATGATAAGGCAAGGAGTATGACAATGTTATGTCATAGGTTTCACAGAATTCTTTGAATTCATAAGATATAAAACACATTCCAGTATCTATGATAAGTCTAACAAGGAATCCAAAGCGAGTTATGATATGGTCGATTAGGAAATTTATGACTATCCTGCTAGTAGCCTTTTTTTTAGGAAGGCTTCTACCCATTTTGTGAAATAATCAGTGGCTACAAGTAATCACATATGCCCTCCACTAGATTTCTAGATATATCCCCTATGAAATCAATGCCCATTGTTAGAATGGTGCTTCCACCTGCATAGATCTCAAAGGTAATGCTCCTTGATATTTAAACTTTCCAGTAAATCTTTGGCATGCTTCACATTTTCTAACATATTGACAAGATTCTTTGAATACTCATGGCCAATAATATTCAGCTCTTAGTATTTTGTGGGTTGTAGTTTTAGCTGAGAAATGTCCTCCACATACACCATCATGCAAATCTTTCATTACTTTATGTAACTACTGCTCATTTGACCATAATAACAATACTCCCTCATGGTTCTTCCAATACAAGGCCCCATTCATTATTATATACTTGGATGCTTGAAATTTCAAGGATCTCTTCTAATTTTCTTTTTACCCTTCTAGGAATTTCATATGCTTCAAGTACTAGACTATGTCACAGTACCAAGGAATCTCTTCAATGTTGAAAATAGCTTCACCATGTTCTACATTTTTTTATTTATATAGATTCTAAGTTAGATTTGGCCATTAGTTTTACCAGCCCCTTTTCTCTTACCAATTTAGTAATTTGGATATCTATGTTGAATTCTTGGACTTGGTCGATCCATCTGCACCTTTTGCTTGTTACCTTTGTTTATCTGAAAATATCTTTCAATGTTGCATTTGGGACATAAGCAATTGTTTATGCTCCTACCAAATATGGCCCAAAGATCTTCACTACCTTTACCAGAGCATATGCCTTCTTTTCATTGACGTCATATTTTAATTCAGCAGCTTGTAAAGATTTATTGAAAAAGGCAATTAGTTGTTCATGGCCCTCCTCATTTTTCTACAACATAACAGCTGCAATTTTATGGAATGAGGCAAAGGAAAAAATATGGAAAGGTTTAGTGAAATATGGGGACTTTAAGACAAGTGCCTCCTTGATTTATCTTGTAATAGCTACAAAGGCATTAAGGGCTTCAGATGTCTAATCTAACTTCACACCCTTATTTAGCATTTTGGAATTTGGTTTTACAATTTCAACAAAGTCGGAGATGAATCTTCTAATGAAATTAATCCGCCCAAAGAAAGACTGAATTAGCTTCATTGACTTGGGGATAGGAATCTTGTCTATAGATGCTACCCTTTCAGGATCAATTCTCACTCCTTCCTTGGATATTATATGTCTCAATAACTTTCCCTCTATAACAGCATGTTGGAATCATTTGTTGTTGCACCAAAAGCTCGAAGTGTCAATGCCCGGTACAAATGCAAGATTTAGCCTGACCCACGGGAGGCAGTTAAGCCATGTCACGAAATTAAATTTTTGGAATCATTTGTCATTGCACCAAAATCTCAAACTGTCAATGCCTGATACAAATGCCAAATTTAACCTGACCCACGGGAGGCGGTTAAGCCATGTCACGAATCTCCAAGGAGGTGCTGACCACCAAGTCAACAATCTCCCCCTTAGCACCGACTGAGCCTTCAACACCCACTGAAGGGAGACTCAAACCCGTGACCCAAGGATCTGATACCAATTGTTGGAATCATTTGATGTTGCACTGAAAGCTTGAACTGTCAATGCCCGATACAAATGTCAGATTTAACCCGACCCACGGGAGGTGGTTAAGCCATGTCACGAATCTCCAAGGAGGTGATGACATCTCTCTTAAGTTCATGAGTTTTTCCTTTATTTTAGGTGCCAAAGTGGGATTCATAGGTTGTTGTCTTTGTCTAAAAGGCTTAGCATCTCGCTTAAGGGGAATCTCATGTTGGAAAAAATCTTCCCTGTAAGCCTTAAGATCATCATAGAACCAAGAAAATACATGCATGTACTCCCTTAATAGTGCTATCAAGATCTCCCTTATTTTAGGGGTAAGTTTCTTTCCAATGTGTTACCCCCATTTTCAACAAGCCAAATTTTAAAATTGTACATTGAATCCGATATTTGTCAAAAGTTTTCAGATATGTAATTATGTTGTTTTCAAGCTTGATCTTATCATCTCCAAGCTTTGTCATGTACCAACTTGTCAATTTTTCACCAAACCCCACTTTGTCATTTGTGAGATTTTAGTACTTCCCTTTTTCTTACCATATATCTAAAAAATATTAAAATATCATTCTTGGTGTCTCGGTCATATTTATATTATGGTCTCCCATCCTCATTGATGCTTGGTCAAAGTTTCAAAGTTAAATTCCTTCTCAGTCCCAAATCATGACAATAAACTTACTTCTTAAAATAAGATAAAATCACATTGTAAAATAAAAAATCACAACTCATAACTAGGTTGAGTTCCCAAAAATGAATGCAGAATGTTTTGAATGGTGAAAGTGAAGATAAATGAATTTTTGTAATGTTAAGTCACAACTCATAACTCATAATGAGTTTCAAAATGTGGAACCAGAATGCACAGGTAAGTTGTGTATGGTAAAATATGAATGCAAAGCAACTGAATTGTAAGTTTTGAGGTTTTTTAAAATATGACTTAAAGTGGTTAATGTAACTACTTTAAAAATCGAGTTCTCCAGAAGATGTTTTTCATTGCCAAGATGGTTTCTATTAGCTTTTTTTCGCATCCATTTAGCTTGTAGTTAGGTTAAAGACACAATAACAAATTTCCTCAAAAATTAGTTATCTCATCGAATGCTACCATGTTAAAAATGTTAAAAATTGCAGAGAATGGTTTGCTTAAAAGTCAGGCTTTGACAGATTTATGTTGGAAAATTCTGTTGTAGATATGTATGCATATTGTAGCCAGCTATACAGATAGTGAAAGATGTGAATTATTTGACAAATTCCCTCAAAGAATCATTGTCTCATCATTCACAGATGCAGCCTTGATATGTCGAAGAGTGTCACAAACTTTTATCCCAATGTAATTGGCGGCTATGAAGCTGACTCCAAAACCCTTGCAGCCATTGTCCCTGTCGTGTTTAAAGTCTCTCTCCAAATTTCATGGTTTGAAATGTTCTTGCAGGTATACATGCCAAATGTGAAATCAAAGAGAGTGATGTTCAAACAGTTGAAAAAATTTGATATGAATTACTACCATATGTGCACGGAATGTGTTTGTTGAAAACACTTTAAAAATGTCAAGGAGATAGAACTAGAAATATAAGACTGTGGTAGATACAGAGACATGTTTTCTTGGCTAATGATGTGTACCAAAGCATATTGATATCAGGGCCCAATTCAACTGTTTCAGCAAACGCTTCCAGGCATAGAGTTAATACAAATTGTGGAAGCCTTAGAATGGGGTATGAGCATCCCTCCAAGAATGAACCAATGTGTCGGTGCCCTGTTGAACATGTGCTCAAGACAGAGGATTGAATATCATGAGTATAAGAGATAGAAGTTAAGGCTTGCAAACTGTTCGACATAATGCCTTGAAATAAATGTGATCTTAATTCATGCAATGATTATGTTTACGCTTGCAAACTGTTTGACAGAATGCCTTAAATAATGTCAATTCGCAGTGGTTGTGTGAACTTGTTTCCTTGAAGCTTGTGGATCATATATGAACGTAAGCCGAGTATTTTTAATGCTACTATATTTCATTAGATGTTGTGATGTGTTTGACATAATGTGTTGGGAGTTAAGTCATCTTTTAGAATGTCTTAAAATGATTCCATTTGGAGAAATGTGATGATTATAACAGATACATGAAATTTGTGGAATCAGAAATGACAATACAGGTAAATTGATTTGCTGATTATGCTTTATAAACTTTAAAACAAATATGATTGGCAGGTGAAAAGGAAGATCCTCCAACCTTTATCAACATTTTCTCTGGCAGTGTAGCGCAGCAATGGGAGCTTCAAAAAGGTTTTTCTTCATAGAAGCTCTGAGTTAATGCAATGGTTATTGAGCTGAGGTGTCGTGGATTAGCTGTCTTTTTAAATAGAATAGCTTCAAATACACAACTACGACAAAGTGAAGATTTAAAGTTCTTCTTACAAGTGAATGAAGACAATGTAATTTTAGGCCAAATGCAAGGGAGCAGTGGTGTTCGAAAAATTACAACACAGGGGGTGTTGGAGAACAATGGAAATTGGCAGGAATTAAGGCAATGTGACATGAGAAATGATAAATTCATTAATGATGTTTAATCAAGAACATGATATGTTAAATATGTCTCCCATGCTCTCTAAATTACAGGCAATTACCACAGCTATCTAGGGTATACCAAGAGATGTTGGAAATGATAGTATGCAAGTAAGAAATATTCATTATTTGCCGAGGGTGAATGGATACTTACATATGATAATGGTTGATGTATTATTAATGTATGGGCACTTTGCTATGCTACATGTTTTTCATGTTTGTGCGGAGCCTCATAATTATCTTTTATTTTGAAAGAGAAAGATATATGTTATGTGCTCCCAAATGGTTGGATGGTGAGATAATACTAGTGTGAATCCAGTACCAAAACATTAACACTTAAAGATGAAGAAATAATGCACATAGTGAATGTTTCAATTGCATTCAATGCAGTTAAGAGACCGTAATCCTCGAAGCCTAATTTCCAAGACTAGAAGGGCTCACTTTATGTTAAGAGACCGTAATCCTCGAAGCCTAATTTCCAAGGCTAGAAGGGTTCACTTTATGTTCATGTCAAGTGTAGATGATATTTTTCCAAATATGTTGAAGACAAAGGGTTAGAGTTACTTGGTAAAAGATCGTTAAAGCTTGCTAAACCTTCAAATCTCTGTTTGCAATTCATGATATGATAGAGATTATAAAGATTATAAAGATGGAAAGCTACATGGGCAAAGTAAATAGTTTGGTCTTTCTTCAAGGTTATGCGTTATTAGTTACATTTTTATAAAAGTAACTCAATGTAAGTAAAACTTATTTTTTGAAAAGATATAAAAAGTTCGTAATTAAATAAGGTTTATTATTTTTGAAACTATTGTATTTCAAAAAGGTAGTTAGGAAGTAGTTATCAAGGTAGTTACAAATGCTTACCGAGAGGAAGCCTATAAAGGGAAGATGTTTCTATTGTAAAGAGGGAGGAGGGGGCGAGCGGGAAGGGGGGGAATTTTACAGAGGGAAAACTCTGGACAAATTTTCAAAGATACTTTAAAGAACTTCTTTTTGTTTGCAATGTGTATAGGAAGGATTTTGGGATTGCATAATTTCAAAAGATAATGAAGAATACAATTTAGCTCGTATGTTCTAAATGTATTCATGTGTTATCATCACTAACTTCTTGTATGTTAAGTTGGTATCCTTTTTATGCATGTGTAAGACATTAATATCTGTGTAGTTGATGTAATGATACTCACTCAGACTTTGGTATCTTGGTTTGAATGTGATGAAGTAGTTTATGTCTTCGTATTTCGAGATATGTCTTTCTTTATTCATCGTCATTGCATGGATAATTTCCAATTGTTGATAACCCCCTTCGTAACTGTTATCCAATATGAAATCTTATTTGGTATTTGTATCTCTACTAGTAAGGTTTCTCTTATCTAGCCTTTTTTAGTTTTACCTTTATCCTTTTTGTACTTTCAGGTGAAAAGTACACTAAAACAACAAATACCCCCATCATACGAGGGAGTTTCCCTTCTCAAACGCAGAGGAAGATTGTAACAAATCGTTATTTCGTCACAATAGATCCAACTGTTGGCACAATTGTCACTGCTTCTTAAGCAAATGGGATTAATTTTGAAGATAATATCGCAGTGACAAATCTATTTACCAACACAATGTAGACCTTCTTAGGGGCATTTTTTTGTTCCCAAATTGATTTCTTCAACATCCTCCTCTTTGACTAGTGTTGTTTTCACATCAATCTTATCATCCTTTTCAAATACTCTTTCCAAAGCTACCAAGCCTTTGGGGATCTTGTTTATTTTTAATTGTACTCTATATTTTCCAAACATTGTTTCTTTGTCATCAATCTCCTCAACATATGCATTAAAATCTATTTCTTGAGACTCTTATTCAATCAACACAATGTAAAAATATTAATAGATCAGAATCATCCTCAAAGACCTTCCAATTACACATGTTATCCTGAACAGAGGGCCTAGTCTTGATTTCAACCTTAGAAATACCACTTAGAGTCATGTCATTCTACTTGAGGGCCACATTTACCAAAAAGTGTGCCATTATATTTTTGGACCTATCAACCCACTCTATTGAGAAGGCATCAAACAATTCTATGGTATCCCACACTACATTTCTATATTGCTTAAGTCTTATATTTTCAGAAGAGTATTTATACCATACTTATGAAATTATTAGTTCAGAATCTCCATACACACTAAGCAACTTGATCCCATGCTTGATTGCTAAGTTTAGTCCTAATAGGAGGGTTTCATATTCAGTTACATTGTTGGTACATTTGAATAACAAAAGGAAAGAATATTTGAATGTTTTCCCATCAGGTGAGATGAACACTATTCTTGCTCCATTTCCTTCTTTGTTACATGCCCCGTCAAAAACATTCTCCATACTTGATTCTGGTTTTGTTGGGCATGTATACCAATCAACTTTGTATTTTTTTTAATCTTTGGTTTCATAAGTTGGACTGAATTTTTTTCCTAAATCAGTATCATAGAAGCAACTCATTTGATTAGGATCTATGTCCTTAATGATATAGGATGATGTAGGCTCCCTACCAACATTGACTTCCTTCTCATTTACTGGTATAGTCACATATGAAAAATCTAATGGAACATAACCACCCACTAGATATGTCCATTGTCTGGATAACAATCTTCCATAGTTGGAGGCAACATCAAAAACAATAATATATGTTTTGTAAGTAGCTTCGAGACAAAAAGCTATCTTGAATTCTACGTCCTTCATGATGCCAACTACCGGGAGTGATCTTTTAACCATGGCATGACATTTTCCATATGTTGTGTCAACCCACAAGCCTAGTTCCTTCATGACCTAAAAAGGAATTCTATTTATAGCTGCTCTAGAATCTATCAGGCAATTCTTTACCAGCCTGTTATTTATTAATAATGTCATATAGAAAGAATCAATTTGGGATGGTTTGGGATGGGTTCTTGATCAATGTGGTACCCAACTATACATTTGGTATTGGTCCTCCCTCTTCACTATTTTTTTAGGTACTTCATGTTTTTAACTCTTATCTTGCTTCTTGTAGACACTAGATAGGAGTGTTATGGCACTTTCCCTGTATTCAGTAAACTTCATCATCTCAAGAAGTGGGACAGAAACCTCCATTTGTGATAGAGTATTTTTAATATCAAAAGATGGGGTAGTTGAGGTCTACACGAGATTAACCAACTCAATATTTTCAGATGTTTCATTCCTTGGAGGCGTATTAAATTTTGTACATTCAGTCCTTAGTTGAGTTGGTATAACATTAGATTGTTTTTTGTTTGTAATGGTAGGCTCATTTTTCTTATGCCCTTGATCTTTTATAAGAATTCCGACAAGTCTACCTTGATATGGATTTACAAATCTATTTTGGAGGTTGTAATTACTCCTAGCCGAAGTTGTTGCTGCAACAATAAGAAATTTAATCTCTTCTTTTGTAGGTCTGTTTATTTTAGGCATACCATACTTGTGTTATTGGTATCTTCACAATCTAAAAAAACTTCTTCGGATTGATACGGTTGACCTCATCGAGAATTATAATCATATTCATATCCATCCTCCGAGGAGACATAGTCGTCATCGGCACCAAAAGGTTTTACCAATAACGTATTAATTATTTGATGTGGTTTATGCTCATTGTATTCTAATTTTTTCTCCTACAAACTTTGGGCTACAACACATTGTAATGGGGAATGAGGCAAATTGCATGCAAAGCACCATGGGTTTTCCTCCACCATAATACTTCCTTATTTGTTTAGGGGGTCTGATGGATCTCTATTTGAATTCTGTTTATTTCCATTCTCAATTGGTTTCTCATCCTTCCAAGTAGTGTTATATAGCATGTCATGGAGTCTCAGTCTATTATTTATGTGAAACTATGGTCTCTCTGGTTCGCCTGGCTTTTGTGATAATTCCTTCAAGGTATCTATGAATTTTTCCATTTTGTCTTCTTTTCTTTTGGCACCTTGGGATTGCGCAACCTAGAATCTTCTCATCTTCCAGTTTTACCATATGCCTTCCTATTGTTTTCTATTGTCATTGCAATCTTACATGCTTCCTAAAAAGATGATGGATTTTTTTTTATCTGATCTCATAACTAGTGTTAATGTTGTATCTTCAGTCGTATGATCATTAGAATACATATAATATATGTTGATTAATAATAATATAATATATATGTTATATTATTATTAATTATATGACATTTAATATTTAATATTATATTATTATATTATTATTCTTAATTAATAATTGATTGATGAAACATTATAAGATTGATAAAATTATAATTAGTTGGAAGAGGTATGTCCTTTCTTATAAATAATAATGAATAGACATGTCCCATGAAGGGACATGTCTCTCCTATCCTCATTCCCAATATAAATGAAAGAGAGATTGTTGCATTTGGAAAACACATACAACATAGAGTGTTATTACATTTGCAGCTATCCTAAAAATTTAGCATGGTATCAGAGCCAGATTGCAAATGTAAGAGAGTAGTTTGTTGATGGTGAATGTGTGGCTGTCGCAGAAAATATAGTCTTGGTAAAATGACCATATCTCACAAATACACCGTTGGATTTTCCTAAATTTCAGATATGTTGGTGGAAACCTAATTTTAAAGAATCTCACCAAAGCGATTGGAGAGAAAGTCTTGGATTCAAAAGTTATGACTGAATATGTACGGGTCTATGTGAAATTTCTGAAAATGACTTTCATTAAAGAGATATTTTAATTTGTTATAGTCATGTTCAAGCAATAACAAAGAAGCATGCATTCAAGGAAGAGTGTCTATTTCTACAAAGAAATCATCAATTATATAGTGTCACCTCTCTTGGATAAATCATGTCATTTCATAATAAGACATGAGAATTTTTCAAAGATATAAGAGTGGGAATTGTACATTGTGGGGGG
>MU225998.1:1250728-1326032 GCA_018584345.1 Thuja plicata
GATATGGTAAGGGTAATAAGTGTTGACACGAGATACCACTACACATTTTTGTTTGATCATCCTCCCTAGCTAAGAGGGAGTGTTAATGTTGTATCTTCAGTCGTATGATCATTAGAATACATATAATATATGTTGATTAATAATAATATAATATATATGTTATATTATTATTAATTATATGACATTTAATATTAAATTATTATTCTTAATTAATAATTGATTGATGAAACATTATAAGATTGATTAAATTATAATTAGTTGGAAGAGGTATGTCCTTTCTTATAAATAATAATGAATAGACATGTCCCATGAAGGGACATGTCTCTCCTATCCTCATTCCCAATATAAATGAAAGAGAGACTGTTGCATTTGGAAAACACATACAACATAGAGTGTTATTACATTTGCAGCTATCCTAAAAACTTAACAACTAGTCTTGCTTTCAAAAGCATCTATATAGAATATCAAGCATACTGGTTCCACAGGTTTCATATGGCGTGGAATTCTATTTAGAAGATTATTGAATCTCTTGTTAAAGTATGGTACTGATTCATTGTATCCATTTTGCACACTTGTAAATTCGTGTAAAGCAAATGTGGGGTCAGTATGGTCCCCATATTGTTTCAAAAAGATACTTTAAAACTTTGACCAATAACTAGTTGATACATATGGAAATCCCTTGTACCACTCCCTTGCACCATCTATCAAGGATTGCATAAATAGTTTCATGTATATATCCTCATTTATCACATCAAAGTTGTCAATTGTTTCTCAAATGACCTTACATGACTTTCCCCTATTTCAGCATTATTTCCACTAAATTTTGGCATAACATTCCTTAACTCATTTGTTATATCATTAGGGTATCCCATTATTCATAAGACCCCTTGCAAATATATTTTGTCTCTGGTACAGTTGTCCTTTATTTTGAAGGTCATATTGATATTGGTTTTGATTTGCACCATTAAATCGGTGACTATGGCATTTGAAGATATTGTGGTTAGTAATATACTGGAGGATATGGTTGACTATTAGGATCATGTTGGTATGCTCCATACTAATATCCTTGCTGAAACAGATAATGTGGGTGGTTAGAAGGGTTATGACAGTATTGTGGATACCCTTGTTGCATGTTATTTGAATCATATAAAGGGTTGTAATGAGATCTATTAAATTTTTTATTGTCTCCATTGATCATTCCTCTAGGCGGATGCATATTATTTCTAGATGGGCGAGGACCTTTAGCTTCTTTTCATGGTATTTAGGCATGGGAACTTGCCTACCTTTATCTGATCCTTGAGGCGTAGTATTCATTTCCTCATGGGTATTTGGTAGATATAACTTGGCTATGATGTTCAATGCTTATTCTGCTAACCCTTCCTTTTTTCCACCCAAATTTAACTTATGGATTGAATCATACAAATTCTACAACTGGTTTCGTAACTGATGTTCAGTATGTTCCTTTTGTTCGCTTGGATTAGGTATATTTGTGTGATCATCTTCTAAATTTTTTCTTGATGTTCTTGGAGAAGCAAATCCAAGAGGGTCATTTAAGGCTCTTTTCCTATTGCTTTTGTGTTGAGATTCTACCCATAGGTTCTTTCTAATTCTCTCATTGTATGCCTTGTTTGCATGGGTTAGACTCGTTTCTTCTTCTATCATCTTCTGAGAATTTTTTTCATCCCTTATGGGAAAACCATTTTCTTCATTAATAAATATGTGTTGTCCATTTTCTCTGTCTAGAAGTATCTTTCCACTTTCGAATCCCATTTGATTGATTTTAGGATTGCAATATTTTACCTTTTATTTATTTTATCTATTCTTGTTCCTTTTCTAATCTAACTCCAAATATTTAATGGGATGCCCTTGTTTTAAGCACCTCCTACCAAACATACACATATGGGATTTTGAGAATTGCAAAGTTAGATGTCTTTGACTAGTTCTTTTATCTTCATAAGTTATTTTGATTTCATTCATACACTTTTGTGGTTATGTTTCTTGTCAGAGTCACCAACTCTATGTAAGAGGAATTATTATGGTATTTTCTAAATTCTCTCCTCCAACAACGTACTTTTCTTAATCTTCTATGTTCGAGCCCCAACAGAGTCGCTAATCTATTGGTTATGTGACTTGGATGGGGAAATATCAACTGGTTTGATTCGATGCCAAATATTTTGGATCATTCAATATTATTTCTTATTCAACTCCCCAATAGAGTCGCTAATCTATTGGTTCCCAAAACAACAGATTGAAAATCCCTAAGAGTGTGCCTTCTTCTATGATTAGGTCCAGAAATTGCTTTGGCCAACGAACAAGAATATTTCTAAGGAAAGATTCCTCTGCTCTTTAGGCTCTGGAAGACCTAAGCGAGTGTACCTTCTAAATTGAGAAGATTTATAATTGTGTACATTGAACTTAGATTCACTCAGTGTATTGAACATATACTTAAAATGAATATATGTGGCTTTAGTTTATCCTAATTATTACTCCTACTTAAAACTTTAAATTAAATATATTTTCAAGAAAATAATTCAATGATTGAGATTAGTGCCTCCTCCCAAGGCTATAGAGTCGTGAATATTCAACTTCCTGCTTATAGCTCTAATTACTTGGCATACAAAATTGTTTATACCTTGTATAAACATCCATATAAGTAATACTATAGTGTTCTTCTTAATAATCCATTCATCTCCTTTTAATTTCTGTAAATTAATAAAGTTGTTTTTAATTCTACCTTATAGAAGCTAACTAATCAAAGCACACAAAGCATAAAAGGTTGATTTGATAAATCAAAAATATCCTTGATACCCTAATTTAAACAAATTAGAAAAATATGAACTAGAGAAAACCACACAGTATTTTCCTCAATTATCATGAACAATAAATTGAAAGCAAAAACACTTGAATCCTTTATTATCTTTAGGCCACTGAGAGAGAGTACAAAATTTATGTCGAGTTTTCTACTGTATCTATCTTTTTCATATATTTTGTCCTATCTCTTTTCTTTCGATATTGGTTTCTCCTTTATATAATAAAATAGGAGAAACAACAAGCTTCAGACCATTTTAGATCATACCTTTTCATAACTAAAACCCTCTTAAACATGAAAACATAAAAAATAGTTTGGTATTTTGTTGTTTTGGAAACCACAATAAAACATAACACAAATAAAGTTAAACATAGTCTTAATCATAATTTGTAAATGGAAGTGTGTGGCCCACCAGGTTTGACAAGGTTCTATTCTCCATGGAATTTCTCCTCGATCATTGGTTCATTCTTTGGAGTGTCCAAATATTCCTCTTCCCCGTGAACAACTTTGAAGTATCTTGGCCACTTCAAATTCTAGATAGTAGGCATGTTGACCAAATTATCTTTCCATTTTTTATGAGTCATAGTTCTTACTTCTGCATAAACTTTGTAAAGCCATCATCCAGTGCTATAATCCTATCCTAGAACATATTAAAATTCTTAATAATTTCACTTTTTCTTCTTTCATGTGTACCATACTTTTTACACCATTTGTTAGTAGTCAAGCTTCCAATCATCAAATATTCTCATTTGACCATCTTTATCAATAATATGTCAAATGCTTGAAAGTATGAAAAGAAGATATATTTCCTCTAACCTCTCATTCTTCACCAACCACATATCTGATATCTTCAATGAACAAGCTTATAATTATCTTCTTTGTTTCCTTTATTTTGGGATGGGCATTAGTATCCCTCTGAGTTACTTTACACAAGGTAGAAATGGTAATGTATGTTGGTTGCCACTGCTTCATTAGTTTTTCAAGTTTGGGATTGTCTTCCCAAAAATTACTAAGCATTCCTAACAAGGACTTGTACACTTTGTATACCTCTTAACACTTGTGTATGCGTGAATTATGGTCAATACCTGCAAGATGCAAACACAAACACACACACTTCAATAAAGTCTTTACGTGGTTAGTGGGTTAGACAATACAAAATCTAAAAACAATAACTACACTAATCGACAACGACCCATTGCCTTCTAGTAGACAGGAGTATGAGCTTTCTCTCAGGCCATTGCAAGCTTAGTGACTACACCGATAACCTAAATGAAAGATTTTAAAGCTATGCTAAATGATCTAAAATGATATGCAAGATGCAGATTTTTAATCCAAGCTACTTATGATTCAGTTTTAAAGCACCAAATTGAAGTTGTAAGATTTGTTTTAAAACCTCAAAATTAAAGTGTTCTCTAAGTTAGATTAGCATGCTTGAAAGTAATAACAACAATTAAAGCTAAATGATTAAAAGAAAACTGAAATGCAAGAAAACTAGAATGCAAAATGCAGCATAATAATGATAATAAAAATTAGGATCCCTATAAAGGAAAAGAGTTTCTCTTTTATAGAAATCTCTCTCGAATCGACGGTCGAGATCGAAAGAAAAGAGTGGCTCAGATTCGATTGAAGAAGCACAATCTATGTGCAAGCGATGTGATTGCTTGATAGATTCAGTTGAATGAACTGACTGATCAGTCTTTCTGGAAACTTCCATATTCAATTCTCAATTAACTGAAATGTTTTCAAGATGATAAACAGTGGAGAATCAATTAACTCAGTGGAACTGGATTGTTTCCAAAATGATAAATCAGTTAACTAGATTTGATGATGTCATATGCATTTTTAATAATTTAAATGATTTTGAATGCACATTTGTTTTTATTAATTACTTTAATTCCCTTTTTTGATTTAATTGACAAATTTGTATTTTTATTTAATTAATATATCAGAATATTAATTAAATAATTAACATAATGTTTATTTGCTAATGTAATGTAATTTTAGGGATTAATTAATTAATCAAGTAAGATGATCAATTAGGACCTAGGGTTTAGGTTAGATCAGTTTGAATTTGATGAATTGCCTATTTGATTTAGGACTTAGAATAATCAATATTAGGGTTTCTTGATTAATTGTTGAGATTGGGATTCTAGGGTTTAGATGACCATTTTTAGGTGATTACATTTGCCCCTCTTTGAATTGATGTGTGATCTACGCATTGATTCAAAGACTTGTTAGCGAGAAGACCCATAATAGTTTGATTTGAAGCGATGAAACCATTCTTTTGAAGAAGAAGACCAACTTCGAGCTTGATTGGACGAAGATTGATCAAAAGATATAAACAAAATGCTTAGTTTGATTTGAAGTGATGAAACTGGACATCTGTCAGGAACTCTTAAACCTTTTGATTGGTTTGAATGAATAACACGTTTGATTTGAAGCGATAAAACTGATTACCATTAAGAGATTTGATTAACAAGCAAATTGACTTTATTTGAAGCGATGAAGCCAATTTGATCAATGTATCTGGTTTCAATAATGAATAGCCTGTATAAGACCGATCTTGTCTGGTTTTGAGTATATTCATCACTGTATAAGACCATTGATTAGGTTGCCTTTGATTTAAGATGATCTCAACTTGATTTGATGCGATGAAGCTGAGATGCCCCAAGCGATGGGGTTTTGATTGAGGATGTGATCACTGGAATGTTGATGTCATGATCCTGCCCCTCGAGAGAGAAATCAAATATGGCTAGGTGCCCCAATGATGAGAAGAAATTTGATTGATAACATGATGCAAGAAGAAGATGATCTGATTAGAAATAGGTCCCACATGGTTAGGACAAAATCTGTACTTGATGAGAGGTTGTGGTGACCAAGATTGACCAAAAGTATGATACATATTAGAAAAAAAAGCATGAGATATTTCCATTGGTTGTGCAAGCAGTCAATTTTAGATTTTGATTTTGATCCTGAAAATGGAATCAGGAGAGTCGAATTAGTCAAGGGGTGTCATGTTCACGCAAAACTGACCACTTGATGATGAGAAGATTAATTGATAAGAACCTCAGATCCTTCACATTGGAGAGAGATATCAATATTATGTAGATTTCAACACTATGCATATGCAAGACTAACATGAATGCAACCTAAGGTGTAGTCACTGAAGCTTTAGCATTGACAATTTTCATCATCGAGCATTTTTGGAATATCGGAGTCAATACAATCCTTACTGGTGCCACTGCGACTATAATAATATGAATATGACTTTCATCGGATAAGATATGGGAAACTAACGTAAGCATTGAGGTACAACAGTCGAGATGACCAAAACGTTGTTTCCAGTTGATGTTGCAAGAGTACACCAGTATCAAAGCATTCAAAACCAAGATAACCACGAGTGCGATCTTGTGTAAAAAAGCAGAGCAATAATAGCCAAGGAGATAGTTTTGACCTCACCTTGGCGTACAAATAAATAGGATCGAGGGATGTGAGGCTTTTATACCCTAATGTAGGAGCTCTTATCACATACACTCTCATTATTTGGCGTTGTCAGATCATCGAGACCACACCAACAAGAAGTGGACAAAGAAAAGATTAACGAAATCAATGAGAACATGCAACATACAAAGAGAAGTTCAGCATACTTCAGCCAGTTTCAAAGTATTCGGATGTGTATATGTATAGGGGTGTTGAGAAACACCGTTGTGCTTGTGAGTGCTTTGTGTTTGATTGCTATCGATATGTTGTTTGCGTTTGTGGTATCCAATGTGTGTTAAGAAACACATATGCATCCAAAGATAGTATTAAGAAACACTTTTGATTGTGGTGTTGAGAAACACCTGTTTGTGTCAATAGCGAGTTTTAATTTAGAAATGATAAGATTACTGACTCTGTTGTAAGCCAAAGATGTGATCAAATTTGGGACCCATGCCCCTAGTAGAAAATGATGATGACTGAATTGACTTATACTGCAAGGATAAATCTGATTTGATTGCCCCCAGGTTATGACTCTGGATCAGTTTCAAGCCAGGAGGGTTCTAAGAAGAACCAGAGTGTCGCTAAAGTGACTAAAAGGTATGTACAAACCAAAGAAAAGGATTGCCAAGTTTGAGAATTGATAGATGGAGCACTGAGTACAAGAGGCGCGTGTTTACCAGTTTTCACCTACTTGGCAGAGATTCTATTTTTGCTACCATGGCGCTTGTTTACCAGGTTTTCACCAAGGCACTTTTTCTTCTTTTTCAATTTTTTTGTATTTTTCCATTTTTTTTATTTTTTATTTTTTATTTATTTTTATTGATGCATCAAGGCGCCTATTGCTAGGTTTTCACCAAGATGATCATTTTTTTAGGAATTTTTTCAACTTTTAGATTTTTTTCAGGATCATAAGTATGTACATGGTACTGATCACCGAGAATGCCTTAGGTGTAGAACTTATTCAGATGGAGAGTGTTGATGGGCTCCCGGAGTGGTTCTCCTTCAGGTGTGGAGAGTTGATAGGCTCCAGAGCCAAATTCTACAGTAATGATATAAGGACCCATCCATTTGGGTTCAAGATTCCCCTTCTGCTCTCTATGTGACTGATTGAGGGTATTTTCTCTCAACACAAGGTCGCCCACCTGAAGTTATCTAGGCCTTACTTTCTTATTGTATCCTCTTGACATTCTTTTCTGATAATCTCTAAGGTGATCAAAGGCCTCTTTCCGACGTTCATCCAGCAGCTCTAGTTCTTGGAGTCTCAAAACTCTTTATTCTTCATCTGGTATAAGTCCGCACAAAGAAATCCTAAGAGATGGGATTTCTACCTCTAGGGGTAAGACTGCTTCTACCCCATATACCAGTGAAAATGGGGTTGCCCCTGTAGGTGTTCTGATGTTTGTTCTGTAAGCCCATAATATAGGATTGATTTGCAGGTGCCAATCCCTTCCAGACTTGCTAACCGTACAATGCAAGATTTTTAGCAAATTTTTATTTGAGGCCTCAGCCTGTCCATTACCTTGCAGGTAATATATGGAAGAACAATGTTGTGTGATTTTGAACTTTGCACACTACTTGTCTATGGTGTTGTTCTTAAATTGTCCTCCATTGTCAGTGATGATGGAGGAAGGTATGCCATAGTGAAAAATGATGTAGTTCAGAATGAACAGCGAGACTTGTTGTTCAGTCACTTTAATGAGTGGGATTGCCTCAACCCACTTGGTGAAATACTTCGCAGCTGTAATAATGAACTTGTGTCTATTAGAAGATGAGGGGTGAATCTGCTCGATGAGATCAAATGCCCATTGTTGAAAGGACCAATGTGTGACAAAGGGAATGAGCTCCCTTGCTGGAGCGCGGATAAGATTGCCATGTAACTGGCATTTCTTACAAGCTTTTGCAAACCTGATAGCTTCTTTCTCCATATTTGGCCAATAATACCCTTCTCTAAGAATTTTATAGGCTAGAGTTAGACCGTTAGAATGAGAACCACAAATTCCTTCATGGACTTCAGACAATGCATGTTTGGAATCTTCTTTTTATAGACACCTAAGAAAAGTACTGTCTAATCCTCGCCTATACAAATCATTGACCACGAGAACATACTGTGAGGCATTGTGGATGAGGTGTCATTTTTCATTTCTAGTTAGTCCATCATGAATGACCTGATGGCACAGGTAAGAGTAGAAATGGTGATAATGGGAGGATTCATGTTCAATGACTAAATAGACCATTTGGGATCCAGGGGAGTTGTAGGAAGGGAAATGGATTTCTTCCACTAGGAACTCATTATAGAAATCATCCTCTTATTGTTGCGAGGAAGCTAGTGTAGCCATGGCATCAGCTGCTCGGTTCCATGTCCTTGGCACTTGTTGAAATGTAATGAAAGTGAAATATTTCTTAAAGTCATCAACCATTCATTTAGAAGGCATGAGTTTGTCATCCTTAGTCTAGTATACATCATTGATTTGATTGATTACAAGTTGAGAGTCACCATGGACATGTAACTCAAAAACATTCCATTCAAGAGCCAGTTTGATTCCATTTACCAGTGCTTCATATTATGATATCTTGTTTGTACAAGGAAACATGAGCTTGTACGCCTTTGTAATAGAATAGTTTTGAGGAGTTAAAAATAAAATCCCTGCACCTGAACCTTTTTGCGTGAAGGAGCCATTGAAGAATATTTTCCAAGATCTGTGAGTGATGCACAAAATCGATCCATCTGCGAACTCAACATTGATTGATTCATTGTCCTGCAGTTGATCTGCAATTTCTTTTCCTTTGATTTCTTTATGCTCAATATATTCTATGTCAAATTCACTAAGAAGCATAACCCATTTAGCCAATCTTCCAATGAGGGTAACTTTACTTATGAGATACTTCAAAGGGTCAATTTTAGCCACCAGTTTGACTGAGTGGGCCAACATGTAGTGACGTAGTTTCTGAGATGCAAAGACTACTTCCAGGAACGCTTTCTTGATCATTGAGTAATTCATCTCATAGGATACCAATGTTCTACTGATATAGTAGATAGCATGTTCTTTCTTATTTTCATCTTCCCGCACTAGCAGTTCCCCCAGTGACGTTGAGGTAGATAAAATGTACAAAATCAATGGTTTGCCTTGTTGAGGTGGCATGAGTACTGCGGGTTAGCCATGTACATTTTGATTTGAGTGAAACTTTTGTCACATTCTTCACTCCATTGATAAGTAATGCCCTTACGTAGAGTCTTGGTAAATGGTTGAGCTCTATTAGCCAAATGTGAGATGAACCTTCTGATAGACTGGATTCTCCCTTGGAGTGTTCTCATTTGACTGATGTACTTAGGAGGTGGCATTTCTAGTATCGCTTGTACCTTTTTAGGATTGACCTCTATGCCTTTAGCTGAGATAATGTAACCCAATAGCTTTCCAGATTTAATACCGAATGCACATTTCTTGGGATTCAACCTTAATTTAAAGTTTTCCATTCTGTCCATGATTGGGCCTAAGTCTTGTAGGTGCATAGATTGTTTCATTTTTTTAGCAAGAGTATCATCCACATAGTCTTCCATGGTTTTGTGCATCATATCGTGGGAGATAGTTGTTACTGCCCTTTAATAAGTAGCTCCTACATTTTTCAAACCAAAAGGCATGACATTCCAACAGAATTTTTCCCAAGCACATGTGAAGGCAATATTTTCTTGATCCTCTAGAGAAATCTTGATTTTCTTGTACCCAGAGAAACTGTCCATGAGAGAATACATTTCATACCTAGCTGTCATGTCTATAATCATGTCAATGTTAGGCAACGGAAAGTCATCCTTTGGACATTCTTTGTTGAGATCCCTAAATCAGTGCAAAATCTAATGGATTTTTCTAGCTTTGATGCTGGTACGATGTTGGGAATCCATTCTGCATAATTAATAGCTCAGATGAATCCAGCTTTGAGTAGTTTTTCTAGTTCAACCTTGATAAGTAATGCAACATGAGGGTGCATTTTTCTGAGTTTTTGTTTTACTGGTTTTACTCCAGGAGCTATTGAGAGATGGTGCATGATAATATATGGATCTAAACCAGGCATATCTGAGTTGGGCGCCATAAATGTATGTGTGAATTATGGTCAATACCTGCAAGCTGCAAACACAAACACACACACTTCAATAAAGTCTTTATGTGGTTAGTCAATACGAAATCTGAAAATAATAACTACACTAATCGACAATGACTCATTTCCTTCTAGTAGGCAGGAGTATGAGCTTTCTCTCAGGTCATCACAAGCTCAGTGACTACATTGATAACCTAAATGAAGGATTTTAAAGCTATGCTAAATGATCTAAAATGATATGCAAGATGCAGATTTATTGTTAATCCAAGCTACTTATGATTCAGTTTTAAAGCACCAAATTGAATTGTGTAAGTTTCATTTTAAAACCCCAAAATCAAAGTGTGTTCTAAGTTAGATTTGCATGCTTGAAAGTAATAACAAAAATTAAATCTAAATGATTAAAAGAAAACAGAAATGCAAGAAAACTAGAATGCAAAATGTAGCATAATAATGATAATAAAAATTAGGATCCCTGTGAAGGAAAAGAGTTTCTCTTTTATAGAAATCTCTCTCGAATCGACGATCGAGATCAAAAGAAAAGAGTGGCTCAGATTTGATTGAAGAAGCACAATCCATGTGCAAGCGATGTGATTGGTCGAAAGACTCAGTTGAGTGAACTGACTGATCAGTCTTTCTGGAAACTTCCATATTCAGTTCTCAGTTAACTGAAATGTTTCCAAGATGATAAATAGTGGAGAATCAATTAACTGAGTAGAACTGGATTGTTTCCAAAAAGATAAATTAGTTAACTAAATTTGATAATGTCATATGCATTTTTAATAATTTAAATGATTTTGAATGCACATTTTTTTTATTAATTAATTTAATTCCCTTTTTATTTAATTGACAAATTTGTATTTTTGTTCAATTAATATATCAGAATATCAATTAAATAATTAACATAAGGTTTATTTGCCAATGTAATGTGATTTTAGGGATTAATTAATTAATCAAGTAAGATGGTCGATTAGGACCTAGGGTTTAGGTCAGATCAGTTTGAATTTGATGAATTGCATGTTTGATTTAGGACTTAGAATAATCAATATTAGGGTTTCTTGATTAATTGTTGAGATTGGGATTCTAGGGTTTAGATGACCATTTTTAGGTGATTACAACTTGCTTATGGCAAGTTCAACTCTACGGGATAATATTTTCCCAAAAGAACTGAGGATCTGTTGAGGAATTTGTTGCAAGAGCTCTTCGTTGGTGGCCCTTAGTTCTTTGATTTCCTTTTCATAGTTGCATCTTTCTTCATTTCATTACTCATATGCTTTGGTATTATCAATTGCCTTTGGTGGAGCATCTTTATGTAGAACAATGATCTTATTTTGATTGTCACAAGATTCTTTCAGCTTTCCCTTTAGGTGAGCATTTTCATTATAAAATTTATTTATCTTTCTGGTCAATTCAATTTCCTTTTTCTCCAAGTCACTTACTTGTTGTTCCATATGTTTAACTTTGTATCTAGTAAACATGGCATGGTGTAAGTTTTTGTATCCGCCTCTAATGAGGAGGTATCCTTCATAATTTGTAGCATAGAAGTGTCGCCTATTTCTTTCACCATATCCAACAATTTTGGGTTGTTGGTGCTTTTAAAAGTGACCCACGTTGCAAGCACTTTAGTTTTAGGGTTATACCATGTTCCTCTTACCCCATCCTCAGAATTAAACTCTACCACCATCATCATATCTTCATGTTTCCTCACTTGTGGCCTTCGCTTGTGGAATTCAGACTGGTTTCCTTATCGCAGAACTCACTTTTGTCACTTCTCCAACTTTGAATGAAAATTTTCAGACACAATATCACATTTTGATCCCAACTCTCAAGATTCTTATCTCATTTAATACTGACATGTGAATTCACAAATCCTCCATCTTTTCAAAAATTGAGCTAAAATTGGTTGTTGTTAGCTCACTCTTTATTTTTGCCAATTTTTAGTGATAGATTATGGGCTATATTCCAGTATAGTGAAATAGAGATAAGCACCTAGCGCTATATCACAAAAGTCACTTCCTTCATATTATGGGCCTTATGTGAATTCTTGACATGTAACCATGCCCTTATTGTTGAATCATGATATGTCCCCTTAATCTTTCTTTCATTCCATTGATTCGGCGACTTGTGTCACCATTTTGCAAATGTCTCACATCCATCATATATTGATTCTTGTAAAACAGTGATCACTTTTAGCCCTCGTCACTAAATTGTACCTTCTTTATTCTTGTTATATTTGGTACCCTGTGCAATGGCGATGAGACTTAACCTTTTTTCTATTTTGCTGAGGACCTCCGTTCATCAATAACATGTCTTTGCGAAGGGGTGACACATATATTCTAATCACTTCTTCTCATATCCTTGGTTTTAAATAAAATGCATGTTCCTATTTCACAAATTTTGTACATTGAATGAAATAGGGTCTTTGCGAAACTGCGAAATGAATGGAAATCAAAGGTACTGTCAAGGATATGACTTGTCATGAGTCTATTTTGGTATCTTGAAGGATATAAAATATATTGAATATTGCCAATTAGAACTTCAGGGTAGAAAATACATTGAATTAAAAAGGCTTCATGGGCAGTAGTGGGGAAATTATTTAAAAATCAAGAAAAATTTTGTGCATGTTTCAACAAGATGATTTACAGATCTATTTATTCACCCCTCTTATACAAATAGTTGGATCCAAAGATTGGGTTCATCAAGTTGGAATCCAGTTGGTTGCCAATTACAACTAGCCTAGGTATCCCGAGCATTTGGCAAAATTGATCTTGCCCCCATTTCTAATTTTTTTAGTAAAAATTTTTATATGGACAAGGAGGCAAAAAGGGGGGTAAATGAAGGAGGCATGGGCAACATTCATATCATGTGTAAACAAGTGCCATGTAGTGGCTAAGTATTTACCTATAATTAATTATTGTTATAATATTGTTATAATATTGATATAATTTAATTAAGTATAATAATTTTCAATTTTATTAGAAATAATAATCTAATAATAATAGAGAAGTGACCCATAATTTTTATAAGAAAACTAAAAAATAAATAAATTATTTATGTAATAATTTTTAGTCAATTTAATATATTTTTTAAAAAATAATTATTTAATAAAAAATTTGTATAATGTATGAGACAATAATATGAAAAAAATATTATGTTAAAATTCTTATTTTTAAAATAATTTATAGGTTATTTAAATTTAATATCATTTATCATGTTTAAAATAATCTACATAAATATTTGTATATTTATTATATAAAGTATATGTTAAATAAGTTTTATATTTTTTAATTCTATTTACTCAATAAGGTGAAAAGAAATTAGAATTTATTTAAATGTGGGTAGTGTGTCCGAAAAAATTGCATTAGTGTTTCCATAAATTCGTGTATAAGACCCCAAACTTATTAGCTAATAAGCGTGAAGAAAAATAATTTTCATCATTTTATAACTTAAATATTTCACATTATCCTTTAGAAAATTTTAAAAGTTCTGAAAAAATAAAAAATACAGCAAATACTAATGATGATGAATTTTCTTCTATGAATTTGGTCTTTGTTACAAATCGGGACTTATTCTCCGATGCTAATAAGGAGAGGATTTATGACTATGGTGTAGGAATCTATTTTTTCCTGCACAAATACACCTAATGTAAGTATTTTTCTATTATCTAATATAAGGGAGCTACCCTCATAAAGGTAGTACTTTCTTTAAAAATATTAATTTTTAGGAAAACCTAGTGTACAGTATTTTACTTATTATGTTCTTAAACATTAAATGAGGTGTGGAGCTTCTTTCATATCCTAGTTAAATCTAACTAAATCTAGAATACATTATTGTAATCCATAGACTAATATATAGAATAAGAAATGGAAAGTGGTAAAGATAAATCAAAGGATGAGGATGACTAACCAATCTTGTTCCAGAGGAATGGATGAAGAAATACAGAAAGTTTCATGTCTACCTAATCTATGTATGACATTAGTGTCTAATCTAAGTTCTCCTGTACATCAAGTGTATATTGGAGTAATCCTACTTGCTACCTAGATAATGGGGAACTTATGCAAATTAATTATACAAATAGGTTTTTCCAAATTCATTTGGATAGCTTTATTCTCATAACTTTTTTACCTAAATAATAAAGGCACGCAAAAAAGAAAACAGTGAACAACTCTCAAAAATGTATTGTCAAGAAATAACATGATATAATGGACCATGATGATCTTGGAAAAGTATGATATAGATTGACAATTAAAATAAATAAAGGTAAACAAATATAAAATAGAAAATAACAAACAAATAAAGATTTACCTCCCATTAAGCTAAAAACTAAGTTATAAATTGTTGTGATTGTAAGTAGTGACATTAATTTTTAGGAGTAAGCTATCTCATGGGATTATATGTGCAAAAATAAACAAGTATTTCATTAAGGGGAAGGTAGGAGAATGGTTGTGTGTGCAACAAGGGATTATTTTCTTAGAATTCACTATATGGTGAGGCATTTAGGGGCATGATTTCTTGTATATTTTATCCACTATAGACAAAAAATCATCAATAGGAGGAATATAAACGTTGAGATAAGATAAGATAAGATAAGATAAATTTATTAATGTCCAAAAAGAGACCAACAAGGGTCTAAGGGACTGGAAATGTACAAAAAAAGGAACAGCGAACCAACATACCACCAACAATGGCCGGGAAAGTAACCAAGAGCGAAAAAAGAAAGAAGAGAACAAGAAACAGAAAGCAAGAAGAACAGACACAAGAGAAGGACTAAGGATCATTTTCAGGTAGAAAGAAATCCAACACTAAAGGATAATGATCCAGATGATCAAGAACCCTGGGTCGTCGTTGTGAGATGCTCGAAATGTGTCGCTGACAGGTAAAGGTGTTGTAGGGTATCATAGATCTAGAGTGACCAGTGATGGAGGCAATGTGAGGCCGCTTCACCCCCCGTAAAGGAGACAAGGGCGAGAAGAAAGATGTAATGAGCTGATCGAATATCTGTCTCTAGGGGAAAAGTTGTAGAGTATGCTCGCAGAGCTATACAGTCTCACAGAGATAAATTGCCAGGCATCTTTGATCGGTGTAGCTGAAGAAAGCAGTCAAGGAATTTCACCCTCTGAATAAGAAATATAATCTCCCTCTAATCTCATAGTAAGTAGGACAACGAAAGATGAAGTGTGTCTCAGTCTCAATCTCAGCCAGGGTGCATAACCTGCAAATCCGATCATCTATGTCAATGTGATGGTCTGTTTGGGCCTGAAGGCGGTGAGATCCAACCCCAAAAGATCCTAGCGTGATGCGAAGGGCGTGGCACCAACACTGAGATAAGTATCTAGAATCAACAATAATCCCATCTTGAATGTCTAGAAAGTGCTTAGCATAAAAAGTCATCCTCAGGCGCAAACCCCCACACAGGTTGATCCAGGTCATGGTGACATACTGCCTGTGTATGTCAAGTATGACATGTCTGTTCAACTCCTGTCTAGAAGGGAGGAGGTGAGCCAGAGCATCAAGCAAGAATTGATAGGGGGGAGGTAATCAATGTCAATCTCAATGGAACCTAAAAGGGAAGAGGCCAGGGCATACCAACAATGAGCTCTCAGGGAGGGGTCTGACTTGGCAAGCGCCGCTGAAGAGAAATAGGGCAGGTAGGAGTATCTGTTACGACCTTCAATGGAGTCTGTAAAATACTACAGGTGGTGAATAAACCAAACCAAATCAAATATTGCCCCCAATCTAAAGGGATGAGCCCCGAACTCAGCCAAAATGATGCTATAAGAGGTGGACCGATGACATTTGATGATACACCAAAGGAAGATTGTCTGAACACGCTCAATAGAGGCTCAATCAAAATCCTGAAGGGATGACCCCCAAAAAATAGAGCCATAAAGTACTATAGGTCTAAAAAAGGATCCCAAGAGGGACAACTTGGACACAGTGTCCTGAAAATGATGTCTGAAATACTATCTCTCCAACATGGCAAGGGACCCCATTCCTTTACTAATCCTAGGAAGAATGGCGGGGCTCAGGCTGAAGTGAGGGCCAGAGAACTTGACCCCAAGGTAGGTGTATGAAGAAGTAATCTCAATATCCAGTCCCTAAAAGTAGAAATGAACATGTGAGGTCTTCAGGCAGTTGAAGATCATCACCCATGTCTTACCGAGATTCACCACCAGTTGTCTCAAAACACAAAAAGAGGCCAAGCTATCAAGAAGTCTCTGGAGACTTTCCGATGAGGAGGCAAGGAGAATCACATCGTCAACAAAAAGGAGAATGGAGATAAGAACCTACTGCAGGTAGCAACCATCAATCGGAAGTGAGGAATCTCTAAGAAAAGCCTCGAGCTCGTCATTGTAGATGTCGAACAAGGTGGGGGAAAGTGGGCGCCCCTGTTTCACTCCAATAGTGCTCTGGATAGGGTCAAAGAAACCCTCAGGAGTCGTGAATCTGCCCTCAACACACTCGTAAAGTCTCATAATAGTTGTCAAAAGAGTCTCAAAAATCCTGATATCTCTAGGTCTCTAGAAGAGGGCCACCCGAGGAATAGTACCGAACGCCTTACAAAAGTCAATGAAGTAGCAATAGAATTTCACATAATGATGGAGAGCCTCCTCAATAATCTCTCATAAAGTCAGGATGTGGTCCATGGTCTGGTAATCCACTCGGAAGCTGGCTTGACCTCTAGCCCTGCAATATCTCCTGTCCAACAAACTATTAAGAATAGTATTTAGTGTTGTTGCGTAGAGTTTGGCGAAGGTGTGCCTGATCATGATGGTCCTATAGTTGCTGGGGTCATAAACTAACCTAGCCTTGTGAATCAGATAGATTAAGTGTCTCGACCAGGGCTTGGGGAAACCGGTGCAAACCACACTATTAAAGAGTGTCGAAAGATAGGAGCTCAACACAGAGATACCGAGCTTGAAGAGATCAGCCTAAAAACTGTCCTCATCGGCCGCCCTGCTACATCTCATGGATTTGACAACCTCATAGATGCTGGAAGCGGTAAAGATATGGCAGTGAGAGGGAGGGGTGAGGTGGAGAGATGGTTGGTCAGGGATGTCATAAAGAGTGGAAGTGTGGGAGGAAAGGGATCTAAGATCGATGGTGGAAGGCAGAGTAGGATGCCGAGGGAACATGGTACGCCAGAAAAGATTAGGATTCTGAATGAGCGTATCGTACAAGGATGTGCACTGTGAGGCAATGAAAGCACATTTCTTTGAGCGAAGAAAGCGGTGGTAGGAGGAGCGAAGGCTAACAAAGTCAGAAGGGAGAGTATCAAAAGTCAA
This sequence comes from Thuja plicata, assembly GCA_018584345.1. Lineage (NCBI taxonomy): Eukaryota > Viridiplantae > Streptophyta > Pinopsida > Cupressales > Cupressaceae > Thuja > Thuja plicata. Next base: position 1,268,390 of record MU225998.1, read on the forward strand.
GAGCAGGGAGCTGTGGAAAGCTTTGCAGTCATCGTCAAACCACCGGTTCATAGGGAAAGTAATTGTAAAAGTTGAGAAATCCAACTTCACAAATCGCCAAGAACACCTACATGCAAATAACCTGTTGCTGAAAGGAAACCAGAGAGACAGAAGAAAAGGCTTGGAAAATCTTAGCGGAGTGAGAGAAAATTCTATTCCAAGGTAATGAACAATAATTACAAAAGTTGAACCTTAAAGGTGAACGAAACCCTAAAAATGTAAAAGCTAGGTTGCGCAGTATAATTAATATAAAATATTAATTATATGCACCTAAGAGACAGCTTAAGTGAAAATAGAGTACATAGACAACTTAATAATTAAATCAACATGACCTAATTAATAAGTGAAGACAGATAGATACTCTAACACCCCCCCTTAAGCGAAGCTCAGGAGGTAAGCTAACCTAGCATAGCTATGAAAGCAGGAAAAGAGAGTCCCGACAACAAGGCCTGATTAGGTACCCAATGTTAGAGTAATAAAGTGATTCCACTTAAATCATATTGATTTAATTATTAAGTCACTTATTATCTCTCTTTTACTTAAACTAAACTTTAGGCATTTAATAATTAATTCTTTTATTAATTATTATTATGCAACCTAGATATTTCCACTTTAGGGTTTCCCTTTAAGGGTTTTAGTATCCTTTTATAAGGATTCCCTCTTTGTAAATTATTAAATTCGATGGTTATTAATTAATTGAGGATGTTATTGCATTGCGAGTTTTTCTACATTGTTTGCACAATATGTTTCCTCTTCCATCGATCTGTGATTTTTGGCCTCCATAGCTTTTTTGCTTCTCTCTTTCTGTGACAGATTTGCATGCAGGTGATTGTTGGGAACTGTGGGTTGATAGTTTTTATCAACTCCAATATGGTATCAGAGCTCTAGATCTTCGTGCCCCTATTTTCTTCATGAGAGATTTGGCCTTGTTCTTTAAATCTCTATTTTTGAGAGGTTTTTGTCTCAGATTTTAGTGGTTTTTGGAAGGATTTTTTGTTTGGAGTAGTTCTAGCAAAAACTGACATCTGGGTTGTGTCCAGAATACCCCCAAAACCCCTATTTTCATATAAGGCATGTCTTATTTGGACACAGTTGAAATTTGTGCCCTCTTTTTTGCTTGCATGACCTTAACACATTTTTTGAGGCAAAATCTGCCTCGGTTTCCATGCCACTGATGTCAGCAGCCACAGGCCCCAAGATTTTTTAATAAATTTTTAAAAATAAAAAAAAATCTTTTCTTGTATTTTTTTTATATTAAAAAAAAGCATAATGTTTTTTTATTAAAAAAATAATTTATTTTTTTCTGCCATTTTGGTGGGAAATTTTGAGGCAATATTTTATTTTGGAGGAATCGCCAGTTTAGCAGGGCTTCACCATTTTTGGCTGAGGTTTCATGAGGTTCACTTTTGTTTTCACCTCCCAGTGGTTTTTTGCTCATATCTGGAGCAAACGGAGGCCGATTTTTGACTTCCTTATATTGCCGGAAAGCTCTTTCCGAGACGGATGTCATTCTAGAGGATAGATTTTCTGATTTTTCCATTTTACAGGGATTTTCTCCTGTCAAATTCAGGATTCTATTTTGCACTCCGAGAGCCATATCTTGCTCCTCCGGACTCCTTTTTTCGACTTCCGCATGGGGTCAGAAAGCTGCTTTTATTCTCTTTCTTATTCTATGGGTCTCACACCCAGATTCTACTCCATGTATCTATGTATTTAGTTTTTTTCTTTATGGAATTCTGGTAGATATCTTGGATGTTTCAGGTCCTGGGATTTTTTCCTTCTCTGAACATTGTATACACCTTTTTCTGTAGCTTTCTTTTGTAAACGCACTGAAATAAAGTGCCTGCAGTTGCATATCTGAGATCTTGTACACCTTATGCTTGTTTGTACTCGGACTTAGTTATAAAGTGTCATGGGGGGTTATGATGTTTTTCCTTTTGTGCTCATCCACCTTTTTCAAGTGAGTGTCCCTTCGACGACATTAGCCTCATGATGTGTGTCTAGAAGATCATTTATTCTACTTTGACACCGCCCTTTATCCTGTGCTTGTACCTTCTTCTGCACTATTGGTGTTCCTGATTCTTCTTCATGCAGTTGTTTTTGGCATTGCATTTTAGTGTTCCTGTCAGACTTCTCCATGTTCAGCATTATGGGGGGTATCTCCTGTTGGTTCTAATGCTTCCTTGATTGGATGGAGTGATCTATGTATTCAGTATTTGTTCCTATGTACTAGGTGGATGTAGTGGCTGGTACCTATGCATTTCGGTGAGATGGATCATTTACCATATGGGCACTCTTCTTTCATTCCTATTTTGGAGGCATTCTTCTATCTTTGATTGATCATCTCTTTAGGCTTTGTTTAAATTCTTCTCTACCTGATCACGCTCTATTACAGTGGAGGTTCCAACAGTCATTTTTTGACAGTGTTTGCAGCTTCATGCTTCAGAGGTGTTCTACATGTTCTTTCTTTGTTCCTATTTTCTGGGACATTCTCTAGTTTGGAGGCTTCTTATGTCCTTCACTAGGCTTCATCTCTTTTTGGAGAGGGGTTTTTCCCACTGGGTTTTCTCCTTTTCTCCTCTTTACAGAGATTTTTTGTATTGGGTACCTCATCAGGCCTTGTTGTCGGGACCCATTTTTTCCTGCTTTCAGTAGTTGTTTCTAGGTTTTTAAGCTTCTCCCTAAGTTTATCTTAAGGGGGGTGTTAGAGTAATAAAGTGATTCTACTTATTAATTAAATCATATTGATTTAATTATTACGTCACTTATTATCTCTCTTTTACTTAAGCTAAAATTTAGGCATTTAATAATTAATACTTTTATTAATTATTATTATGCAACCTAGATATTTCCCCTTTAGGGTTTCCCTTTTAGGGTTTCGGTATCCTTTTATAAGGATTCCCTCTTTGTAAATTATTAAATTTGATGGTTATTAATTAATTGAGGATGTTATTGCATTGAGAGTTTTTCTACATTGTTTGCACAATATGTTTCTTCTTCCATCGATCTGTGATTTTTGGCCTCCATAGCTTTTTTGCTTCTCTCTTTCTATGACAGGTTTGCATGCAGGTGATTTTTGGGAGTTGTGGGTTGATAGTTTTCATCAACTCCAATACCCAATACAAGGAAATATCTATGAACTGGAGATAAAGGAGAAAACCCAGTGGGAAAAACCCCTCTCCAAAAAGAGATAAAACAAACATGCTGAAAAAAAACATGAAGGAAGGAAGGCCTCAACAAGACCCCCCAAGGACAACTTCCATCACCCCAAGCATAGAACGCAACTCAAGATAGCGCGGAGATGCAAAAGGTTTGGTGAAGATGTCAGCAACCTGCGCGTTAGTGGGAATGTACTCCAAAGTGAGAACACCATCCTGAATCTGTTGATGGATGAAATGCATATGTAGCTCAATGTGTTTAGTGCGCTGATGATCCACCGGGTTATGGGAAATGTGAATAGCACTCTGATTATCGCACCACAGAACAGTGGGACAATCAGGAGGAAATCCAAACTCAGTCATCAACTATTGAAGCCATAGAATCTCCTGACTAGCATGCACTATCGCTCTGTATTTAGCCTCTATAGATGAAAGTACACGAGCATTCTACTTCTTGCACGACCATGTGATAGGAATAGATCCAAGACAAAAAACAAAGCCAGAAGTAGACTTTTGATCATAAACATTACCAGCCCAATCTGAGTCAGTGAAGCCAACAATGTGAGGAGCCCCTGATGTGTAATGAATGCCATACATAAGTGTTCCCTGAATGTATCTCAAAATACGCTTGGCAGCTTGTCAATGACTCTCATGAGGCTCATGTGAGAACTGAGAGACTAGACCAACTACAAAGGAGAGATCAGGATGAGTGTGTGTCAGGTATAACAAACTGCCAACCAACTATTGATACAATGTAGGATCCACTGAAGGCGAAGTGCAATAGGTAGACAAAGTAACACCCGACTGAAAAGGTGTGGGAGCAGGCTTGCAATCAAGCATATCAAAGCGTTGAATCATGTCAAGAGCATACTTCTGCTAGTAAACAAAGATACCAGCAGGGGATTGAACAATCTGCAGACCCTGAAAGAAGTGTAATAGACCAAGGTCATTCATCTCAAACTACTCCATCAATGTGCGTTGAACATCTTGAATCATAAAAGATGAGCTACCTGTGATGAGAAGATCATCAACATATAGCACAAGGATGAAAACCTCATCCTCAAGATGTTGAATGTACACTGTAGGATTGGAATGACAGCATGTGAATCCTGTAGAAAGCAGAAAGGAGTCCATCTTCTCATACCAAGCCCGAGGGGCCTGTTTGAGACCATACAAAGAACGCCGAAGTCTACAAACCAAGGAGGAATCCTGCACAAATCCCTGAGGCTGCTCCATATAAATCTCCTTAGTAAGATCACCGTGCAAGAATGCACTCTTCACATCCATCTGAACAAATGGGCCATCCCTGAGAAGCTGCGAGGGATAAGACAAGGCAAATAGAGTTTATCTTGGTGACAGGGGGAAATGCCTCAGTGTAATCAATACCCTCAACCTGTGAAAAACCCTTCGCAACAAGATGTGCCTTGTACTTATCAATAGAAGCATCAACAACAAACTTAGTACGATACAACCACTTGCATTGCACTAACTTTCTTCCCTTAGGAAGAGAATAAAGATCCCAAGTGTGATTCTTCATCAAAGAAGAATACTCCTCCTCCATAGCACTGTCCCACTCAGTATGTCCTGTCCCTGCCGCAAATGTATGAGGATCACCACAAATAGCATGACTCAGAAGACTAGAACCCGCAATATGAGACCGGGTGTGATGGGAAGTGGAAGGGTCACCAGCCAGAGATCCTGCAGCATCAACTATAACACGAGCCCATCTAGGCATTGGTGGAGGATCCTGTGGTGGAGGTAAATGGGGATCATCAAGATCATCATCCTCATCATCTTGATAAGAAACTAGAAGAGATGAGGGAGTAGTGGTAAGTGAAGTAGACTCTGAAAGAGAGGTATATACTATAGGAAGGCGCGCATCAAACTGGATATCCCATCGAAACAGGACCTCTCTGGAATCAGGGTCAAACAACCTGTATGCCTTAACATCCTCACAGTAGCCAACAAAAATGAGGTTTCAGCTCTTCTGCTCCATTGCTCTCCTTTGAGTGTCAGGCACAAATGCCCATGCTTCACTACCGAAAATTCAGAATGAAGATACATCACGCTTGACATGAGACCAAGCCTCCTCAGGAGTCATATGTTAAACTGCCTTGTGAGGCATCTGATTCTGAATATAGTTGGCACAATTGACTGTCTCTGCCCAAAAAGACGAATCCATGGACCTGGACTGTATCATACAATTAGTCATCTCCCAAAGTGTTCTGTTCTTTCTCTCTACCACACCATTCTGCTGAGGGGTGTAGGGCACTGAAAATTGATGCTGAAGACCATGTTCAGAGCAAAAATCCCTGAAAGCTTGGTTTACATACTCCCCCCCATTACCTGTGTGTATCCAGCGAAGAGAAAGACCAGATTGCTTCTCCACAAATGTCTTAAAGACCCAAAATGAATCAAAGACATTAGACTTGTACTTCAAAAAGTACACCCATGTGCGCCTGGAGAAGTCATCAATGAAAGTAAGCACATATCTGGCACCAGAAAAAGGAGTAGGAAATGACATGAGGTCACTATGAATCAACTCCAATGGTGCCAAAACACGAGTAGCTCGTTTGTGAGGAAAAGGATCCCTATGTTGTTTGCCAAGAACACAACCCTGACAAACCCCATCAGTGCAAGTAATCTGTGGAAGACCAAGAACAAGTGCCTGTGTGCTCATCTGCTAAAGATATCTGTAATTGACATGGCCCAAACGCTCATGCCAGAGTCTACTCAATGAATCTGCATGTGCTATAAGACAGGAACCTATGCCATCAAAATACTCAAATCCATCAAATCTGTATAGGTGGGATGCGGTGTCAACACTCCCAATAGTCACAATCATATCAGAATCATGTAAGTCCTGAATAACCACATCATGTGGTGAGAAATCAACTATCTTACCAGAGCTAGAGTGGAAAATCTGATAGATAGACAATAGGTTCATCAAAATGTCAGGGACAAAAAGAACATCCTGAAGAGAACCCCCAGCTAATGCAAAAAAACCAGAACCCAAAACTGAAAGATGAGATGAGTTCCCAATAGTAATAAATGAAGTAACACAAGGAGCAAGTGAGGTGACAAACTATTGAGTGTGAGTCATGTGGTGAGAGGCATCGGAATCAAGAATCTAGGTGGGCCCATAAGTCGTTGCTCGTGCAGTAAGAGCATGACCTTTCCCTGTAGGGGAAGATGTGGACTGAGGAGCTGAAATGTGATGCTCCTGCATGGCTTCCTCTAAAGCCTCCAAACATTTCCAACACCTAGAAATAGGATGTCCATCCTTTCCACAAAAGCTACAGGTCTCAACTAATTTCTTCTTAGTCTTGGAGGTAGACTCAGTAGACTTTGAAGAAGATTTACCCTTGGAAGGGTTAGCTGGAGGTTTGGAATCAGTTTTCTGTGCAGGTTTGGAGGAATACTCATTGCCTGCTGAATCTTTCTTCGGTTTGGCTTTCTATTTTGGTTTTCCATGTGAAGACTGAGCAACCAATGCTTGGCTAGAAGAGCCAGAAGCATCCATCTCTTTGCCTGTTCCAGTGTCAACCGATCACAGAATGTCTCGAATGAAGGCATGGTGTGTTTAGTACCCAAAGCATCCATGGTGGAGTAGAAAGTAGATGAAAAGATCTGATACTATTCTCTCAAATTTGAGAGTATCAGGAAGATACACTCATCATCTGTCTTATTTCTCCCACATCCCTACAAAACTAAGCGCAGCGATTTGAACTTCATCAAGAAGTCCTCCATAGTGGGAAAGTTGGTAAGAGTCAAAGTGGTCAGCTTTGCATCAAGCTGTAGTGCCTGGAACTCATTCACTGTGCCAAACAAATCAGAAAACTTGCCCCAAATGGCCCTAGGAGTTGTCAAACCATCCAGGTGAAAAAGGAGACTGTCGGAGATGTTTAGTGCAATCAAGCCCATGGCTTCATCCGTTTTGTTCCTGTGCTAAAGAATCTCAAAAGGACGTTGTAGGATAGGTTGGTTTTCATCTAGACATGACCATAAGCCTCGTAACATGAGTAGCCTGGTCATGTGTGCTTTCCAGGTGTGATAATTGTGTGGTGTCAGTCGGGCCACAAAGGGGTCCGACATTGAGAGAAGAAGAAGACGGAAGTAGAAGGGTCATTTCTGAATTTAAATGACAGAAAGAAAAAGCACTTTCCATAATGTATAATTCTATCCTTGTATATCAAAGAAACAATTACTGAAAGCACAAAAAATGAGAAGAAAACTTGGACGCCAGATGCAGAGATGGAGGAAAAAGAAGCCTCTAATTAAATTCCAAGAATGAGAGACCAAATGGTTGAATCAGCAATCAAGACCAGCACCATTGCGTCCGACTCGAAAATACCTTTCCGACGATATTTTGTTTTCCAAAAACGGACACCGTATGCACAAGTTATGGCCGAAAAACCAACTGCTCCTCTGAAAATGAGCTCACTAGAAAAACTAGTCACGACAAAAAATTTGACGGTCAAATGACCGTCACAGACTCCGGGAAAAATTTTGACAGTCGTCTGCACGTCAGGGGCCCGTCTTGCTGAAAAAAATTCTCCGTCGCTGAAAAAAAAATCTTGCCGAAAAATATTTGAAAACGGTCGGAATTTTTTTTTTTGGTAGGGTGACATCACTGTTGAGTGCCAGTGGCAGGCGGTGGTGGGCCGCTGGTGGAGGTGGTGGCCGGCGGCTCCCGGGTGGTTCCCTGGCGGTAGCGCCGGCGGGGGCGGCTCCGATGGCCGGTGGGCAGCGCGCCGACAGGGGCTAGGCGCGGGCCGGGCCGGGCCGGGGTGGCCGCTTCGGCTGCACTACGTAGGGCCTCGAAAACCCTTAAAAAATCATTTTTTTAAAATTTATTTTTCTCAATTTTTGTGTCGTACGGCCTAGGAGGGAGAAAATTTTCCTCTGGGGTCACTGTGACCAAAAATAGTGAACTTTATATGATTTTTGACTCTCTCGGGCCTTCTGAGCACAATGGTGGAGTTCGTTTTGGCTCAAAGTGCTCCAGAAAATAGTGCATCCTCCAAAATGAAGGAAAAGACCCAGAGAAGCTGTGGCTTTCGGCTGCGAATCACGGCTTCAAAGACCCTCAGACCAGGCAACAACAAGGAAGCTCTGATACCATGTAGAAGTTGAGAAATCCAACTTCACAGATCGCCAAGAACACCTGCATGCAAATAACCTGTTGTTGAAAGGAAACTAGTGAGACAAAGCAAAGGCTTGGAAAATCTCAGCGAAGTGAGAGCAAATTCTATTCCAAGGTAATGAAACAATAATTACAAAATTTCAACCTTAAAGGTGAACAAAACCCTAAAAAGGTAAAAGCTAGGTTGCGCAATATAATTAATATAAATTATTAATTATATGCACCTAAGAGACAGCTTAAGTGAAAATAGAGTACATAGACAACTTAATAATTAAATCAACATGATCTAATTAATAAGTGAAGATAAATAGATACTCTAACAGTAATTTGGCATGGAAATATTAATAAAATTCGTATAGACTATTCATATTTAGTGACCTTGGCAAATGGAGAATAGGCTTTTTCATTAGTTGTATATCACCAAAAAGTTTCACACATATTAAGGGTCACAAAAGTATGATTTCTTATTTCTATTTAACAATTAACAACAAGATCATTACTACTCATATTTTAGCCAATTGGCTATATGTGGGAGCTTTTCTTCCGTAAAATTCATTTTCATAAAATGTGTTGGAAATATTTAGCTGATATGAGGTAATATTCTAAAATCTGAAATTGCCATTCAACATGCATCAAGGTTTAGAAATTTTTTAAAATTAATATACAATTTATATAACATAATATAATATAATATAATATAATATAATAATAATTAGTATAATATCATTTATGGTTGAGCTTTGATTCAGGATTATCTAATTTTATTATAAAGTAATATAATAATATTAGTGCAATGTAATATAATATTATTGAGGGTTAAGTTTGTGTTCACAATTGCAATTAAGGTTAGGTAAGGTTTATTCTTTATTTAAGGTCCAATTATTTAATTTATTCTAAATCTTTTAATTTTTGAAAGACTATTATTTAATTTTAATATTTAATATTTTCATATATTATTTAATATATTATATAATCAATTATAATATGATTATATTATATTTTAATTCTTAATGATTTAATATAATTTAAATATATAATATAATATCTATTTAAAAATAAAACTATTTATGTTTAGGTTCAAGTGGTGTTTGTTTAATTTTTATTTAAACTATACAACACTTAATGTTCAAATAGATTTACATAGTAATCATTTTCTTAAAACATGACCAAAATAAGAAGTAAAATCAAATCAAATATAATGAAATATTAAGAATGAAAATATTATTATTAAGCTGATAGGCTTTATGTCAGAGATTTGATCCCATAAATGAATTTTTTAGCATGTAGTTCTTAGTCTCCCCAATTGACATTTTTTTCGATCAAATCTATGTGGAGCTATCCTCTTATTTTATCTATTTTTTTTACTCATCTTTTTAAATGTTTTTTCTTCTAACTCATCTTTTTTTTTTACTCTATCCCTATTGTGTTTTTTTGCGACCTTATCTCCATATTCTATGTGAGATATATATGCACAAATTGCAGCAAACAACCCTTCACATGCGTCAATATTTTGAGTATATTGATCCCATTTACTTTTAATTTGACATGTTGGTGCTTAGAATATGACATCTATATCAATTCCTTTGGGTTACTTATAGGTAGGTTCTTAAGGATTCACTTTTTTTATATAGTTTTTCTTTTTGAATGGGTCATGAAAATTATATTGTTATAACAATTTGTGTTAAATTACACTGGGATTACTCTACTCGATTTGAAATCGTGTCTTTAAAATTGTATTCTATATTGCTTTTATGGAATTAATTGGCACTGATTCTGAAATTAATTTTAATTAAAACCTATGTTTGATCGTATTACTTTATGAATGTACAATTCAGTTTAGGTAAGGGATTCGTTGAGGCTTTTAATTTTTTCTTATCTTATTAGTGATTTTGACTTCACCTTTAGTTTCACTGCAAATTAAAGTAGAAATGTGGCATTTTGTAATTTCTTTTCATTTATTTAAAATCTAAATTTAGATTATGATTTTATTAATCTTCCATGTTGTCTTATGTGAGGATGCACTATTGACCTTGGAATACGGTGTACAAGTGGAACAAGCTCAACTATAGGTTAATATTCACACCCAACAACCTCGGATAATCAAACCCTACAAGTTACACCATATTTGTGACACACATTTTGCAAGTTACATCAAAATAGGAGAGCACTAGTCTTACTAGGAATGTTATTAATCACAAGCAAGTATATGTAACAGGTCAATATGAATTGCATGTCAAATTTGTCCCCATGTAAGGAATTTTTTCATACTGAAATTTTTAAATTTCTATAAACACAATCTATTCATTGTTTATAATTAGAGCATGACTAGATTCAGGTCTCAAATTTAAGTGTCGTACTCAATCTATGTTAGGAAAGTGTTGTTATCATAAAGTGTTTCACAGTCTACGAATATTAAGTTGTTTTGTCTGTATTTTCTAAATCAACAATTATATCTAGTCAGATGTCTGATAAACAAGTCCAAGTTCGTTACATGACTGCGAGAATAAATCATGTAATTTCCTTATTATTTTCTATTTTAATTTTTTTTTTTTAAACTACTAGCTCACCATTGCACACACAAAAGCGTGTGACTGCTAGTTAATATTATGATGTCGAACTTAAGATTGAATATTTTACAAAGACCAATTATATAAATTATCCAAATGGTTGGATAGTGCACCCAAGAAACACATTAATTGTACATAGTGATATTAATTTATGTCTTGAACATAGGCATCAAATATTAACTACCATGAGATGTTGTATAGGAAATAGTGTTGGTTGTTTCGAATGGTAGAGATAATGAAACATCCATAAGGCATCCATTATATTAAATTTCTTAGGCTCAACCAAATCACTATAAATCAAAGCTGCGTGATTCTTATGTTTGAAGAGGCTTGAATACCTTACTAAAATTTGGTTGATTTTTATTGGAAGAAAAGAATGTGAGAGTGGAGATTCTAAAAGGAGATTAATACATTGAATGAAAATATGTAAAAGGAGACTAATATACGAAACCTTGTGGTGTTTAATAGGTTAGACATAGGTATAGATGCGATTATTAAAAATGATTCAAATATATTTAAATATTGATTAAGATTAAATTGAAGATCAGATATGATCATAATTTTTGGACTTATTAAAAAAAATTCAAATATATTTGAATAATAATCAATATAAATTGAATATTCACATAATAACTTGTTTAAAAATAGTCAATAACAATTGCATTAAAAGTAGGTCATAACTATACTCCCAATATGAGTTATGTTTTTTTAAACTTTCTTTCTATACCTTTTTACATTTTCCTAATTTCATTTTTTTCTTAGAAAAATCAATGCATATTTTAATATACAAGATCTAAGAATATATTATGCATATTAAACACAAATCCTCACATATCTTGGAAACTTCGGAAATTAATGAGATATTTATCCCATAGGCTTTTTTTTATTAGTTCTTGCCTTGGAGTTTGACAAATACTTATGCATTCATAAATTTGTGAGTATCTTTGCATATTAAATACAAATGGTTACATATCTTCATAAATTAATGGGATATTTATCTTATAGGGTTTTTTTAATTAGTTCCTGCCTAGATATTATGACATTCAATTTTTCATATTAGCTGTCCAATTATAGCACTTTATTTTTCTACAACTTTTCTATTTATATAGCTTTGATATATATTAAATTTTTCTTAATTTAATAGAAAATATTTGTTTCTAATCTTATTTGCATTTTTTTGTTCAAAGAAATCAATAAAAAAATTAGAAACTTTATGCCTTCCACTATTGAAAAAACAAGTGATAAAATTAAATAAAAAATCTACCAACCCATATGACAATATCTACCAAAATCTTGTACATATTCTTTCAAAATTAATTGTCTATTAAATAGATAGAACATTCTATTATTTTAGATCAGACTCTGTGACTTAGATGGAACATGTAAAAGAAAAAAGATTAAGTTGTTCTGTCTCATGTAATAATTTAATGCAAATTTCTTATACAATTTAATCTAAAAAATAATTACAATCCTTACTCCTCTGTTTGATTACAGTCATGCTCAGAATTAGCAAGTTCTGAGACATGGGTTTTAATGGCAGGTTTAAACCCTAAGGACAAGATAAAGGATTTGGGTTCTCACAATTTCTTCATGTGTCCAACGCAGTTTCTTTTGCTTTATTAAATAAGAAAAATTAAATCCCTGGGGTTCCATTCTTTTGTATATACTCTCAAGAATGGCTGCATGATTCTCTGCTTATGGAAACATCTGCCTTTTCATAGATCTAGCAGTCAAATTTAAGGAATATCATAGTATTTTTAGCAATTCTGGAAAGAAGTCTAACAAACATTTTATTTAACATATTCAAGTGATTGTTCTTAAGATTATATGGCATTGTTCAATTCATTTGTTCAAATCACATTACTATTCTGTTCAACATTTTAAACTTCAAATTATCTTAGACTTACATGTAATTCTTAGTTCACTATATAAAGAATACTAATGAATTAAGAACAAAAACTATATTCAAATTTTAAATTTATTTTAAGAATTTTGGAAAATCCTTTACCATAGCAATATATATATAGCTTAATCCACTAATGAACTCCCCTAGGTTAATTAATGTTTCCCTATAATATCTATTACTGTAATTAGTATTTAATTTGATAGATTAATGCAAGAGTATAATTTGCATGAAGGACAAGTGACACACACGTGAGGGTTGCATGGAGGACTAGTGGCAGGCTTCCTATTTCTTAACTTGCCAATCTTGAGTTTATCTTTCATTTGGGCCTTTTAATTTACTTTCTGTTTTGTTTAATTTAACTTTGTTAATTGATTATAATATTTATAAATCTACTCACTCTCGAAAAATCTTATTAGCTACAATTATGAATATCATTGAATAATTTCCAAACCTCTCTAATATGGATCACTCAGTGCAAAATTTATGTTTTCCAAAAAACCAATCACTAATACATTTCACCCTAATTTCCGACCTAAATTTCTAACGAGGCATTATATTTCTTTTGCTTGGTCGGATTATAGAAGGAAAATTTTAATTTTTTTTTAATCCATGCCTGTGTTCGTCGAAATTCTGACGAGAACGAGCATCACTTAAGAAAAAAGAGAGATATATAATCATTATGTTACGCCATAGAGTAGCAGTGAATTACGCGCCAGAGACCACATAGGGCACAAAACAACAGGAAAGAACAAAACAACGAGGGAGGGAAGTGTTAGAGACCACGGAGGGAACAAAACAACGAGGGAGGGAAGTGTTAGAGACCACGGAGGGAACAAAACAACAAGGGAGTGAAGCTTTACTCGCCATCTACTATATCAACAACACAGGATAGGGGATCGGGTCGGCTGATCGATTGGGCAATTGAATTCCTCTTCAACTATAGAAGAGAGGGCTCGTGGGTAAGAAATATAATGACAATGTGTTTTACTCCATTATACCAGAGATTAAATAGCTTAATAGATGGTAGAATTTAAATATTCGAATTTGAATCACATTGGTTAGTTGACACCATTGACCTATTTATGTGCAATGGTTGTAGAGGTTCAAAGAATTAGAGCAGACATTGTTGAAGGCATTTCTCAGGTTTAGTGACCTATTTATGTGCATTGATTGTAGGGGTCTCAATCTTTGTTGAAAGTCCCGACGTTGTTGAAGGCATTTCTCTAGGTTAGGAGTTTAGACAATTACCCTGTTAATTTTTTATTTGAAGTTGAAAACAAATATGCCTATACAACTGTCCACTATTATTTAAATTTGCATGTGTCTATGTTACTATTTTCAACTATTAATAATACAAATTGTCCAAGTAAACTTGTATTGCACTTTTGTTTGTAACAAAGAAGCATCCATTTGAAAATATTGATTTAAAGGCAAAGGAAAGAAAAAATTATTTCCAGTTAGGGGAGGTTCCTTACTGAATGTAACTAGTAATAGAAGTCATTGAACATAATCATTGCCATGAAATATACATGCTTACTAATTTATCTTTGAATGCTCTTTATTCTGACTATTATGATCATGGGCACTATTTTTTATATTTGGTCATCACTTTAACAACAATGAATCTTTATTGTTTTCCCACTAACCTCCTTATTAGATTAGTGTCATTCATTTCTCATTGTCTTCTTTGAGGCATTCTAGATATCATTAACCAATATTATAGTAGTGAATGTCTCTGTCCTAAGGAATTCCATAAATTTTTCCTCTTTGACTTGCATCTCTATGTTTTCTATCCTAAATTTGCCAAAATAATGATATCTTTTTATAGGACTATCAACATGTTAAATGTCTTTATCTATTTCCTTTATGACTACACTTTTCATGAATATCTCTTTGTTTGATCCTCTTGGTTGGGCTTTGCTTGAAACTCCATGCTCAGTGATATTTACTAACAATGTTATTTCCTTGACCATTTCACGACATTGATCTTCAATGCCTCTTTATTCATTGAAATATGATTGTCCTCTATGTTTTTAACAATGACCATGGTTTCTACCCTTAGTCATGGATTCCTCTATCTTTACTACTAGTCTTAAATAATAAAGCACCATAAATCTCTACAAGACATTTCTTGCAATTCCTTAACTCTTTCACCACTTCCCTTGAATATTCTTTATTGATTTTCCACTGTCTTTATGACCTCTCTTTATTTTTCTTTATAGAAATACTTTCATTATCTTATAAGTACTTGTAATAGCAGTGACTTTTATTTAATTAGAGTTCTCTTGTTTTATATTCTCTTTTCCTTGTCTCATACAACTTAGGAAACATTAAGATCCTAATCTTTGAGGATTATTCCCTTTTTTTTCTTATCATATTATTTCCGTTGTTCTGATCTTTGTAATAGCAACTTGATATTATATAAATGTCATTTTTACGATAATATTTGTTGTCTCAAACTCTCACGACTGTCATGTATTCATTAAGCTACTATTACAATCTCTATTGATGTATCATGTCTCAAACTCCCATGAGTGTTATATTTACTATTGTCTTCTAGATTGTGTATCATTTTCCTTATTTCCAATAGTAGATATATCATTTACAAAACAACCAACAACATTATATCTTAACACATAATCAATGAAGTATATGATTTCTGGTTCAAATGTGTTAAGATACTTCATTGATTGTGATATCATTGTATTACATCATCCATATTATATAATTTTCTCTTATTAATAATAATCTTTAATTGAATAACCTATTAGGTTCACAAATGAACGTCAATGCCAATGTAAATAATTCAATTACTCAAAAAGTGTCAACAACCATGAGTCATCTGACCAACCTCTGCTCTATACTAAAATCAAATATACAACCACTAACAAAAAATGCAAACACACCAATATGCAGTCATCGTCTAGATCCAAAACAAGTGCATAGCGCTGCAAACCCATCGACAATTCATAAATGGACAACAAACGTAATTTTGAATCAATAATAGAATTGTACTAGCTATTAAGTTAGAAAATCATTGTGATACCAAATCTTTATGAAAAGTGTTGACCCTCTAGACCATATCAAGAAGGCTTCCAAAACTTTGGAAAACATAAAAAAAATTCAAATCAATAAAAGTGGGTTTTTGAAGTGCTTGAATTGTACAATAAAGTAGCCCATTGGCAAATGAGATAATTACCATGAGAAATGAGGCAAACATGGGAAACAAGGGTCCCAAACCTATTACAAAGCAAGCCCATGAGCAAAGAAAAAAAAACACAAGTGAAAAACAACCCCTTCCTAAATGAAAGTAGACGTAATTGCAGCCAAATATCAGTTATGAAAGTCTCAAATTTTGAGAGGTTTAGGCACTTACCAACCTAACCATTAAGACCCAAATATACCAAGAAATGGTCAGACACCCCCCAAATGGAAAATGTAGATGTATGTGGTCTAATTTGGTTGAATTCAAAAGGATTCAATAGATTATAGGTTTCATAACAATATCCAATACTCAATTTCTCTCAAACTATCCCACAGGCCTAATAGTCCTTCTAGTAGGTCTCTAGCGAGGTAAAAGGAAACTTTCCTTACAAAACTTCCAAAACACCAATCTAAATCTTTATGTTTTTAGACACCCATTTAATCATACAATAACATACTCAAAGCTTTGCACTGGTTTCTTTGGACAATTGTATTGGTTCTCAGACTATACCCTGACAGTAAGCCTAAAAAGGGGCCATTTTCCAAATTAACTATAAGAAAGACTTATCTCCTGACTCCCAGACTCTCAACAGTCTCCAAAAACACCCCCAATCCAAGGAATCTATAATCAATTTGACCCTTAGACCTTCCCAATCATCAAATCCCTAATTTGGCTCCAATTAACTCTCAATTCCAGGGCTTTCTAAAGAGGCACTCCCCAAACACTCCTGCAACCAAACAAGGATGGATTCACCTTGTATTTGTTGTGTCTAGACACCTTAAATCATAAAAGGTATATCTTGTTAAAGCAGATCTTCTACTGCTGCTCCAAACTCATCAATTTCATGAACTTCTCTTAGCCATGTTACGGTGATCACCAACTCCTGACTCCTTACCTGCACATTAGCATGTTAGGTTTTTATTATACATGTTAGGGATGAATCATTCCATGTGAATCAGACAGTAATATCCATGGAATGATCATCCATTCATAAAACTATCAATTATTACAAAGAACACTAAATTTAAATGACTGTCAGCACAGTTTGATTAGATCAATAATAAATATGAATCTCAAAACATTTTATGTGATTTAAAAAAATGCTAAGAATGTCCCTTAAGGTATTGGAACTCTCATTGATCACTAACAATGCAAAGAAACCATGAAAAATACAGAAAATGCAATGCTTTTATTGAGTTTTTAGTCACAGTTCGTACACCCAGGCATTCATATCTGTACAATGATTAGAATCCATCTTATAAACTTCCCTACTAAATTCCCCAACCATTTTGGATCGGTTGGAATATTAGTTTAAGACTAAACACCCCTAAAATCAAATTCCATCCAAATACCAACTAGCCGTTTGTGTTTGAATATTTGATTTTCTCAAATTGAACAAAATAGCTTTATTTAATTGAAACCTACAAACTACTAACTCTTAATGATTTCAAATGACTTATCAAACTTGTTAAAACCCTTCTAGACTCCCCTCCTACTACTTAAACAATTTAAATAAGCAGTGTTATGCTTTCAGTTCAATTTAGGCATAAATAAATTTATGACTTTAATATTTTATTTTTTATTATGTTTGTTTAGAAGATAGTTAATTCATTCCTTAGCATTAGTTATTTTCAATTAGAGTCTTGTTCTAGGAATTTTATGATTTTTCCTTTCAATTACTTTTCATCTTAATAGGTGACAACCAAAATGATAGATGGATGCACATGTAGTTATGGTCCATTTCAAGCCTACGTCAATGGGTTGATAATTAAATGTATCCAAATATCCATAAGATGATTCTTAGTTAGATATAATATCTTTGAGTTAATAGTTGCATAGCTAGGATTGAAAGTGGATATAGGAAACTCTACATTTTTTGTTTCAATACCAAGAATGGTGTCAAATTATGATATTACCTAGGTTGTTTCATAGTTTTTCAAGATTCCATATGAGCTTTTTTTTTAATTTAGGAACTTTAGATATTTTAAAATACAAATATTTTACTAAAAACATGCAGGTTAAGTAAAGAAAGGACTCTTTCTTTTGTATACAGAGGTGACAAGATCATCTTGGAAAGATCCTTCCTTCAATTAGAAAAATAACCTTGATAGACTTACAAAATCCTCACTTTTTACCTCTATGTTCTTCACACTCATCATCTAGATCACATTCATCCCAATCCTCAAGACTTGGCATGCGAGATCAAAATAACAATAATTTCATACCTACTTTCCATTTCCTTATAGTACAAAAAGAAATGAATGCAATGGTAGAGTGGGCCTTTATTAAAGAAAAATTACTTAAGAAGTATAAGGATTATTGCAAGGGAGGGGATTTGCGTGGGGATGAATGGATCAAAAGGAGGATGAGCCATTGGAGGATTACCTAGAATGGTTCCTATTCAATCTCAAAAAGTACAAACATAATAGACTAGGTTCCTCTGAGGAATCCATGAATATTGTTTAGATGCATTGGACCTAATGGGGAGAGGAGATATTTTAATAATACCTTGGGATCACATTTGTGTATTTTCCAGAAATTATTTAAGAGACATTGTGAATAAGTCCCAAAGCATAAGGTCAATTTCTTCAAAGATAGCTATATGGGTCTCCAGAATGGAAATAAGTAACTTTTTGACTAGCATGAAGTAGTATATTATAAACCTCTTGGCCATTCAACTGGAAAAACTTCAAGCAAGAAAGAAATAAGACAAAGAAAAGGTAGTCTTGACTGAATAATGCCCTAGCTATTGTTATAAAAAGAAAGATTGCAAGTGCAAAAGGATTTCCAGCCTAGAAGATCATCTAGATTTCAAAGCATTGGAGGATGATGAGGGACAAATGTTCTACCTAGATCAAAGGAAACCATGGAACCAAGGGCAAGGTATGCCTCAAGACCCATTGTCTTTTAACATGCCTTACTCAAATTATCCCTCATGACAAAATCAGCCTCCCCAAGGCTGGAGGAGCTATGGTTTTTCACCATGGAACACTCAACCTAGGGCATGACCTCCCTTCCAACCCATAGGAAAAATTCCTAAGCGGAAGGAACCCCAAATAAATTGGAAATGACAACCACAATGCAGAGGTATTTTACTTTGAGGAAATCAAAATATAGGATGTCAATAGTATTACCTAAAATGTTTTTTCAAGAGGGAAAACACTTAGCTTTAATACTTTGGTATATTAATAAGTGTTAACCTCATTTTGGTTGGATTCACAAAATATTTAAGAGTTGTTGATATATTTTTTGTATTTATAAGCTTCTGCAGGATTAGTGAGGAGTCAGTTCTAGTAAACCCAAGTTCAAAAATTATATTCATTGAAACTATCAGAAGTGATTTACCCTAAGATTTTGCAAAAATTAGAACCAATTTCCCTACAACTACTGTGCCAATCTATTTGTAATAAATGAAAATATTAGTTTCCAATTAAATTTTTTTAGAGGTTAGGCGGAGAATGCTTATATGCTTGAAAGTTATTTTCTAAAATGAGGCAATCATAAACATGGAAGAACCAAGCTTCTATACTCTATAGTGTAGAGGTGATATCAAAAATAGAAAAATTAACCAAGCAATGAGTGTTGAATTTATGGAATCATTCATTTACCTCTTCATTTCCCCTCTAGAATTTCAAAAATTGTGAATAAATGTTTGGAAGAATGTTCTCATTTTTTTCGTTTCATAAACAATCACAAATTTTCAACTGGATACCACTAGTAGAATAGTGATGCAACACATCATTTCACATATGCATTAAAATAATTCCAATTGTGGCTCTTTATGGCTACCCCCCACGATTTGTGACTTATTCTTTACAATATTATCCTAAATATCATGTTGTATAGGATCATAGTCAACATTATAGTGTAATAAGCTATATTCCTTTGCAAATTCACAATTTATTTGTTCCCCTAATTTAGTGTGCTCCTTTCTAGATCATTTAAACGTATTTGGTCCATATCCTACCCTATAATTTAAAGGTTATACCTTCAACTTAATTGTCATTATATGATGATTTGAAGACTAATTCCTATATTTGGGATCCTAACAAAGTTTCACCCCTTTGTAGGTCCTTGGCACCTGCAACATGGATAGTTTTCCTCATACAAATTCACCAAGTAATGGTTAGTCTAGGTTAGCCATAAACATATTCATGTATCTTTAATTTAACCAAGTCAACTGAATTGTATTCGGTGATAACCTTAACTGTTCACGCATGCATACACATGTCACAGTCAAAATAAATACTCGCGATTGACAAGTTCCCGCCCCAGTCCATGTTAGAACAAAGCTATGGGTGCCTTAGAAATTGGTTTTATGGGGATGCGACAATGTACTGTCATGTTGGAATAGAACTTGTACAAGGGGAATCTATTTTAAGTTTCATGAAATTCTATCTTTTTAGGCTTTTATCTTTTTTTGTTTTGCTAAAATATCCCGTTCAATATCGCCTAAGTATTTAATGATATGAGCACATCCTTAATCTCAAGTACTCTGTTAAAAAAATTAATCACGTGCACAGTATACTACTCCCAGAGGCTTTGTAAGCTCGAGATTTACCCCATGTTGTAAAGAAGGAATATACTAAAGACAGAAAAATTGTTAAATAGATGAACATGTCATAGAAGGGTCCCAATCAAATCAATTGAGCATGTTGGCTACTTCTGGCTCAAATCAATCTTCATTCGATACTGATATCAGCTCTAGATTCTAGAAGAAGACCTTGCATTTTATTAAGGTTTAGGTGTTATCTTGTTTTAAGAGTCCTCCATTTTTGGTAGTTGATTTTTTGCAGCTGATTTGATTTGGTTGTCATATTTCAACCTATTATTTTATAAGTGTTATAATTAAGAGAGCCATGGTCCCATGAATCATGATATTTTGTGCTATTTCTATCAAAGATTAATATAACATTTCATTCATTTGTGGTAAAATTGAAGATACTGGGCATGTAACTAACCAACTTCTGAACTACTGGAATAGATAATTCAGATCTTATGCCTAATCAGATTATGCACATAATTTTCTAACAAGGAAAAAAAAAATAACAAATCTTTAAAAGAAAAATCAAGTTCATTCATGGACCTAAAAAGATTACAAGGTTTCCACTGAAGCATATGTTTTCTTTTTTTCTCTACATATTTACGAATGTTTCCCACTATCGGGTTTTAGCACTATGGAATAAATCACACAACACTCCATTAGAGAAATTTTACGCCCTATGACATTGTAGAGGTTCTCACCAAGCCACACAAGCATTATCACTATCTATTTTTGTGGGTATATTATGTCAAATCAACTGATACAAATCAGATTCTCTTTGAATTGTGACAAATTGACTATTAATTGCAAAAAACACCAAATCATGATCACTTTGTCTTGTGGCCTTCGTCTAAATTAGTAATATTCTTTGTGGATATCTATATCTACTCCTTGTAGTAGTATAGCTCTTATGAAATTTTTGTGTATTGCATATCGCTTTACCTCCTTCCAATATTGTTGTATCCACAGATATGTTACATTCTCTTACCTGAAGCAACCTGATGTGATAATAAATCCTATTACACAAAAGGTTGAAAGGACACTAAGATTTAAAAAAGAGCATGGGAGACAAATAAAAATTTCATTAAAGATAGTATAAGTGTTACAAAAAAGGCCAAGGAGATGACTGCCAAATTTAAAAGTAGAAATAAAAGGTCTTATCCATTGTAAAATTATTGAAAAATTATTTTGAGGTATATCAAGAAATTGTTGTAAATAAATTTGAGAACAGTTTTATTCGCCATCATATCATGTAAGATGTTCCATTTGAAGTTCTAGTCTTTCAAAAGTCAGCATTTTTAATAGAGATGTAAGAGTTGTGATGGATAAGTAGCTCAACAAAAATGTGTGTTGAAGGAAGTATGTTAAACTTCAATATCAAGTTGGGATTGACATGTTATTTATTACATAGAAGGAGGTTCACTAGGAAGTAGAATTGAGTTTCAAAATAAGTTAACCTGACCAAGAGGCCCTTCGAAGCTTGTGCAAGACTTTCTTTGAAAGTACAAAAGTGATATGATGAATTATATTTTTTTCTTCAGTGTTATATTATTTTCTTTCCAACGAAATGTATAAATTGGGGCCCCTTAAGTATTCTCAAGGCTATAATCTTTCATTTAACATGGATTATTATGGACATGCACTCATTTGGTATTGTTGCTATGCAATATTAAAACTTTTTAAGTTTGAGGAGCGTTGATTAGCATTTTAGCATAGATTGTTTTTATCAAGAAGCTTATGTGATTCCGATTATTTAAAACCCTAAACTAATAGGTGGGTAAGAATTATGTTCAGTTAGTTATTTTTTAAGTTAAAATCATAGATGCCTTACCATAACTTGAGCTTTAAGTAGCTTATTGGAGTCCAATGAATTAAATATAATTTATTGGGATAAGATTTGCTAATGATAAAAAATAAATGCCGATAATTGTGGATGTAGGATATCAAGAACTCAGTATGGATAAACCAAAATTCGAGCTTGTAAATCTCCTTAGTGAAGGAATTATCATATTGCTTGTGTAACATTTTCTAAGTATGATACATGCCAATCTAATTGATTTTACTATGATGATGCCATTCTTCTTCCAATTTAGAGTGAACGTGGTTGGTCTTATTATCAAAATTTCATTTGAGCAGGAGCGGGTATAAATTAGCCAGTAGCTTTCTTATTGGTTAAATTCCCCATTCGTAATTTGACATAGAGCTTTTATTCATCCATTATTACTAATTAGGCTCACGTGGGCCTTGGAGCTTCTTGAATGTTCCATCAAGCCAATGGAAGATCAATTACTCTTAACGTGGGAAACAAGATTTTATTTTAGCAAACTTTGCTCCCCATTTCCTTTTTTTACAGCACAACCAACTCCCAGTTTTGATTTTCTCTAGCCTTGTTTTCCTTCTTTTCAACAGGATTAGTCAGATTGGGAGGTTAAACATGTTTTGACAATTTTAGAGATTTCAACTTTGATTCTAAAGAATGTCCTTTTGAACATATTCACTAGATTTTGAAAGATTCACTTGTCGGTATGGATCCAATCTTTCCAAAATGTAACTTCTAAAATTTTATTTTTCATACAAATCCGGTGACACTACATCAATTTTACCATTTATAGTAGTATGTGATTCATTTTTCCATCTTTCAAATTTTAATGTCCCCTGTCAGTATTGTTGGTAATATCAAGACAATGTCCTTACCAACTCACTTGCAAGAGACTTCTTCCTATTAATATCTTTACTCTCAATAGTTATCTTGATACTACATACAATTAGATGGTCAACAAAGCATGCATATTGACTTATGGTTTGACATGTATATGGTAATGTAATTATAATGAATTACTGATATATAAGATAGATCTCAAACATGTTAATATATATTGAATATACTATAATTGTGGTGGATCAATGATCTACAAGATTGATAACTTATCCTATCTCTATGGACCTTGTAATGTGCAGTTTGAAAGGATATCTTGATACCAATATATTGATCAACAACTATTCAATGTATATGTAAATGATGTCTTATGATGTGAAAGAAATGTTTAGATTTGACTGATGTTGCGATCTTAATTGATAAGTGTACTGCAGTTTGACCTTATACTCTCTTAGATCTAATTTATTGTGAAACTTCTCTTGGTCATTTTATGAATGTATTGTCTCCAAATTATATATGTGCAACTTCTCTTGGTTAATTTTGGAATGTATTGTCCCTAAATTATATATTTTGTGAGACTTGATGTGATTTCCAACGATTTCTTCTTTTCCTTCTCTTGTTTGCTTATGATATCAATTTTCTCCTAGTCCTCTCCTTTGCTCTCTATCTTACATGTGTAATTTTTAAAGGAAGGGTTGTCTTAATGGAGACATGTCTTCTTGTCAAACATCTCTTCATAAATAAAGTAGTAGCACTTACACTCAAAGAAGGTGCAAGGAATACATTGATAGGTGTTTGGTTTTAAAGCATAAATGGAGCTTTACATAACAAAAGGAAGTGTATAGAAGTGTTAGTCTACAAACATGTATCAGTCTAACTATTGTGTAACTATGTACAAGAATGTCTTCTACACTTATACATGTTTGTATACTGACATTTTTATACACTTCCTCTTTTTCTATAAAGCTTTATTAATACTTTCAAATAAATACCTATCGACGCATCCCTTGCACCTCCTTTGGGTGAAAGTGCTAGTTAAATATAATCACTAAAGCATAAAGTGATTCAACATTTGTTAAAAGAAATAATAATATGTAATACGAGTCATATCACATAGAAGATGTAGTTACCAATATATTGCATGTTGCATCCTTTTGCCAAATATTTTGTCTAATGGATGAATCGAGCACTATTGAAATGTTCAAACAGTCATACCTACAAAAAAAATAACACCACTTATGCAACAATGTAACTCTCTTTTCTCTATGACATTCTATGACCTCCAATGAATCATAGGTTTGTTTTCATTCTATGTAACTTGGTCTCAATAACATTTTAGCATCCATTTTTTACTATAATGCCTTAGTCTTCTTCTACGATGCCTCGGTGTACATCAAAAATATACTTCATATAATCTTCCAAAGCTAATGATTGCTTCTTAAGATATCAGATGATATTGCCCACTTTCCCTCTCCTAAATATTAACCTTGCGATATCTTCAAGGAAATTAATGTTGTACATATATTCCTTCTTTGCTAATTTCTCCCTTATTTGGTCAACAACAATATTAATTCCATATACAGGCTCACCAACATGAACAATATTTTCCTCTAATAAGATGTTACTATGTTGAATGTTCAATTGCCTTGGTTCGTTTTGCAATTTTTCTATGTTTAAGTATTTCAATTTCATATATGATACTGAAACATCATTTCATAACTAACATTTCAAGTTCTATATAACTAGTTCTCAGAAGACTTCCAACATACTTGTGATATTATTTTTATTATATAGCCTGATTTGTTTGCTTGTGAAGAAAGACCATGTCAAATAATATCAACGAAGAACAAAACAAGGAGCCACTTGCTAGATTGTGGTCTAACTTCAAAAGAAAAGGTGATGGAAAATGTTATTGTCCCTACAATAATTGTAAGGGCTTAAAGACTTGAATAATTCTAATAAGAACAACTAAGAAACATTGTAGGCAACATGGTCACATTGAAGGGGGAATGAATATTGTCGATTGGTAAGTTGTTCATTATATTATTTTAATAATTTATATACATAAGAAATCACATGATTATGAGATCATGATCATGGTTTATTTATGTTCATCATTTTCATATAGGTCGACCTCCCTAGGGCCCATGTTATGGACCACA
The DNA here is from genome assembly GCA_018584345.1 of Thuja plicata. Classification (NCBI taxonomy): domain Eukaryota; kingdom Viridiplantae; phylum Streptophyta; class Pinopsida; order Cupressales; family Cupressaceae; genus Thuja; species Thuja plicata. The sequence goes on from MU225998.1 coordinate 1,293,772, forward strand.
ACAACTCAAAGAATGTGGATTTCCAAGTGGAGGAACATGGAGGTGTGAATATCAAAGCTGAAGATAATGATCTCATGGAGGAAGATGATCATGCACCAGAAAACACAATTGAAGATGATGGTACTGGTGTAGCTAATCACGATGATCAATATGACCTTGATGTTGTTCATGATATACCTCTACTTGAGAAGGCATACAAAACCCTTTACAAAGGCTCCCAAACAACTCTTCTCTCCACTGTATTGTTGTTGGTGAACTTGAAGATTATGAATGGTTTATCCAACATAACAATCTCACGTATGTTAAGGTATGTCATATATGCCATATTTTTCATCTATTTTAATTGTAATTTCATTATAGTTAATAAAGGGTAAATCATGTACTATTAATATTCTTTATATTAACAAATTATATGTTTTTCTGTAGATTGATAAGTGAGTTTTTGTTACCACCACCAAACACTCTACCTCGCTCATACCGAGAATTATCTGTCATGATGAAAGATATTGGAATGGAGTATCAATCAATAGATGCATGTACTGATGGTCATATTATATATCATAAACAACATGAATTTGCAACAGAATGTCCAAAATGTCATATCAGTAGATATCGAACAGATCAAATAACAAAAAAGGTGCCTCACAAGGTTCTTCGTTATATTCCCATTATTCCACATTTGCAATAATTATTCAGGTGCACTAGCTTGGCACACTTTATGGATTACCATACACACAATAGAAGTCAAAATGACATTATGTGAATGCCTACATATGGTTCTTCATTTAAGGACATAGAGGAAAAGTGGCCACACTTTAAAGAATAACCTCGTAATCTCAAGCTTTCATTGGCAGTGGATGGTGTCAATCCATTTGGAGAGCTGAGATCTGCTTACTCGGTGTGGCCTATTTTTGTTATCAACAATAACATTCCTCCATGGATGTCAATAAAGAGGGAGCACATAATGTTGTAAAATATTGTTCTAGTTATTTTTCATTTAATAGTCATCTACATTAAATTATAAATACCGCTATAAAATGGTCATAGTAATTATGTAATGTTTTTTTTTCATTCAACTAGGTAAGTACCAAGTTAAAGATATGGATGTATATATTGAGACTCTTATCAACGAGTTGGTAGAGTTATGAAATGGTGTGACTATGTATGACATCTCTAGACCAATATGAAAAAGATAATTTCAATTCCATGCAATGTTTGTATGGATAATACATGATTCCCAAAGGCTAACACATTTTTGTGGTATGTTACAGTGTTCAAATTGTGCATCATAATTATAATTATCAAAATTTACATATTTAATCCAATTATACATGATCTTGTAGGTCTTAAAACAAAGGGAATATTTTTGTGTCATGTTTGTGGTCCGAAGATTAAATCTCTCCATTCAAAATTTTACGAAAGCAAGTGTTCAATGAGTATAGGCACTTCCTCCATAGAAATCATAAATATTGAATTGGCGAAAAATATCTTTTCAATAGTAAAGAAAAGACGACATCAAAACCACAAAGAATGAAACCTCACCTATGGAAGTTGGAATATAATAGAATAAATCATGGAGGTAATGTCATTCCATCTAATGGTTTATGTTTGTAATTAATATTTTGATATTATGTTTTGTTTGCTGATGATGTAATTGATGATTGTGAAGGTTTCCAAGGCATTAATGACCACCTTCCAAAGGAACTAAAATTTTAACCTACACAATTTAGTAGGTTTCCCTACTACGAGAAGTTGCAAATTGTGCATTTGTTTGATGCTATGCATATTAGAAATAATATAACAGAGACATTATGGAAAATATTGGATGGAAGGCAATGACAAAGAAAAAATTGTCAAAATTTGTACTGACATTCAAGATTCCAATCATGCAATGAAAGATGTCATTCGATCAAATAGAAATGGAGACCAAATTGATATAAGTGCCCTTCCTTTGTTATTATCAGAGTAGAAAAGCAATTCTAGAAAAGAATTCATATGAAAAAATTCAATTTCCCACAGGATTTTCTGCAAACATAAACAATCTCATATCAAAGAAAAGTGAATTTGGGCTAGGGATGAAAATGCATGATTGGCATACCTTCATTAAGGTAATTCATGTTCTTGTGTATTTACTATATATTTATATTATGCATGTAATTTTCATTGTATTATGTTAGAAAACAATGAAAACATCATTTTATAATTGTTGCATTACGTTCTACCTCTATCTCTCCCACACCACTTCGACAATAGTGTCAAGCAAGTTATATATGATCTTGACAAATACATGAGGTAAGTAGTGATATTTGTTTAACTTTTTGTATAAATATTATATTTGGGATATGTTTTACTTGTTATGTAATTTACTGTATATTATTTTGTAAAATCTCATTTATATATTATTGTGTCATAAATCTCTTGTAGGTGGTTGTCATCTAAAGAAATCCATAAAGAAGATATAAAATATTGAAAGAAAAAAATTCTTTATCTAATGTGTGAAATGAAAAAATGTCTACCTTCAAATTTTTTCAATGCACAAGAACACTACTTCATACGCCAAGTTGAGGAGATTGAATTGTGTGGACCTATACACACAAGGTCAATATGGATGGTTGAGAGACACTTGAAATTTTTGAAGGCTTTGGTTTGACAAAGAGCACATCCTGAGGGTTCTACGCTTGAGGGATATATGGTATACCAGACTATGGTGTATATTACTGAATATCTTCCTAAGTTTGCAGGAAAGATCCATGTAGATTGCATTTGGGATCCCAACTCCATTAACAAATTTGAAGGGGAGTACTTGATGGGGAAAGGTAAATTGAGGAAAGTGAGATAATTATAAGATGCTTATATTGTATTGTAGTTATTTAATTATTATCTTCAATATAAGTCGGTTGTAAGTTTTTTTTTACAGTTGGTCGAGAGTGAGATGTACTACATTTATATATTGCAAACAATCTTGATTGGATGACTGTATGGATTGAATGATTTCAGCATTCTCATCATTTATTAACATGGGAAGGTTTTGCTTCATTGCTTAAAGAATCTCATCTTAATTGAGATTCCAATGTTACGCCAATACACGTTGATTTAAGAAATAGTTTAAGAAATACAGAGGCATGTAGAAATCTATTAATCAGCCATATGTTTATCAACTCGTGATGCAATAATTTTTACATGTTTGACATATTGCAGGTCAGACACCACAAAGCTATGTACTACAATGGTCATAAATTCTGCATCAAAAATTTGGATGACACAAAGAAAACTTGTGATTCTGGGATAACTGCAGTATTTGAGGTGACTAATATTTTATCTAGAAATGACATACATCCTCAAGACTCTCAAAATTGATACTATGTCTTTTTTGATGATATACTTGAGTGTGACTTCAATTCCTTCAAATCAGTTCTATTCATCATCAAATGGTACAGGCTACGACATAATCGAAATGATAATGATAGAACTTATTATTGAGCATTATAATGGATTTACAATGGTTAATACAAGGTCCTTTGAACCAGTTGGAGATGAGCCCTATGTTCTTCTAAGCCAATGTGAGAAATTATTTTACTTAGAGGTTCCAAATAAACTAGTTTAGTCATTTGTTGTTAGACACGATCCAAGAGGAATCTCGATAAAGTGTAATGTGACTGAAGAAGATGTTGAAGAAGTAGAAGATGATTTAGATGTCGTCAACGTGTAGCATGCAGATTTCCACTCCTACACAGGCCAGAGTTGGTAGATCCCTCTTCTTCTCTCTTCTGTTATTTGTTTATTTCTCTTCAAGTGTTCTTTCTTGGGGGCATTTCATAGTGGATTTATTTTCTGCAACAGGAGATGCATCTCATCAGGATCCTACTACTGATGAAAATATGGCATCATTTTCTAGTTCTTCCTATGTTACTAGTACGGGTCGTTGAAGGTCACTTTGGTCTTTAGTGGGGAATAAATGCTTCCCTTAAAAATAGAGCAGGTTCCAGGTACTTTAAAATTATTATTATATACAGACTCATTGTAATTTACTTATTGATCACTCATTTTTGGACTAATGATTCCATGATTTTTTTGTAGGAAACAACATTTTTATAAAAATATGAATGAGCTTACATTGCAGATATTTGGGCCCACCCTACATAAAAGGTGGGACATCATATGTGAACTAACCCTATTCAACTATTTTCATTTCATATCATTTCTAGAATAGTTTTCCTTTTGTCCATTTCTTGAAGTATATTAAACGTGGCTTCAGTTCATTTCAGAATCCAACAAGTTTGTTTTTGCTTAAAAGGTGGAACAACCAAGAAAAAAATCTAAAAGATGATCTCATTGAGCGTTTGGTTGAGTTCTTTGGAGATAAAGTATTTGGAAAAGAAAATTTCCTTGAGAAAATTGGCCAATATCTCAAGTATCTGAGGGATGAGTACAAAACACATTTAAAGAATAACCCAAAGTACTAGCGTCCCCCGTGATTCCAGAGCTGGAATGGAAGGGCCTCATTTTGGATGTGAAGGAGAAAGTTGAAGTGAAAAAAGGAAATACGCCAGCAAAAGCCAAAAGAAGGTATGTGATACTATTAAGAATGTAATTATGTACTACTTACTGATCTTTATATTTATATAATATAAGATATTTCAAACTTTTCATGGACTAATGGACACATCAAAGGCAACTAAGGCCAGACTAAAAAAAACACGACCAATACAAACTCGTCTCTGGTGGTTAAATGAAACTTGTCGCACGACTTGTAAGTAACAGTTAATCAAATATTAAATTGAAATATTTATAAATTGCAAACAATTTTGTTTAATCTAACAATACAAGAAAAATTAATGATATTAAGAAAAAATGCAGGGATCTGAATTAAATGTGGCACCGACAAAAGATGACAAAAGAAATGCCTTCCAGCATGGCTATGTAGTCGTGGTTGAAAGCCTACGATAGTCAAGTAGCCATACACGAGATTCTAGTGCATCAGTCACACATGTAAATAGGCCAAATGAAAATTATTTCAAATTGAATACTTGAGCGATAATCTATTAATTTGATGTTAATTTAAAACATAAAATGAATATTTTTTGTTTTAAATAAGTAATAAATGATAACAATGTGCATGACATTGCAATGCAACCTACTAATCTTGGAACACAAACTGCACATGTTGAAGGTCCTATTGTGCATCCAAGTGGTGAAGGTATTCATTTGCTATTCGATTTTTTTAATGCAGTTATTGATACAATTAAAAATATTAAATTGAAATTTCTATAACCTTTTTTGTTTATATTTTAGAGCATGTAGACCATGGTGACCAAGTGGAGCATGATCTGGGTACATAGCATCAGGAATGCGATGTGCCTCCATTAGGTAAAGACGACCATTGTTATTCCTTTAAACGAATTTAATTGAAATTGGTGTATTGATTAATGTAATTAAACTTTGTATTTCAACTCCAGAGGATTTACAGGGTGTTCATATTGTTGAGGTTGAGACTAGACAATATGATACAGTAGATGATGTTTCCCCGTCAGGTAAAGACAATCCCTATTATGTTCTTTCAATTAATTAAATACTTGTAACAATAATATTAAAAAATTTGAATTTAACCCATATCTTTTTTATTGGAGAGGACCCCCCTTCGCATCAGCGTCCTCGTCATGAGTACAAGACGAGGCATACATTGAGATCAATAGCAAATAGGGGGGAATTATGAAGAATTTGATGTTCCACTTAGTCTTTTCTCCAAAAAAACAAAAAAACAAATGAATGTAATCAAACTTATTTGATAATGACTGAATTTTATATTTTATTAATGGATGAATGAATGAATGTTATATTTTATTAATGGATGAATGAAATAATGTTATATTTTATTAATGGATGGAAGAATGAATGAATGTTAGATGTTAACAGGGAATTTAGAGTTATTTTAGGGGGAGGGGCCAAATGAGCTTCCACCTTCACGTGATTGGCCATGTTAAGTAGAGAATATTAAATTGTTCTCATAACAAAGAGAAGGTAAAACTTGTTTCAGGGACAGGCGGCAGACGATATAGCCAATCAAAGCTTGCTAAGAGTATGAATACTGGTCCTCAGACACCTAGGTCAAACATTAGTAATACTCTAAATTTTAAATCTCACTTCTTGCAATGGTTCACTTGACCCTTCCAAGACACTCTTTATTCCTCCAACTTGGGATCACTCACATGTACCCACCCACTCTCAAGACCTATTAATGGTAAAGCCACAACTAGTCCACTATGATCCAGACCCTAAATACAATCCACCCCATGACTGATTTGATGCAGATCCCTCCTATAATCCTCTAAGGAACCTAACTTAACCAAAGGGACCCACCAAAGATTGGAACCCTCTTAAGGAATTAGACTCAACTCAAGGCTTTATAGAAAGGTCTGACTTAAGGTAACCCCACATAAAGTACTTTTGAACAAGCTCTCCTTATATTGAACTTTGTCCTTCACTCCCAATCATACCACAACTCTTCCTTCTCATCACTTGGTAATCCACTATCTCACACATCATGAGATCAATCTTCTCTTCAAGGCATACTAGCCCTTGATTCTTCACCCAACTCCAACTGCCCAATCTAATGGATTCTAGAGTCTTCAACCTTCCCTATCCAGCTTACATACACTCTCCACACACTCTTCCTTGTTATTCATTCAAGGTCTTTAATTGGATCCACTCATCTAGACCCACAACCAAATGCAATGCATCCTCACTGAACTTTCATGCTTCAACACTATTCCACTTTCCTATGACTGTCCACATACATAACCCCACTAGACTCTTCAATTGAGACCTTCACTCACTCTTTGGATTCCCCTACATCCAAGAACCTATGATAACCCTTACCCCTATGTTAAAGAGACAATACCCCTGACCCTCCTTGGTCTTCAAAACAATTTCCAATGTACTGTCCTAAAGGACAGAGACCCTACAACTTATGACTCCACACTTGGGACAGTCATATCAACCATTCCCCCAATCCTTGTCACTTGTATCCTTGTTCTCTCATCAAAAAGACACCCTATCATCCTTCTATACCCTATCCATACACTTTCTCATCCACTACATCCATTAATAATTCTCTCACTAGACACAATTAATCATTTTGAAACCAACTACATCTGCAAGAGCATTCAAATTACTAAAGGAATCCAAGGTTTAATAATTTTCCATCGGTACAAATTAAAGTAATGAAGTAATCAATAGCCAAACCCTTACAAAGGATGGTTTTGAAACAACATTAAAAAATTTGAACAATCTTTTACCATTGATCACAGTAGGACTTCTAACAATGTTCCACATGAACCTAATCCATTATACTTTTAATTCCAATAAGTTGTAGGATAATATCAATCCATGGCAATAGGTAATGAACTTTTGATCAACAAAAATCATAGAGTTTGGACGTTTATAATTGTCATTTTATTGAACTTTGTTCTCCCAAACTCACACCCTCACCCTCGACCCAAAGAACTTTCCCAAACTTGACTAAGGTTGTTGTGGGTTATTTTGTACCATATCTCCAATTGAGAGTAGAAATAAAAGGACTAGGATAAATTTTTATTTTCTTGCATTTACTAAAATACAACTTGATCTCTATTACATGATGACGTCCTAAAAATCCTAGTGTATCTTAAAGATCTCATATTGGGAAGTTATTTTGTACTGTATTATCTAAGTTTATCTTTAGAATGTAGGGAATCATAGTCTTCTTACCTCTTAACTTCGACGATATGTTTGTCAGTCCTATATAATTTATCTACTTAAGTTTCCTCAAATAATACTGTCCGAGTCTTTAATTATTAGACTTGAATGAAAATTTTAATAAACTCTTTATACCTTGTTTATAGAAAGAAAGATTGAATAGAAAAAAAATTTGAATTAGTACTGAGAGCTTGCTAGACTGGATGTTAGTAGTTCTACAATTAACATTAGGAAATATTTAGAAAGAAAAGTGTTGACACATAATTATTGCTTCTTTAATTATGGATGCATTGCATTATAATTCTCAAGTCAAATATATTTATCACTTCTAACTGCCATTATTTATGGATGCAATGCATTTTTAACTCCTGTGTTTCATCTTGGATATTTTTTATTAAATTTAAAATAAGAAGGGAGGTTTTTATCATTTTTGGATATGTTGTATCTATAGCAAGCACTGGCCAATTGAGGTTACTTTGGTGTAATAAGATTTTCAATTTTGTTAGTAAAGAGACACATGTGTTCGTACAAGATGGGGTAGGAAGGATTGGAAAGATGCTCTTTGCACGCAAGGGTAAAACACTTGATTCATATGTGAAGTAGGTATTGTGAAGCTTTTATTAAATGTTTGATCATCCCTCAAATATAAATTGATTTACATTCATTTTTCTTTGAAACAAATTTTGCATACATGATACTTATGACAAGAACTTGACTATATACTTGATCATTGTATAGAATACATATTTGGTGTTGCAATGGAGTTGGCTACAACAACTCCTCATTTGTTTTTTCCATTCGCATGTGCTTCTTACGTGGGTAAGGTATGTTTGTAATTTGAAACTTTGAATATATTAAATAAAATTTAGATTTATCATCTTTACATTTGGATCAACTTGTAAATAAGTAAGATATTGTAGAATTTCGCAGTTGTGACTTCCACATCAACCTGCTCTCAAATATACAAAGATTTTACTCGAGGAGAAAACATTGGAGATGTGATAGCTAAAGGAGAATGCATTAGAAATATTGCAGATATAATTCCTCATTTTTGTTTTCAACATATTTATCATAACAAACTCAATTCATATAACATTGAATGTTTTAATATTTATACACTATATGTTACAATTTTAATAAGCCTGCATTATAGTTTGTCTACTCATTCATGACATCTGTTTGCATTTTCAATAATTGTCATGATCTATTATTCAATATTAGTATCCTATATATAGTATTTTACAAACCTAGATCAGTTATGTGATGCTTCATTAACTCTATAAGCTACCACAAGATAGTCATAGGATGTGAGATCATCTACAAATTACATGAGAAAGGGAGGATGTTAGATGGCAATGCAGGAAATTGTTATGAGACGAGGACTATTGTGTGATACACTATTGCTTACATTAGTAGACAGCTCATGGGAAATATTAGATAACTCAGGTTCCGAAGTTACAGATAGATGCATGTTGAAGGTGGGTAAAACATGCCCTTTCTTGAAATCTGTTGATATAAAGTCCATTGTAATGAGTCAAGTTTCAACCCAAACCTTGGTCTTTTAATTAAAACCACAAAGCATATTAAGATCTTGGCCTTGTTCATCTATGGTTTCCTAAATATCCTTTACAAAATTAGTGATTAATGTTTTCAAAATCATTTCATGTCAAAGAATGGATGAAAACCCTAGGGAGGTGAACACAAGTTTTTATGGTAAGGGTTTTGATTCTCTTATTAGGTGTGCACCCATGACTGGAAAAGTCTTCCATTTTGGTAAGTCAAAATAAACTAAAATAAAGTCACCCACAACAATATAAGATAACCTAATTTAAATAATTAAAAATAATCCCTTACTTAATTCTCCAAATTAGCCTATGGGAATAAAATAGGCTAATGAGATTTTTCCCAAAATTCAAGACAAAAATAGGACATTACAATTACATGCAAAATGAGCTCATCCACACCTTAATAAATTTAAGGTAGCACCTATGGACGAGTAGTGAAGAACTACATACTTTCGAGTTGTAATCCATAACTGATGCTATTAAGTTTTTAGACTGACCTCTAAGCATGTTTAGAAAGAGATCATCATAAATTCAATTATCACACCTTGAATTACAATAAATTAATGGAAATTTAATCCTAATTAAAAGAGCATCTTATAAATTAAATTGTTTTACGAGAACATGAGATTAAATTGAGATATTTTTTTATAACTTGGATTAGGCCGACACTTTTGTTTTAAAATAGAGACATTGTGAGATTTCTATATGTATTAGAAATATTACTTTCTATCAAGGGTGGAGCTGAATTTGGAATTAATTTTTCTACACATGATTTTAAGTTTCAGAACTGCTATCTACAGAATATTAACTACATACAATAGCCTTATTTTCCTAAGTGCAAGTGTTTTTTATTTTCCCTTTCAAAATTATCTTTCTTATTAGTTTATTTACACCATAATTCATTTCTTTACATTTATTTATATTGATACAAAAAATTTACAATTAGCAGATGTATACCAAGATTTCGGCTAAATTAAACCATCTCGTTTTGAAACAAGTATATAGCAAGTTGAAAAGTCGAGAGTAGAAAAACATTTCATGTTTAAGTAGGAGTGACAACAAAATTTGAACCATAGCCAATGACAAAATCACCTTTTATGTCTGGGCTATAATCTTGCTCCAAAATCTATTGTATCCCCTCTTTGCCTTCAGTTGTTGAGGGATCAACATTTGAGATTGATGTACCAAAACCAAATTGTATAAGTAATTTGCAAAGTTAATAGTTGTAGAAAGAAGGGAAACATGATTTGTATTATTTTCTGACGAGTTCCTCTTTACCCTATTCGACCAATTAATTTTTAGAAGGATCGTCTAAAGCAAGCCCAAGTCTAGGAGCAACAAGAGCATTTAAAAATATAAGGAAAATAAAATACTATTAGCACTGTCATGAAACCATTAATTATGTATTCAACTAATACTGCAAAGGTATGTCCCATGATACAAATACCTCTTAAGAATCCTAATAACAATCCCTCATATGTTTCTATAACATTATTGTGTACATTTTTTAATATTGAATAAAATACATTTTTTTCTATATGAAATATATCATAGAACAATTAATACAGTCATTGTTTTGCAACAATCTAGAAATATTTGAAACCATCCCACTTCATGTGAAATCATAAACTAGCTAGTCATTCAAAAAATCAAAATTGGAAAAAGATAATAATTTCCAATTACTGTAGTGCCATCACTGGTAGAAGCATTCATTTTGGTAGCTTTTTCATCTGTCACAATTTTAACACCTTGATTTGGCTTGAATGCTAGGATGTCCACCTCATCTACCACATTAGCTAAAAAATTTGGATTAGAGGCCCAATCAGGAATCATGACGCCAAAACTAGTAGCACATAAAATAGATCTAGCAGTAACGAGATCCATATGACTAAAATCACTAGAGATGAGTTGTAGGGGTTTTGGAAACCACTTTGGAGTGGACGAAAATTGTGCACCACTACTTGTGGTTGCATCCTCAGTAAATGTGTAAGTGCGCTGCTTCACACAATTTGAAAAATAATCTTCAAACCTTTCCAAAAGTAAACATAACGGGTTAATCAATGAGTCTCATTAACGGAAAATAGGCCCTTTTATGAAAGCTGTAAAAATTTACAAACAATGAGATATAGTGTATTCAATTTCAATTGTAAATAAGAATTACCTTTTTCTTGTCCACACCACACAATCTTCAAAGGTTAAACATCTCTCTGTAATCAAAACACTCTATCACTCCAAGAGATATTGGGCTTGAGCATCCCCTGCTGACTTCATCATTGCTTTGTACTCTTCTAGTGGATACATAAATATTACTAAGGTCATTTTCTTCCTTCTATGCCAACCCGCACTTACATCACACAAAATATCAAATTTTAAACAATGATTTGACTGTCTCATTCTAGGACCTTGTTGCCTGGTCTCTTTTTCTCTGTCATCCCTTCCATTCCACTGAATCTTATGATTTTTCAATATCCTAGAAACACCACTACTATCACACCTTTGAATAGGGAATTCAATACCCCCAACTTTGATGCTTTCAAAGTCAAAACCATTCTGATTTTTAGGACTATTCTACTGCCCTGTCATAACTAGTTTATTGTCTCCTAGTTCTTGATGATCCCAAGCAGTGTCATACTTCTTCTGACCCTGTAAAATCTTGTCTCCAAAACACATTATGATGTTTTCATTACTCTTTCAAGCTAAAGGTTGCAACTTAAATCTTTCGTTTCTCTTATGAACAATATAAGTATTTGAATATCCATCATGAAAATTTCTTCTATCACACTACCATGGTCTACCTAATATCATATGCCCACAAGTTATAGGTATTATATCACACACTACCTGATCATGATAAGGACCAATTGAAAAATAAACAAGAGCTCTTTGACTAACCTGTACATTCATCACTTGATTCAGCCTGTTAGAATAATGGAAGGGTGTGTACTGAGAGGGGAGGGGTGAATTAGTACCCTTAAAAACTTGTATACTTTAAACCTTAGTAATAATTGCTTGCATAACCGATCATTGTAGCTTTTCTACTTCATGCATGTAATATCATAAGATAAATGTAAGTGTATGTAAACAAACATTAAGACATTCATGAAACTCATATACACATGACACAAGAATTGATAACGCAAATAACCCTTGTTAGAAGGTAAAAATTGCGGTGGGGATGAAACCCACAAAGCTTCACTTTCTGCAAAATGGAAGGTGTCGGTTAAGGCTACAAGTTGTGATCACTTCTGATTATCTTACCCTGTTAGGAGTAACATGTTAGACTTGTTAAGTCTACTCGGTTAAGAGATTTCAGCAACACAATGTATGTGTGCGCTCGGTTAAGAGATTTACAATAAGACTGTTAAGTCCACCTTCTTGAAGGATTTCTTCTATTTTCTATAATTGTTAGAGAGTAGACAAAAATATAGATGACCTGATAGCTTGAAATTTTGAATTACTGATTACATATCCATTAATTTTACAAAATTGTATATCACCTATTGCGATGGATAATACCTCTGTTATGCTCGGTAGCCTTGAATCTATTTCTTCATAACAGAATTCTTCTTTATCTTTTCTTCTACATGAATACCTTTGTCTGATCCATAGATTTCTTTGTGTGGCTACAATCATCATGTTCTTGATTGGTTACACATCTATATATACAATGTATTGATCTAATTAGGTTTCCCACTTTTCTTGAATAACTCTAAGATCAAAGGTTTACAACTTGACCTTGATCTCCTAGTTTGCATGAATATAATTAGTTAAACTAATTAAATCCATCATTTACACTTTTCTTGATCCTCAAGAAACGGTTTTCCAACGAAGCAAAAAGCTAATTTAAAAACTAAATTGCTTTAGCTGACATGTAGCTTAGATCCACTTTTCTCGGTGTTAAAACTATCTCTCGATTAGACTGATGCTCGGCGATGTTTCTGCTCGGTTATGTCTATGTAGACTGATGCTCGGTTATGTCTCTATCTCAGTTAATATACTGCTCGGTTGTCATTCTGTGCTCGGTGATCAAAACATTTCGGTGACCACTGTGCTCGGTGATCATTGTCGCTCGGTGAATACTGTCACTCGTTAAATGCTGACCAACCGACCAAAACTGTCTGCTTGAATACTAATGACAACTTTTGATCCTTTGATCCTTTAAGGATTATCAATCTCCCCCTTTGGCATTAGTATCAAAAATTAATATGTACAGTATATAAACCAAGTATGTTATACTTATACAATGACTCCCCCTATGTGCATGCTCTCGGGTATGTACATGTTTCCCTCTTTACAATGTGTGTACATATACATTTTCCCCCTTTTTTGAAATTAATGACAAAGACGTATAACTTACAGTTTGTCAAGAATGTGCTTATGTGATTGCTTGATGTCTGCCATCAGCTTTTCCCATTTCTCCTTCAAGTGCTCTAGGGTCATTTTCTCCAATGTGAGTTGAGTGTGCATGTCAAAGATGCTTTCTGTATGTGTGATTTTGGGGTACCTGCAAGCTGCACAACAAACACACACACTTCAATGATCCTTTAAGTGGTTAACGGGTTAGAAAATAACAAATCAAAATAATGAAATGCCCAAGGCTAACCGACATTGGTTCATTGCCTTCTAGTAGGAAGGAGTATGAGTTTGCTCTCAGGTTATCGCAAACTCAATGACTACACCTGTTCTAAATGAAGGATTTAATCTAGATGATTAATCTAAAATGATAAATGCAAGATGTAGATTTTTGTTCATCCAAGCTAATTAGATTCTATATTAAGAGCACCAAATTGAAGTGTGATTGATTTGTTTTAATAACACCAAATTGAAATATGGTCTAAATTAGATTTGTATGCTTCAAACAAAGGTAAACTAAGCTAAGATAATGGCAGCTAAAATGATAAATGTTTGAATGCAAAAAATAGAATAATAATGATAATAAAAGTTAGGATCCTTTGTGAAGGAAAAAAGTTTCTCTTTTATAGAAATCTCTCTGGAATCAACGGTCGAGATCGAAAGAAAAGAGTGGATCAAATTTGATTTGAAGAAGCGCAATCCATGTGCAAGTGATTCGATTGGTCGAGAGAGTCTGTTGACTGAACTGACTGATCAGTCTTTCCAGAAACTTCCATATTCAGTTCTCAGCTAACTGAAATGTTTCCAAAATGATAGATAGTGGAAATCGGTTAACTGAGTGGAACTGGATTGTTTCCATTTTGATAAACAGTTAACTGGATTTGATGATGTCATATGCATTTTTAATAATTTAAATGATTTTGAATGCATATTTGTTTTTATTAATTAATTTAATTCCCTTTTTTTATTTAATTAACAATTTAGCAATTTTATTTAATTAATATATCACAATATCAATTAAATAATTAACATAAGGTTTATTTTCCAATGTAATGTGATTTTATGGATTAATTAATTAATCAAGTAAGATGATCGATTAGGACCTAGGGTTTAGGTTAGATTAGTTTGAATTTGATGAATTGCTTGTTTGATTTAGGACTTAGAATAATCAAGATTAGGGTTTCTTGATTAATTGTTGAGATTGGGGGTCTAGGGTTTAGATGACCATTTTTAGGTGATTACATTTGCCCCTCTTTGAATTGATGTGTGATCAGTGCATTGAATCAAAGACTTGTTAGAGAGAAGACCTAGATTAGTTTTATTTAAAGTGATGAAACCATTCTTTTGAAGAAGAAGGCCGACTTCGAGATTGATTGGACGAAGATCGATCAAAAGATATAAAACAGAATGCTCAGTTTGATTTGAAGTGATGAAACTGAACATCTTTCAAGAACTCTTAAACCTTTCGATTGGTTTGAACAAATAACCAGTTTGATTTGAAGCGATGAAACTGATTATCGTTAAGTGATTTGATTAGCAAGAAAATTGACTTGATTTGAAGTGATGAAGCTAATTTTATCAATGTATCTGGTTTCAATAATGAATAGCCTGTATAAGACCGATCTTGTCTAGTTTCAAGTATATTCATCATTGTATAAGACCACTGATTAGGTTGCCTTTGATTTAAGACAATATCAACTTGATTTGATGCGATGAAGCTGAGATGCCCCAAGCGATGGAGTTTTGATTGAGGATGTAATCACTGGAATGTTGATGTTCTGATCCTACCCCCTAAGGAGCGAAATTGAAATATCGCTAGGTGCCCTAGTGATAGGAATCAATTCAAAAGATTAGATAATTTACGAAGAAATTGATCTGATTAGAAAGAGGTCCCAAGTGGTTAGGATAGAATTTATACTTGATGGGAGGTCATGTTTGACCAAGATTGACCAAAAGTAAGATAGTAGAATTGATTAGAATAAAATCATGAGAGATTTCCGTTGGTTGTGCAAGCGGTCAATTTCAGATTTTGATTTTGATCCTGAAAATGGAATCAGTACAGTCTAATTAGAGAGGGTTGTCATGTTCATGCACAACTGACCACTTGGTAAAAGGAAGATTGATAGATAAGAACCTCGGATCCTTCACATTGGAGAGAGATATCGATATTATGAATATTTCAACACCATGCAGATGCAAATGCAAGACTAACATGAATGCAACCTAAGGTGTAGTCACTGAAGCTTTAGCGTTGAAAATTTTTCATCATCGAGCATTTTTGGAACATCGGAGTCTATACAATCCTTACTGGTTCCACTGCGACCATAAGAATGTGAATATGACTTTCATTACATAAGATATGGGAAACCAATGTAAGCATCAAGGCACAAAAGCCGAGATGACCTGAACATTGTTTCTAGTTGATGTTGCAAGAGTACACTAGTATCGGGGCATTCAAAGCCAAGATAACCATGAGTGCGATCTTGCGTAAACAAATAGAGCAATAACAGTCAAGGAGATGGTTCTGACCTCACCTTGGCATACAAATAAACAAGATCGAGGGATGTGAGGCTTTTTTACCTTAATGCAGGTGCTCTTACCACATACACCCATTTTATTTGACGGTGTTGGATCATTGGGACCACACCAACAAGCAATAGACAAAGCAAAGATTAACGAAAAGTCAATGAGAACAGCCAGCATACAAAGAGAAGTTCAGCATACTTTAGCTAATTTCAAAGTTTTTGGATGTGTATATGTAGGAGGTGTTGAGAAACACCATCGTGCTTGTGAGTGCCATGTATTTGATTTATATTGATCTGTTGTTTACGTTTGCAGTATCCAATGTGTGTTAATAAACACAGATGCGTCCAAAGATAGTGTTAAGAATATTGTTGATTGTGGTGTTGAGAAACACCTATTTGTGTCAGTAGCGAGTTGTCCTTCAGAATGACAAGATTATTGACTCTGGTGTAATCCAAAGATGTGATGTGATGATGTGTTAGAAATGTATGCATGAAAATGGGAAAGTACCCGCAAGCTGCACAACAGACACACACACTTCAATAAAGTCTTTACGTGGTTAGTGGGTTAGACGATACAAAATCTGAAAACAATAACTACACTAACCGAAAACGACACATTGCCTTCTAGTAGGCAAGAGTATAATTTTTCTCTCAGGTCATCGCAAACTCATTAGGTGATTACACTTTCAGCTATTGACATTTCTAGGGTGGCAATTAGTGTCTTTTCCATAGTCATATGTGTCATCAGCAATGTGAGATTCGGTAGTAATATGGCTTGTAGCTCATTTACTTCATCTCTGATTTTTCTTTCTACCTTTTGTATCTCAATTCTTAACTGTTTTGATTCAAGTAGCTTTTCATAATGCAATTGGAATGCATTTGGCTTGGTTGAAAGACTTTGTGCACTAGCTCTTAGATCTTCATTCAATTTTTCTATTTGTGCATCATGCTTAGTGGTGAAGTTCTCAATAGGGCATAGCTTTTGAACTAGGGTATCTAACTCTGAAATAACAGGTTCTAATTGAGTTTGTAGTGATACTTTTCTTCTGCTCTTTCCTCAATGACCTTCTCGGCATCTACATTCTGATTGGTGATATCCTCGGTCAAAACTGCTAGTTGATCAATGATGGGTGCATTTTGATCAATTTGTGTGTCAGGAACTACCTGCATTAGAATCTATCTTGTTGTTTCTAGGACTTGTGTATTTATGTGTTCCAATTTGAGTTTGTCATGTTGAGATTTCCTTTTGCATAGCTCCCCATAATTTGTTAGTGACTCGTGATCAAGTGTTCTTGGATCACAGCTGGGTATTTCTATGATTTCCTAAAGTGTAACGGGGGCTTTATTCTTCTTGTTCTTCTTATTCTTCGAAATGTTGCTTGATGTAGGGGAGTGACGTACAATAGCAAGAGCCTTTTTTTGCTCAGTTTCCGTCATTGATTTCTTTTGAGGTGTGGTGCCTTGCCCTGGTTGCTTGGTCATTACTTGTTGATCAGTTGTAGACGTCTCTACATCAACCTTGTCTTGACTTGCAACCTTGTCTTCCTTTCCACTATCCTTGGTGGGTGCATTACTCGGTTTCTCTCCACTATTATCTATCTTTTCCTTTTCCCCTTGTTCATCACCTTTTTCCATCAGTGTATCTATTTCAGGCTCAAGTGTTTTCTCATTTACTTCTGTTATTATATTGATAGTTTCTATCAATAAAGGCATATTACATGGTATTTGTGCATGTGCAAAAATTGTAGTGTGTTGTTCCTTTGTTTTCTCAGTGGCAATAGTGACATCTTCATCATTATTGGCATTATCATTAGAATCACCTTGAGTGGTGTCCTTTATAGTGATGTCTGGTGTTTCTCCTAATGATTGCAATATCTGAGGTATATCATCCATGGCCTTACTTGCCTCTGTTGTCAAATCAATAGGATTGACATCCTCGGTGTCATTAATGAAAATCTGCTCGGGGATCAGTGTGGTCTCCTTCTCCTTGGTGTAATTAGTCTCGATTATACCTAGTACCTTCTTGGGTGGATTAAAGATTTGTGTCCAAATATTATTTCTTTCTGTGTCAAGATCTTCTATCTTGTTCTGCAATACCTTGTATACTCTTGTTTTTGCAGAAAATTTATTTGCATGCTCCTTCATCATTGATTCAATTTCTTTAGTTGTGGAATCGGGCATGAAATTAACTAAGATTCTTTCTCTCATTTGTTTCTCCATATGCAATGCATATGTCCATTTTGTTGATATTTTATCTTTTAGATCCTTTGGAATATGAGTTCCAAATTGTAGGGGTACATACTTGTATGCTACCATCATTTTAATAGTTGCTTGCTCTATTTTATTCTGATCCTCGGTAGATAGATTTCCCCATTGTCTAATCTTAGGATTTGATATGATGCCCGTGTTGATGATTGACTCTGCAATTTTATCAATTGTCTTTGGTATTTTGGCCTTTTCTACTTGTATTCTTTGTTCTCTTTCTGCTTCAGCAATATCATCCTTGTCCTCTCTTCCTCTTACATATATTTTTCATTGTCTCGGTGTTGGGTGCTCGGTTGAGGCTTTTCTTTTCTAATATGTCTTTAATGTGTCTTTCTTCAATAGTGGGGAGTCTACCTTGGTTGTTTTGCTTCTTGTCCTAGATGCAGTTGTTACATTAGTAACCTTTGATTTCTTGTCCTTTGGTGGCTCTGCATCAGATTCGGTAGACTCTGAATCACTTAACTCTTTTCCTTCACCGATGGGTGACTATTCCTTAGTGATATCCTATGTTTGTTCCAACTCTTCATCAGTTACCGAGAGTTTCTTCTTAAGTGTCTTTACCATTTGAGTTTGCTTCTTTCCTATCTTCTTGACTACTAAGCTAGTCTTTATCCTTGACTTGGCTTCTTCATATGTGCCAAATCTACTTATAGATTTGTCAACTAGTTCATTTATAGTAGGGCTTCAATGGCTTTTGTATCTTGATCTATGTCAATCTCATATTCCAGTGGTGGTAACCATGTTGTTCTCGGTTGTGCAGGTTTGATGAGAGTGGTGTCGGTGTCCACTATAAAATATATATCATCCTTGTATTTCTCCACTAGTTAAGCAGGGATTCTCATCCTCTTCTACATCCTAGTCTTGAATGTGGAAAAGTAGCCATCAATTAAAGGTGTGAAGTTATCTCCTAGTGACTTAATGAAATCACTAATCTGTACAGTGATTGGTCGGTTTGTGTCCCAAGTGACATTACTGACTGAAGGAAATAAGTTCTATAAATAGAAGAATGTGCACATTAGTAGAGATCCAAACTTACATGTATTAGATCAAGCTGATATAATGGTTCTCATGTTTTCTTCCAGTTTCTTCATTAGCAGCTCTGCTAGGTCTAGTTGCACTCCTTTCTTTACAATCTTATATGTTGTGTCAACAGCTCCACAAGCAATGTTGTTCATTCTGATTGCTTGAAATATCTTGTACCCGACCACATATGCACCAAAATTCAATTCAGGGTCAGTGATTGAATTAAATTTTAAACCTTTTCCATCCCATTCGGCTCTAGTTAGCTTTTCAATGTCGGGGTGACTTAGGTGCCTTAGGGATTTTCTCTTATCAGTGATTAGGTATCTGGTGGCTGCATGAATCACATCCTTTATGATCAATTTTGGTTAATCCAACCACATCCTTCCATCATCAACTCGGCTGAGTACTATGCATATCCATTTGGTTTTGAAATCTCTCAGGAATAGTAGGACATTAGTTAACCCTTTCAACTCAATGTGTGTGTACTCATCTTTCAGGTTTACATCCATTCATAGCTTCTGGTAAGCTTCCTCAATCTCCAAATCTCCAATCTCTGCGATCTTGCAGTGAATGTATGCACAAATGTCTTCGACCAGCAAAACCCTAGGTGGGATACTCGAGAATGCTCCCTTGTCGTCGGGTTGAGAAGCAACCTCAGGACAAAACTTGTAATTTGGTTCCTCACAGGTCAAGTTCTTGATAAGAGCAACCTTTTTTTTTCTTTTTCCATCTTTATTTTTGAGGTTCAGGAAGTGGATGCCATTTGTTCATAAAATTAGGGCTTCTTCACAAATAAACTGTAGCTCGATAAGTCTAGTTACCTACTGGATGAGCGCGGTGAGTGCTTGAAATATGTTGGAGTTGCTATGGAATCGTTGTTAATCACTTTGCAATGTGATCATTGTGAATCACTTCTTGCTCTGCACTTTTCTCATAAACATTGGGTGAATGAATGAGTTCACATTTTCTCTTTTTATAGAAAAATATAACCTAAGTGTGCATTAAATGCTTCACCCGCCACTCGATTGACAAAGCGTCGATACTCGGTTAACACACTAAAGATTTTAGCTCAGTTATTATTCAATACTTAGTACAAGGTGTCAACTCAGTTGTCTCCCACATATTTACCGATGATGCTCGATACATAGTGTTAAATCGGTTATCTTTCACATGCTTACCGACGATGCTCGGTATATAGTGTCAACTCGGCTATATTTCATATGTTTACCGATGTACAGTTTATGCTCGATTCATATTAACCGACCAAACTAGATTCACAAAACATAACATGCAATACCATAGTGCATCTTCATTCATGCTAATTTGGCATATTCACAATGAATATAGGAACTAATGCAAAATATAACTTTGTAGAGTGTAGTTCCATACTTGTATTGCTTGGGTGGGGGTTGTGGAATCACCTAATCCATTAGATGAGGTGTCACTAACTATAGTGCTTGGTCCAACGTTGTCATTGTTTGAAGCTCTCCTCCAAATTTGATTTCTCATTCTCCTGATGTCTTCAATAGTATTTCCATTTGCAAAAGTGCTTGACTCTGTCACTCGGTCTCTGTAGTCCTTGCTTAAGTGACTAATCTTATCCATTTCCTCATACAGTTAGTAGCTATATGTCCATATCTATCACATGTTGTGCAATTTACCCAAGTGTTGTAATCCCAAACATATGTATTACCGACTCTTGTTAGTTGATATGCATTTTCTTTCTCTTTAGGTTTCCATACTTTCTTCATCCTTTTTCTGCATTCATGAGATATGTGGCCATGTATGTTGCAAGTAGAACAATGTTTTTTCATGTAAGATTTCTTCTTTGGTTTGTTCTTCTTAGATATGCATTCATGTGCTTTGTGTCCATGTTTGTTATAGTTATAAAAAATACCTATGAATGTAGATAGTGATAGGAATACCTTTTTCTTTGCTCTTGCAAACATTTGATGTGTGGACAGGTTTTCCACAGTGATTACATGAATGCTTTTTTGTTCTTGGAATTGTGTAGACATTCCTTTGATCAGCTCAGTTTAATGATTCTCCATTCTTGGTATACCCTAAACCAGTATTGTTGTTGAGTCTTCTTTGTCCATTCAGAAATTCATCCATTCTTTTTGTACTGTCTTCATCTTTCTTGATCATATCATTATGTTGTTGTTGAATCTTTACTTCATGCTTTAGTTTCTCATTTTATTCTTTTATTTCACCAATAACATCCAATTTTCCATTAAGTTCTATGTTCACTCGGTTGGCCTCATGACTCATAGAACTATTTGATTGGTGATCTCAATGTGATGTTCAATAAGTCTTTATATCTCAGATTCTTTCTCTTGTAACTTTTCAGTGATCTTTCTCCTGTCATTAATAGATAAAGTTCTTTCTTGTTCAACTTGTCTTTCATTATTTATAACATCAATCACTCCTACCATTTGTATCTCTTGATCGATCTGTAGTACCTTCACTTGTTCAGTCAGATGTTGATTGATTTCATTTAGATTTGTAATGCTTCCTTCAGATGTGTCACATGTATTACCAAATCCAGATCCAGATGAATCAAATAAATCAGGTATCTCTTATTCATGATAGTCAGTTTCATTGTAGTGAGATGTCATGACTTTTCTTTCAGCCAATAGCTCTTTCATCTTGTTTCTTGCTTCTTTGTATTTCTCAAAGATAATCTGTATTTGCAACTTCTGATTCTCAATGTTTTTATCAAGCTTATACCTTTCCATCGTATGATCTTTTCTCTCAAGTGATTTAAACTTTTCCAAATAAGATATCTAGCTCAGATACCAATTGTTAGAATAATGGAAGGGTGTGTACTGAGAGGGGAGGGGTGAATCAGTACCCTTAAAAAAAATTATACTTTAAACCTTAGTATTCATTGCTTGCATAGCTGACCATTGTAGCTTTTCTACTTCATGCATGTAATATCATAACATAAATGTAAGTTCATGTAAACAAGCATCAAGACATTGATGAAACTCATATACACATGACACAAGAATTGATAACGCACCTTGTTAGAAGGTAAAAACAGTGGTGGGGATGAAACCCACAAAGCTTCACTATCTGCAGAATGGAAGGTATCGGTTAAGGATACAAGTTCTTATCACTTCTGATGATCTTACCCTGTTAGGAGTAACATGTTAGACTTGTTAAGTCTACTCAGTTAAGAGATTTCATCAACAAAATGTATGTGTGCACTCGGTTAAGAGATCTACAATAAGACTGTTAAGTCCACCTTCTTGAAGGATTTCTTCTGTTTGCTACAATTGTTAGAGAGTAGAAAAAAATATAGATGACCTGATAGCTTGCAATCTTGAATTGTTGATTACAAATCCTTAAGTTCACAAAATTGTATATCACTTATTTGGTGCAGGAGCACCTAGGCAAACTCCAAATGCTTAGTCAATTTTGGCTTGTAACTGACTCTATCCAAGTCAATGATTTTACTTTTGACATTAGAAGGTCTTGCAATGTGTGTGACTAGATGGATTAGTAGTTAGTACTAAATCCAATCTAGTTTAGGTTAGTTTGATTTCTAAGTTTTTAGTCCTTAGGATAGGCCTAAAATGGGAAAAGTGTAAAAGGTGCCTAAAAAGACCTTAATGATGTTAATCCATCGATTTATATGGGTTAGAGGTCCTAAAATTTAGTTGGCATGATAAATGCAAAAGATGCTCAAAAGTTGTCATGACAACATTTGCAACTTTTTGCAAATGTTGCATGCAACTCAACAAATTTGGATTCCCTTCATTATAGGAGTGGAAAATTAATGCTAAAGGCCTAAAAAAATGGGAGAGGCATCTTGAGATACTTTTTGGCTCATTTCCCAAGGTATAGGATTTTGTAAGCAAGTTTTTGAAGTGAATGAAAGCAGAGTGTTCTGGTTTTACAGTACAGTCAACTTATTTGAATGCTAATAGTGTGTTAATGGATTGAAATGCTTAATCCAGTGTTAAATTCATGAATTGGAAGTATATACAAGACATTTTCATTCAGTGATCAAGTAGATTAGAGTTGATTTGATAGTATTAGGAAATTGTTTAAGATTTAGAGTGTTTACTGGTCTAGTTTACGTAGATTTTGGTTTCATGGCTCCCCCATAGAATCCAACCGTGGGAAACTACAAAAGGTGGATGAATATATTAGGGGAGACTCTATATAGTGTATATATTCAATTAGGATGCCTAGAGATCTAATTTTCTATTTTTGAAGCCATGCCCTAGGCAAGCTATGACTGTTTGGTTAGGTGCATGGTAGAGCTAAGAGTGAATGCAAAAGCAAGGGTGTGTGTGAAAGGACTGAACCAAATGTAGTTTCAGAGTCATTAGGGTCTTATAGATCCATAGTTGCGAGATAAGAGTTTGAACAATCCATTTTGATAGATTTCTAGAGAGAAAACAATCAACTACATTTTAGGAACCCAAAAAGCCCTATTAGCCCTACATTTCAAGACACTGGTGTATGAATGACTTGGGAACCCTAGACCTTGAAAATCTTTTAGTTTTTCCAAAAGGGTATTAGGATCCTAGGTTATTTTTTGGGGTTGCTTGTAAGATTTGGGAAGAAATCTAGAAAAACCCTCTGGATAGGGTTAATTGGTCAATTAGGCCTAATAGGGTCCTATAAGGATTGAATTTGGAACTCGATTGAATTGGGATTGAAAACCTATTCTATTGGAGTAAAGAGGATGCAGAATGAGCGTTCAAATAGAGGAAATGACTCTTGTGGCATTGGTGAAGTTGAGATGGAGTATTTATGCCTAGAATTTTTCAAGCAAGATTGAAGCCTTAAGACAAAACTAGTGATAGTTGTCTTTCAAGGTGAAGCACAAGAAGCATAACTCACTGTGTTGAGTTATTGAAGTTTTAGGCCATTAGAGAAAAGACTTGGGAGATCCTAGTGTTGAGTTTAGGATCCTAAGAAGGCTGGGACAAGTGGAGTCCTAGTGGATTTTTTGCAAGCACACCTTTGAACACTTCCATCACTATTGTGATGGATAATACCTTTGTACTGCTCGGTAGCCTTGAATCTAGTTCTTCGTAACTGAATTCTTCTTTATCTGTTCTTCCGCATGAATACCTCTGTCTAATCCATAGATGTATTTGTGCTGCTACAATAATCATTTCCTTTATTTATTACACATCTATATATACACTGTATTGACCTAATTAGGTTTCACGCTTTTCTTGAATAACTCTAAGATCAAAGTTTTACAACTTGACCTTGATCTCCTAGTTTTCATGAATACAATTAGTTAAACTAATTAAATCCATCAGTTACGCTTTTCTTGATCCTCAAGAAACATTTTTCCAGCTAAGAAAAAAGATAATTTAAAGACTAAAGTGTTTTAGCTGACGTGTAGCTCAGATCTTCTTTTCTCGGTGTTAAAACTGTCTCTCAGTTAGGCTTGTGCTCGGTGATGTCTCTGCTCGGTTATGTCTCTGTATACTGATTCCCGGTTATGTCTCTGTCTTAGTTGATATACTGCTCAGTTTTTAATTTTGTTCTCGGTGATCAAAACATGTCGGTGACCATTGTGCTCGGTGATCACTGTTGGTTGGTGAATGCTATCACTTAGTGAATGCTGACCGACCGACCAAAACTGTCTGCTTGAATACTAATGACACCTTTTGATCGTTTAAGGATCATCACACTCAAGTGGCCTTGTAAGGGTTTGAATGATTACTATTGTTAACCCTTATTTAGTAACCATATCAAATGAAACCATATTATTATGTGCCCCTGAATCAATAATGAAAGTACATACCTTCCCTTTAACCAGACATATTGATCTAAAAATAAATATTTATGGTAGTGATTCTCCTTTCCTCATAAGAAGACACTCTCCTTCTTTAGGTAGTAGTATCTAGGGTCCATTCTTCTCCTCTTCTTGAACTAAATGTACCCTTCTATCTCTCTGATCTAAATCACTCCATTTATGACACCTTAAAGATTGATGACCCACCTCATTGCAATGAAAACACTTTTCTATCAAGATTCCAGTGCCTCTTTCTCCTCAAAATCTTCCACCTCTATGTTAATGTCCTCCTCTTTGGTCTAATGTAGAGCCTTTATCTTTATCATAATTTCTATGTGATTCACTAGTGCCTCTTCCACCCCTTCCTCTCATGGATGATCCACCTCTGCTACTTTTCCTCTCATTCTTTTATTTCAACTTCTCCTTTTCCCTTACTTCCAATTGAAAGCATTCTCCAAGGTTTATAGGAACACTCAAACCAATCTCATTTTGAATGTTGTATCTTAACCCACTCATGTACCTAGAAACCTTCTCATCTTGATCTTCCACTCCTCTGATGCTCAAGGTGTGAAATTGTTCAGTGTAAGTCATGATATCCATATCTCTTTGTTTCAAGTTGTGCCTTCTCATCTTCATTTGAATGACCAAATCTGATGGTAAGAATTGGTTCTTAACCATGGTCTTCATTCTTTCCCAATTTGAGGCTTTGTTCAAACCTCTTGTCACTCTATCATTTTGTATGCTAGTCCAACATGTAAGGGTTGTTCCCCTTAGCCATGATTTTTATATCTTCAATTTCTTGTCTTCATCTATGTCTTCTATATCAAAGTAGTTTTCAAGTGCTTCTATCCATCCAAGCACTTCTTCACTTTCCATCTTGCCTTGGTATATTGGAAAATCAACACTTGTCTTTACTAAGGTACCTTGTACTTCTTTAATCATCCTTATAAACCTCCTCTCCTTAGGATCATCTTCATCCCTATGTCCTCCATGTACTTTTCTTTCATGAAGTTCTTCTTCTTCCTCAATGTTTTCTTCATGAACTTCCTCTCCTCTAGGTTCTCTTCTCTCTTTCTCTAATGTCTGTATCCTCTCCAGCAATTGTAGTCTCTATCTTCTCATCTGCCTTTCTTCCCTCTCCTTGGTTTCCTATAACTCCCTCTTCTCTCTTTCTTTTTGTTCAAGGGCTTCCCTCAACTCTTCAATCTCCCTTTCCATTTGGTTCTTTGGTGCCATATTTGAAACTATCTTTTCTCCCTCCTCAAGGATCTACTTACTGTAGCTCTGATACATAAATGGGATTTTACGATAGACCATTTTTTTATCCTAGAAATATGTATTACCAGGAGTATGAGCTCTCATAGTTAATTCATCTCTCTATATAACCATCATAGAAGGCCAAAAACATTCATCTTAACCATGGGTAAACAACAAAATCTATCATTTTTGGGACAATACAACTTCTACAAGTATAGCCTTGAAGTGTAATAGTAAAAGCATGAGCAATAATATTATCTAGGAATTGTATTCATCTATGATTTCATTTATTCCCTTTCCTCAGAGTGTTGAAGACAAAAAAAACATTGTCTATGTTTATATCAAGGGTAATTACCCCAATAACCGTTGTGTAACATTTTCCTTCAAATGCAAATTCATCCACTGATGCAAAGGCTAAAAGGATTTACAAAATCATTAAGGGTGTTTCTTTACCCTAACTCAATCCAAGGTTCTTGATCTCATAAATGAGGCATCTAACAAGATTAATGAATTCTCAAATTGACAACATCTATTTATCTTATGTTACTCAACACAAAATACATCTTCATCAATCCATCCTCCAAACGCTAAACTAGGGCAGTTAGGCTAACAAATAGGACTATCCACAAACATCATAATTGTCTAAACACACCTTTATGAGGAAACATCTTATCTCACAACTAGGATAGATAGAACTTCTTTCCATTTCAAGGATGTTAATGTCCTTTGAAGGTAATACTTACTTGGCTTCCAAAATGATAAAAAAAAATGGAAAGTAATTGTATTCAAATAAATAAAACTCTCTAACTATATTGTCATTTTTATGGGATCGTTTGACAATAATATTCAACATCGTGACTCAAAACAACTTAAAAACCATTTCCATGCAATATGAAGGTTCATTTAGGTTTCCTACTTCTCAATTAAACTCCATGAAATCATATTAAACTTCAATCATAATTGGAACTAATCAAAACTTTGCAATGACTGCCAGAGTTTTCAAAACAATTGGACAGGAATCTCAGAATTCAGAGTCTTCAAGCACTTAAGATCTTTATCATATAGTTTGGAAGGAAAATTTGGACTCTTTTCTACCTAATTCAAATTCAATTATCATTGGACCCTTTCCCATATGTCTGCATTAACAAAACAGATCAGTTTATAGTCACAGTCAGTGAGAATTGTGTTGCAGTCATTGAATTGTTGTATCCTCCAATCACTTGAAGCATCAGATGCCCCAATGACATGAAGACAGAGAGATATACATATGAACATCCTTCAAGTATGACTTCAAGCATTGTATGCCCAAAGATAGGAAGATAGAGATACAAATGAACATTTTCTCTCTCTTCATGTCTTTCGGGCATCCAAAGCTTCAAGTCATACTTAACATCATGAGATCGGTTGACAACTTAAGTATTTTGTCTTAGACAGCATTGCCAGTAGAAGGCATCTGTGAGCGGGTTGGCTATATTTGAAGGCCAAGTAATTTGACTAAATTAAGTTTATATTCTTGTAATTTGTTTGGTGATATTGGGTTGTAACCATGAGTATGGACAAGACTAATGACTGTATATGAGCAGGAAACATATAAGGACATTGGAGGAGTGGACAAAGGTATGTTTTTAAGGGTATAAAATTAATGAAAATTTGTTGCAGGAAGTAGGCCTAATGGGTGAGTTTGATTATGATTGATCTTCATATAAGATGTAAGCTAACATTGGATAAATTAATTTTGTATGTAGGAACTGGAACCCCCTTTTGTGAGGTTCCTACGCAGTGTACATAAAGGCAAGGTGATTATTCTTCTCAAGGATCGATAGGTATAAGTCTTTTAGGCCTTACCGAGTAGTTAGGACTAAAGATATGAGGGCTCAAGAGACCAAAATAATTGGCCTCAATCTTTTTGTCCATGTAACTTCCAAAAAATTTTACATTCCATTATCTCATCATTAGTGGGGGACTGGAGGATTTTAATAGATAATATTTTCATGATAACGTATCTTAGTTTAGTTGAGGCTGCATGAATCTCTATTTATATTTTGCACACCTTGTGGACTTCAAGGACCTCCATAAAGAAGAATCTCCTCCTATGGTCCACATTACAAGTTCTAACAGAGTTGTATATTTTCTAAGACAGTCTTAAGTGTCAACTAAAAAAAAAAACAATTCAAAAGGGTGAACTGATTGAGGTGGGGGATGTGAAGAATTTGATAGTAGAAAGGCTTGAAATATTGATGACATAAGTTGGAGGTTTTGATCTTGTAATAGTTATTAAAGCCTCTAAAATAATCTATCAAGAAAAAACTAGGTGCACTAGGCATGTAACCAAGGGTGTGCAATACATTCGAGCCAAACTAGATGCAATCATTTCTCATTATCAAAGGTTGATAAATGATTGCATCTAGTTAGGCTTGAATGCATTGTACACCCCTAGTTCACGCCTAGTGCACCTGTTGTTTCCTGATAGATTATTTTAGGGGATTTTATTACCTATTACAAGATCAAAACCTCATACTCAAGTCGTCAATCTTCAAGCCTTTCTACTGTCAAATTCTTCACATCCCCCACCTCAATTAGTTCACCCTTTTGAATGTGTTTTTTCTAGTTGACACTTAAGACCATCTTAGAAAATATATGGCTCTGTTAGAACTTGTAATGCAAGCCACATGAGGTGAATATGATTCTTTATGGATGTCCTCGAAGTCCAGAAGTGCGTGAAATAGATAAATCGTGCAACCTCAACTAAAATAATATAAATTACCTTGAAAATGTGATCTATTATATTCCTTAAGACCCCCGCATTTGATGAGATAATCAAAGGTAAAAAAATTTGGCAATCACATCAACCAAAGATAGGGACTAGTTGTTTTGGTCTCTTGAGCCATAATATCTTTAGTCCAATCTGTCATCGTAATTACGACACTCAGGCAAACAAAAACAGATGATGTTGTACATGTGAAAGCACTATCGTTGAAATAGTTCGTCAGATTCCTGTCGGAATTATTACACACATGCAAATAGAAACTGACGATGTTGTTGTACATCTGACATAACTATCGTCGGAATAGTTTGTCTGATTCCTATGAGAATTACGACACCCAGGAAAACAAAAACCAACGATCCTACTGTACATCCGACAACACTATCGTTAGAATAATTTGTTTGACACCTGTCAAAATTATGACACACATGCAAACAAACCGACAACGGTACTAAACTTTTGACAGAAAGGTTGTCAAAATATTTCGTTTGATGCCTATTGGAATTACGACACAAATGCAAACAGAAACCGACATGGGAGGGGTCGTCAATGCGACCTAAATTCTCCAAAAGTATACCATTGTTTCCGATGACTATGTTGTCAGAATGGTTGTCGGAATTGTGACGACCATGGATAAGTTAATTTTTGCGACTAAAAAACCCAATAGCTCTTTTGGTCATAATTCTGACTAATGGAAGTCAGAATTCTGAGGAACGGTCATCATAAATTGGACCCAAATGTACTAGTGAATTGAAATACACTTTATTTAAATAATGTATTTTCACAAAATTTATTATTGTATGATTTATACAAAGAAAATCTGATACAAGAGATTTGAGAGGATATTGTCTCCAATATTTGGTATCTATATTTATGAATTTTATTGAAAAATTTCCAAACCTCTCTATAATTATGCATACCTTGTCGATAGAATACAAATTAAATGCAATTTCACAATAATCTTATGTGCATAGATCATAAATATATTATAAGGTTGGATTTCATATTGAATGCAGTAGATCATTTTGGAAACATTTGAACAATTTTAAATATGATTGTCAGCTTGTTCTTATACATGCCTTGGATGCACATCATGTTCACTTGGTTTATGTAACTTGAAATTTCAAGTTAATTAGGCATAAGAATTCACATGTTGAAGTCTGTTTCATTTGACATACACTATTCTCTACATATTACTCTATTTTTGAGTTATAGATACAAGATCTTGTTCGTCTATTTTGGCTTAAATTTTGGGAATCTCAAAACCCATCTGGATTTTTTTTTGAAAGTTTGTTGATGTAGTAAATCCAATTTTTTAGCTTAGATTAACAATCCTAGTTAAGAATTGTGAAAGCTGATAGTATAAATAGTTCAATTCTATTTTATATATTTTTTCCTTTTGGTATAGGGATTTTAGCTCTTAAATTCCTCTGTGCCTTTTGTACATACAAAATTTTACCCGATCCACGTTTAACTCTACTGTTTCTTATTTCCAAAATTTTATTTTCTCATTTAAAATAGATTCTAAGATGGTGAGTTCTAGCATTCATTTCGTTATATATAACCTTGTCATGAAATTGTTATAGACACATTGTTGTATGGAACAAAACAACAAACAACCCTCTTACATAAGCAGTCGCCTTTGGTTTTCTTGAGGTTCAAATTTACAAAGTTAAAGAATTATGTAAAAACATTTAATATGAAAGAGGATCTACTATTTTTTTAATCTATTAAAATGCATTTATACTATGGAATATGGGATGCTCTAGAATTTTATGCATGTACTTTAAAATCTATATAATCTTATTTAAATTTTATCATTTACATTTCTCAAAGGTGAGAGTGGATCAAGTGGAAAGTACAAATATCTCCCATTGAAAGGTAAACATAAAATCTTACAAATTCAATTTTCATTCATTAATTTCCATTAATAATTTCTCCAACACATTTCTTGTTAACTAACAACATCCATGATACAACATTTGCAAGTACCAAACAACACCAAAAACATAATTCGTGGATATATATCATTCAAAAAAACTATTACTTACTACATAAAGTTATAATTGATGGTGGTTGTAACAGAGATATGTGGTATTCAAACAAGCGAACATTCATATTTCATATCTATTAAATCGGGTCTAAAGTGACTCACTTTCTTAATATTAATCAGTACTACATGCTACTCTATATTGATTTCCTCTTTCTATAGTTTACCTTAAATTGAATATTAAGACTATATATGTTACTATGTAGATCCAATTCTACTCCAAGCTCGAATTAACAAGGGGTTAGTAGCACCGATTTGCGATGGGGGAAAGCAATCATAAATACTAAGAAAATTTCCATAGACAATAGAATAACATGATGACATGTAACTGATTAAATGGTTGACTATATTAAGTTGAAGATGATGCAAGACATTAAATCAGTTAAATGTCTGTATTGTCATTGATGTCAACTTGATATCATCTGTATGATCATACACATAATACCAAAGACTTCAGAGAATCAATGGAATAGAGTTTATGCTTTCAGCAATGCATAAAAGTCAAGTATTCACTAAGTGATAGACTACACCGGCGGAGTGTACACCATCGGTAAAGACAGAGATAAAGTCACAATGATGCCCAACGAGCAGAAGACGGTGTTGCCCGACGAAGCAGAATCAAAGGATGCCCGACGAGAAAGATCCAATGATGCCTGACAGACGGAGATCCCAAAGCTAACTGAAGCAACACCGACGGAACTGGCAATTGTCACCAGTGATGAACTGCAGAATTGACCGACAGAACAGAGTGATCAGAAAATGAAAAAATATCTAGCTAGCAGAGCTAAAGGATAGACTTAATTGATTGTTTGATTTTTTTTATTCGACCACAGTTAAGTAAGTGATTTAAAGATGATTTACACAGTTGGCAAGAAGATAACTACAAGATAAATCAGGAGTTAAAGCCATAAATCAATTTGGCTAGATTGTTTTTCACGCCAAGAATCAAGAA
>MU225999.1:10191-21633 GCA_018584345.1 Thuja plicata
TTGCTATGGTTTGCTAAATAAAATTTGTTAATTTAAATTAAACAACTATGATAAAATATAAACCAAAGGAATCTAATGATTTAAAACTGCAACACACCTGCATATACCAAAAATATGTTAGAATGATTAATTTGTAAGAGAAATCATGAGAACAAAAAAAATGTTATACTAAAAAAGAATGCGAGAGCTTAAAGAGAGACCAAAGGAGGCCAGGTTAAGGACTCAGCAAAACCAGTTACCAAAAGGCTGAAGAGACAGCTTGCAATGCAATGAAAATGTTAGAAAGAGAAAGAGTAGACTGCGCTAAGAAACTAGAATAAGGCGTTACTAGATGACTGAATAGGTGAAGAAAAACAAAGAACTAAGTTGCGCAAGAGAAGGAGAGTGTAGATAGGAAAGAGAGGGAAGCTAATATACATTGCAAAGAAGAGGAGAATGGATGCGCAGGGAGCCAGAGGGAGGAGAGTAACTTGAGGAGTAGCAATTCGATGATCTAACATGCAGCACAAAGGAATGGAAGGATTGCACAAAGGAAGGGAGTGAGACAACATGCAAATTAAGGTGAGGAGCAGCAAGGTAGCTTAGGGAGATAAGACAAAGCTAAGGAAGCAGCAAAGGTTGCGCTAGAAGGGAAAGAGAGACATAGAGATGTGCAAAGGGAAGAGACTTTAATATAAGAGCTGACTGGTTTTAAGGAAAGGGTGATGAAAGGATGGTAGTGAAAGGAGTGTAAATGCTACCAAATAAAATGAATATTAAATGAATTATACAGACTACGTAAAATGTAAACATAAATAAGATATAAGATTGTGTAAGAAACAAATATAGTTAATCTGAGATATAAGAGATATAGAAAAAATGTAAACTTGCAAGAAACGTTAGAAACAAATAGATTAAAGACCACAAATATGAGAATAAAATCTTTAAACAAGAGATAAACTAAGATTAATAAATCAGTCAAATTACGGGGGGCATAACTTTTAAATGCATTGTTGGATTTTTCCAATTTTTTGATATGTTTTTACAAACCTAATTATCTAGAACTCCACTAAAGCAATTTCCAACATAATGTATATTTTGAAAGTTATGAATGTCTAAGTGTGGGTGTATAAATCAATCTTCAAAATGACAGTCACACAAATGTTTAAACGGTTTGCATAAAAGGAAAAATATAATAACAGAGATGAAAAAGGTTAGAATCAGATAAATGTTTATAAAGATGTAGAGATATAAAAAAGCAATCTTTAAACAACCAAGAGATGTAAATGAGTGAAACTTGCACCAAACGTTAGACAAATTTGCAAAAACATCAAAAAACAAAATTTGTAATAACCTGCAGCAAATGTTAGTGTAATAGATTTGATATCGATTCAAAGATAAAATACAACAGACAAGACTAAAAATCCCTTGTGGTTGCTCGATAGAGGGTATGTTAGAACTTTAAAAAACTTGAAAAAAAAGATAAAACAAGAAGTAAATCAGCAATAAACTCTCGCAAGAGTCTCCGATATTGGAGTGCTCCAAGATATGGTAGCTCCTTCACCTATAAACTCAATCGAAGATTAAACCAACCTGCTCTTATACCATGTTAAAATAATAATAGAAATAAGAGAGAGACAAGAAATTGTTTAATTCAATGAGCAGGAGATAGGAGATTTACCATGAATTAGCACAAAACCAGGAGCATTCACCAATGAGAAAAGCAACAAAGGAGACAAGATTTTGAAGGGGGAAAAGCATCAAAAAACCCCCATGATATAAAGAATGGGAAAAAATGCCTGAGAGAGAGAGAGAGAGAGAGATCCAAGCTCATACAATAGTTCAAAAAGAGTGATTATCCTAACTAGACTAGGAGAGAAGGAGAGACATCTCTTTAATAAAGATGTGAGAAAGGAGTTGCATGGTAACTCCCATATCTATGTATGCCACATTTCAATAGTGTGTGCCACTTTTTTTATTTCCTCTTAAGGAGGAATCTAATGGATACCTTGGTTTATCCCATTTAAATAATACAACCAAGGGAAAAAAAATACATAAAATAAATTATCCTCACAAGAGGAAAAAATAGGTGTAGGGATTCCATAGGAATCACCTACTTACATAATGCAAGTAAAGATTAATTTCTAACAAATCCACAATCAAAATCCAACCTAGCACATTTTGACTTCGCGTTATACTCCCTCAATCATCACGATTGTTCATTTGCCCTGTATCACTATTACTCTGTCCTCGTATGTCTTCAACTGTCTATATCTCACTGCAATCAACAAAAAAATCAAGAAACCTTAATAGAAGGTCATACATATCCCAAAATAGCTTCCTCTAAGCTTGTATGTCACCATTTATCATATACTATCTTCACTAACCAAAATTGTACTGCTATACTCTGTAATTCTGGTTTCTTTACTTAGTCATTTTGCAAACCTAAAATCCAAAACTATGTTCTAGTCCAAGCAACCATCCATACCAGATGTGTTTCCATAAATTAAAAACCTGAAGTTCTCCATTACACTCCTTAATGAATCACTTTCCAGCAATCTCTCCCTTTTTCATTGATGGCAACACTTCATGAAAACTAACGAAGTGTCAATACCAAAAAGATATACAAAACACTCTTTATCTCCTTTATATGTCTAATCTACACATTTTTCTTTTGTTATACATTTTTTTCTCTTCTGCTCCTTTGACATCAATGGAAAAGGTATACAAAAACATAGAATACATAACAAAATTGTGCCACTGCTTATAGAAAATTATACCATCTTCCATACATCTTGGAATGATCTCTCCAAGATCTTCACTTCCTCTCAACAAGTATTCACTAGTATCTAACTCACATGAATTATCTCATTTACTGAAAATGAATATGTCTCTTCTTCCTTTAGCTTAGTAGGCATATGGTCTGTAAGGGCCTGCGTTGTCTTCTCCATGTCATAAAGTTGTGTCTTAAGAATTTATAACTTAACTGAGTGATTAAACTCTTTAGCATAAAAAGTATTCCCACAACTCTCCCTTTTTCTAATCCAAGACACTCAGTTTGTCCAAAATCCTAGACACTTCTCTATTTAACTCCAATATAGAGTGTGAAGAGGTCTCCGAATTCTCCATCATCTTGTCAAGAGTTAGTTTGTCCTTTGTTATAATCTCCTCAATGTTTTTTAGATGTTCTAAATGATTTATACAGTAACAATATAACTTCCTTCCATGTGATACACAACTTCCTGCCTCAGATATGGTTTTGTTCAATATTCCCAAGTCCCATGAGATAGGCTTGCATATTTCCTCCAACTTCTTCACAAGGTACTTCTTCTTCGCTTTCTCTTCAATGATCTTCTCCAAGGAATCATAATGTCTGTCAAATTCATCCAATACTTTGTTCAAGTTCTCTAAATTTTCCATTGATAGGAAAGAAAAAGGTTAAGGTAGGAGTTTTTTTATAGTATCAACTTCTCTTTCCATTACCCTTGACTTCTTCTCACCTTTCTTCTCATATCTCTCCTTCGCTTTAGAAAATGCGATGAAGGATAGATTTATCAACTTATCTTCATCCATACTCTCAACATCAATGTTCAGGGTCTTATCTCCACTTGCCAAAAATAAAGATGAAGAAACAAATGCATGCATATCCTATTTCTCTTCAACTTTAATCACTTCCTCCTTCACTACTTTAACTTTGCTCACTTTTTTGTCCATCTTTCTCTTCCATTTCAGGAAAAATAATCCCTCCAATGTTGGTATCCTTCCCAAAAGGGTCACTATCATCCTACAAGGTATCCAAACGTATAGGAACATAAGAGAAGGATAAATATTGTTGCTTCAAAACACTTATAAATTCACTAGTGTCTTCACCCATTGACTTATCAAGACTTATTTCAGCCATCCTTGATGACTCGCCTCTTTCAATAGATTTATTCTTAGTAGCCTTTGGTGGTGAGAACTTCTCAGGTTCAGTATCCATCAGAAGCTTGTCCACAACCTTCTGTGTTTCCTCAATCACTTCATTATATCTTCTCTCCATTATCTTTACCAATCTAGAATTAGCTCTTCGTAAGGTTTTAAAGCTTTTTAAATATTTTCCATTTCCTTAACTGAAACAACAGGTAACATATTTTCAACTGCTTTTACTCTGATCGCTTCATCTTCTATCTACGCTAATTTTTTCTGTATTTCTATCCTCTCATAGAGTTCTTCAAGTATACTACCTTCAACTTGTAACAATTTCTTCTTAAAAGCAAGCAAATGATTTATTACCATGTCATCAATCAAAATTTTATTAGAAGTATCATACCTCTCATAGTATTTAATCAAAGAGACAAGCTTTCCCTGCTCAACTATTCTCTTCTCCAATATTTTCATGTTAGGGTTTCAGAGTTGTTTCACCTCAGTGCTCTTCTCTTCTTCTTTCTTTTCTTCTTTTTTGTTCTCTTCTACCATCTTCTCTTCTCTTTTTTCATTTTCTACCTTCTTCTCTTCTCCTTTCTTCCTTTCTACCTTCTTCTCTTTTCCTTTCTTCTTTTCTACCTTCTTCTCTTCTACATTCACTTTACATTTTTTCCCATGTTTCTTAGGTGGAGAGCCTTGTTTAGTGGACCTTGTATCCCTTCTAGGAAATTCGATAGGTTTCTCTCTCTCCGATGTTCTCTTTGGTGGTGTAGTTGTAGTCTTAGATATATCAATCATAGTAGAGGCTGGACTGATTATCTTATCAACTTGTGGAGGTGGAAGGGTTGCAAGAGTAGTTCTCAACAATCCATAAGCTCTTTCAGTCATCTTCCTTCTAACCTCTTTCATCTCCTCTTTTGTTATACCAGCCTTGGATTCTAGATCATCTATCATTTTTTCTACTTTCCTCTTCCTTAAACCTCTAGTTTGTTCTTCCCTTATCTTCGCTGACTTCTCTTCATAGGTACCCCATCTTTCTTCACATAGATCAATCTTTGAGGATAGTATGTGTTCAAATTTTATATCCAAGACCTCAAAACTGACTTCATATCCCAGAGGATAACACCACTTCTTCCTAGGTTGTACAATCTCAAAGAAAACACAATCAGTTTAAACCATGAAATAGATTGAATCTTTGTACTTCTCTACCAGTGATTTAGGAATCCTCTATCTTTCCTTCATTTTTCTGTGTAATATTTTGATCATCGCAAATAACTCACTATCAACCCATGTGTTATTTTGTCTTTTGTAGCTCTTTGTGACCTGTATTCCAGTGGGTTCACTATCCTTCTAGGCTATAAGGTGTATACCAGGAAATATATGCACAATATGAATATACATGTGTACCAGTAAGGATCCAAATCTGAATGCCTTAGTCTAGTCTTTTTTTATTTGCCTCACATTTTCCAAGAAATATTGTGCAAGTACTTCACATAAGTTATACTTAACATTTTCCTTAAGCATTTTATAAGCCATCAAAATTACACCTATTGATACTGAGTTATTTTGGCTGCTATAATGAAGTTTATATCCTAGGATCATTGAAATCAATATGAGATCTTACTAAAAGATGTCAATAATTTTCATCGCTCTCTTATCTCATTTTGATTCTGTTAGGGTGTCTACCATTTTCTTTGTGTTCTTGTCTGCAACATGAACAACTCCATAATTATCCAATCCTCTTATACCATGAATTAAGTCACTACAAATCTTCACAGGATGATATCAAAGCCAAAAAAACTAATCATGCACTCTGCTCAAAATGAGATTAATCCATTCTTCTTGGATGAATTCATAAAGTTTAGTTATTCGCATGATACTAAGGTTCTCAAGATGTGTTAACTCATCTTTCATCTTATCATCTTTTGCAATCATGTCTTTCATCTCTATAGAGATCTCATAATCTCCCAGAGACTCATACTTATAGTGAATGTAATCCCTAATTTCTTTGACATGTAGAATGTTGTAGGGTGTTTGCAAAAATGCACCTTCAAGATCATCCTACGTTGATTTATATGGGTGTTTCTTAAACTTATACCTAGACCTTTCTACAACATCGAAAATCAATGGAATATCCATAACCAAAGCTTTGAAGAAGATCTAAATACCTTTTATCTACTGATATGTGAATTTCTGCTTTGATCAAACACTCAAGATACTTTCTTCTTTTCTTTTTTTTTCTCTAAAATCTATTCTCCTTAGCCTCTATTCTTTGAATGATGTATAAACAAGTTCTTTCGATTGACTTTATACTTTGTGGTGTAAATAAATGACACAATTCCCAATAAATTCATCTCTACACATAATCCAGTCGATTATCAATCTGGTGATCATAGCATATAGATTTGTAAAACCATGCGATCACAAATATATGCTCCACAACATCTCCACATAATCTCCCTAAGCTCGCAAGATCTTACTCCGCATAATCAGGGGCTAGATAGATTTCTGATGTTTTCTTCCAATGCTCTACCTAAGGCCATGCTTTGAAATCTAGGTTGATGTAGTAATTTTAGCATCAGATGAAGGCTCAATAGCATCTATTGACTCTCCCTAAACCAATACCTCACTTGTTTCTTTTACCTTCCATACCTTACCACTATTTTCATCTTCTGGTTTTCTGAAATGACTCTGTCTTCTGGAAAGTTCAAGTTGTTCTTTCAATTTCTTGATAAATTCCTCTACTGTTCTCAATTTTAATTTCAATTCACCATTCTCTTCTTTAGCCTTATCAAGGTCTTCAAGTGTTGCTTCTATTTATTCTTCCAAACTTTTAGAATCCATTTTGATCTCTCTTAAGCTGCTAAGCTTTCTCTCCAAGGGCCAAAAGCTCTAATACCAATTGTTAGGATTAAGTAATATTGAGAGGGGGGTGAATCAATATTACAACACTTTAAACATGAATCAATTAATTTCCAACTTAACCAAATAAATACTGAAATAAAAATAACATAAACACACCACACATAACTCATAACACCATGAATCATTGTCGAGGAAACCCTATCGAAGGGAAAACCCTGATGGGGATGGTACCCACAAATATGCACTAAAATTAATGTGTCTCTATTAGGAGAACTATCCCTATTAGGAGCTGAATATTACATTAGCACATTTCCTTGTTAGAGGATTACAAAACCATGTTAAAATATAAGCCTGTTACAATGCTTTCTCAAGAATGAACAATACAAGCATTTTTTATGCTTAGGTAGTTCAAATTGTAGCTCGCATTGCTATTTGTTTTATTTTGAAATCACAATGCATCGATGCATCACATCCACATAATCTCATTCACCACACATCATCAAACTTGTCACACCCTTTGCTTCTCAAAAGATCTTAATATATATGTCTTATTTCATTACCTAGTCAGCTTCCAATTACATCATAACATATAATTAATACTTATACTAAAATTAATTACCAAGTCGGCGACCATACAATATCAAAACATTGGAAATCCACAATCCAAATCCAACCTAGCATATTTGGACTT
This sequence comes from Thuja plicata, assembly GCA_018584345.1. NCBI lineage: Eukaryota > Viridiplantae > Streptophyta > Pinopsida > Cupressales > Cupressaceae > Thuja > Thuja plicata. The sequence goes on from MU225999.1 coordinate 17,630, forward strand.
CGCATTATACTCCCTAAATCATCATGATTGTTCATTTGACCTGTATCACTATTACTCTCTCTTTGAATATCTTTAATTATCTATATCTCACTACAATCAACACCAAAACTCAAGTGATGTTACGACTGATATTTTCCTGGTTCAAATAGTTCTTTTCCTCCTTGTTTTAGGCCTGGTCCTTAAGCCTTAATTGCAAATTTTTATCTCTTGGTATGAGATTACTCTTTACCCTAAGTCTCTTGTTCTTGTTATAAAGTCAAATTACCTTTTTGGGTCAATTAAAGTCCTAAAACCCATGTGTCTTAAAAGTTGGCATTGCGTAGGGCACCTTTTTTAATATTTCATAAAGACCTAGCGGGGTGTTTTTCTATTTTTCCTATGTCTAATGTCCCCGAGTTACTTTATCGTTCCCATCTATCAAGAAAGTCTAGATGAATCCAATGGTTGTTGCTATCCCTCAAACGTAATTTATGTTCAGTATAATCATCAAAGCTTTGTGCCTATGCACCATATGTCCATTCTAACATAACAAGGTCAATGTTGTTAAAAGATAGCGGTGATCTTTCTAGCACCCTCAAATCATATGTCATCTACGGTGGGCGCTTTTCCTTAAATAGATAATGCATGAATTTTAATCTTTGCAACATCATGATAAACAAACACGTGGAAAGTGTGGGCCCTAGCTAAGTTAAAGGTAACATTAACCACGTTCATATTGGAGTTGATCCTACGGTCAGCGTAAAGCCTTAAAGAAAATTTGATCGGTGGTTGCTGATTGAGGTATTGTGTCTTTTTGACATATGTTTTCCCATAATTGTGGGTCCAAGCTATGAAGAAGGGTTAAAGTTCTAACATATCTCAGAAGATCTAACTGTTTGTGCTATGTATAAAAGGTAAGTTGCTCAAAGTTTAGTCTTCAAGGCATTGCGATAGGTTGACACATGTAAGGTGGTCATCACTGAATGAAAGTAAATGAAGATCAGTTTATTTTTTATTGTGTGGTGTGCATGATCCCATGGACATAAAGTGGTCAAAAGTTATTCTTTGTGGAATCATGCTTATGTGACACGTGTCAAGATCAGATCGTGGCTCCTAGGTATTTAAAGGTTGATCAATGACTATGTTTTAAAGTTGAATAAAGATTGGATCTCGACCGTCGATGATATATTTTGTGCCACTTGTAGCTGTTGGAGTCATATTTTCAAATATTTATATGATTTTCTTAGGGTTTCCAAGTGGTAGCACTTCTTTTCAGGTTGCAGAGGAAGTAAATGATAAATATGATCATGTGGGTTGAATTTATGAGACTATAAGGTACTGAGAGGATAGTATTTTGTTGATTGTGGTTGCATTGATGCCATGTGATGATGATTTAGGGTTCTTTGTTCCAATTCATAAATTTTTTGAAACCTTAGTCTATTTCTGTTCATTTCTGCCATTAGTGTTGGCTATTTTCCTGAGTCAAGTGGTGTAGATCAGATTCTTTTTTAGATCTTTTGAAGAAAGATCAAATCAATTGAGGAAAGAAGTTAAGTGTGAATTAGATATGGAAGGAAAGATGCCAATTGGATTTGATTTTAGGGTTTCCTTCTACTATAAATACATTTATTTTCTTTGTTGTAAGGGTTCACGTTTCTTTGTAAAAATTTAGGGCAGGTTCAAAGTATGGTTCCTCTATAAATATTTCTCCCTTTTCTCTGCATATAGGGTGTTCTTGAGCTCTTTATAGTTCCAGAGAAGAATGCCATTTTAATATTTAGCCTTATGAAATAAATTCTAGTATAGTTGTTACGTTATCAAGTTGTCTCCATTATGCTTTCTAAATCACATAGGTTAAGACATCTAGGGTGTTTTGGTCTTATCTATTGTAGATCAACAAAAGAGTTATTTCAAGGATAACTGTGATTTGGAATTTGTATTTAGATGTGTATGAGTTCATGTATCAAGGATATATCAAACTTGTCTTTTAGTGGATGTTGATTAATGTATTATCTATTCTAGGGTCTCTTCCAAGGGGAGGGTTAAATACTTTGATTAGGTAGTTGCATATTTGAACACACGGGTGGATTTTCAAGTAGAACTTGACGAATGGGGTGTGTTTGATGTAAGGCATTAGACATATTAGACTATGTTTCCTTCTTTATTCATAATCTTATTTTTCATTGTTGTTTTTAAATTTTTTTCCCATTGGATAAGGTACTGGCCTAGATCTTGGATATTTCAATGTTCCATTAATCCAAAACATAAATGAAAATCATTTCCCTTCATGTTTGTAGGAGGAAGTTAAAGTGGTTCTAGTTTTAAAAAATACTTTATGCAAGAGTGATATTGCATAAGATTTTTTAAAGACATTAAGGTACATGATACGTATAGGTTTGAAAGCTATTCCACAATTATATGTTTGCAAGCTATGGTTTGTCACAAGGGTTTATGTGTGTGTAGATGAGGTATACCCGTCTCAGTGATGTGGAGCTCAAAGTGTAGAAGGTCTTTGAACCTTGTCAATTGGACTTGTTCCTTGTTTCCTTTATGTTGAGGGTGTTGATTTTGTGCCCTAGGTTTTTAATCCCATATCCTGGTCTCATAATATAATCTAGGAAAGAAGATTGCAAGAAAAAACTCCAAGAAATTGGTGACTCTACTGGGGAAATAGAAAAGAAAGGTCTTGTAGACCTTATCAAGGAGACTCTGATATAAATAAATAAATTCCAATATTCATATGGAGTTTAACCTATCAGAGATTCAATAACAACATATAGACTCAAATGGGGATAAGAGAGCTTTGTTCTCTGTTTAGTCAAAATCAATCCCATAGTGATATGATTGTTATAGAGTCATGTTGTACAAAGAAGTATTCCTCTTACTTATAAAGAGTGTCAAGATTTGTTTTTTTTTTTCATTGAAAGAGTGTCTAAAAGTCCAAGTTCTTTAAAAGATATACTTATAATTTCTCACAAGTGGTGAATGGTGACTATCAGTTCTCTGATCATACCAATGTGCATCTTTGGAGAAAAACTAATCAGAAAGGTAGACTTGCAATAGAGATGAAGAAGATGTTTGGGATCCTATGACTGAGAGCATGGTCAGAAGAGGAATCTACATGACACCCTATTAGAGGTGTGTTGAGATTTTTTTGGTTTCGAAGAAGGTTAGAGTGGGGTGAATAGATCTCAGCTAAATCAAATTTGTCCTCTGCAAAGAGGTGGCAACTATACCAAAGTATTTAAAAGGTGATTTGAAGGTGATTTCAGATCAATATTTTTTGAAGCTACTACAACATATCCAGGTATTTAATTTTTAGGTTATAAAATGTTTCCTTATTAATTGATTTTAGCACTAAGAGAATGAAAAAGGCATGTATAGGGGTTTGTAGGCTTCAAGATTATAATTGCATTTTATAAAATTAAGTGGAAGTATGTATTAGTTTATGGTTGCTTGGTGAATCTAGAGAACTTGTGTTGGTACAAGTAAAAAAAAAATTCTCAAAGTGATGATTCACATGTATATACTAGACATATTTTCAGATTTGGAAGGCCTTTGCCAGATCTTGAGGAGGTTCTTGCAGATAACAAAATTTTAGAAAAAAAGCTTAAAGAACAAGTCATTTTGTCACTACAAAGAAGGATGAAAAAAATGGTGGGATAATCTACACTTATTTTTTATAAGAGGTTTTCTGCTACAATAAGGGATTTTGATATTCTTGTCTGTCCCCAAGAGCTAGTTTGAGCTAATTTGTTTGTGGAATTTTTTTTCTTGATTGGCCAGCCTCCATGAGGGAAGAATATATTGAGGAAACCAAATGGTGGATAAAGGATATTAAAGATTCTAAATATTACAATATTTCACATGAGATAGATCAAAGCATTGAAGAGGATTGCATATTGTTTTGAAGGGAAGAGATAGGAAGGAGGAAGGTAAAACCAAAATATGTGTTTTATAACAAGTTTTATAAAACATATCATGAGCTTCCAATGGGTGTTGGATTTCCAGAATATATATATATA
>MU225999.1:45502-66056 GCA_018584345.1 Thuja plicata
TGGTTGCAATATCTTTGTTAAAGTAGTTAACGAATCTGAAATTGTAAGGGTTTAAAAGAATTTGCACAATACTTTCCTATAGAGATTAGCGTAGGAAGTTGTTTCCGCACCTGAGTTTCCTTACAATAGTAGCACAAGAAGTCCATAATGATGCATAGAAATAGAACGTCTTAAATGACTGAAAATTGAACCATTAGTATGTAAACATTTACAATTATCTCAACTAGGAACATTATTTAATGCCAAATCGAATGAAATCCACCATTTAATAAATTCATTTAATTAACATTTATTTTCCCATTCCAAATACACACATAATAAATCAATTATAATATGGGATATGATATGACATACGGCATATGTCAATTAATATACAATAATATTATTTATCACTTTAAACTACCATGTCATCTAAACTAATTTGCAATTTAAAGTATTTTTAATAGATCCCTATTAATAAATCAAATATCAATAACATCATTCATTAATAGCCATGCATTTATATATTTGCAAATTAAAAATTAACCATATATATATATATATATATATATATATATATATATATTATTAACTAACATTAAGTATAACATAAAACTTAATTTAAAACTAAATTTAATTAAAACTAATAATAAATAATAATAATAAAACAAACTTAATAACATTTTTTAAATAAACTAAAACATATACTATGGGGGGGGCCCACGCGGTACCCCTAACCTTGCGCATTAAGCGCTGACCACCACAGGGTGGTGGGGACCGGCGGGTCCTGTCACCCACCTCCCTTTACGATAGGTGGTGTGACAGCTCGCCTCCCTTTCTTGGGAGTGCCGCATGCCACAAGGGTTAGGGATGGGGTCCCACCTCCCCACCAACCACTCTCTTTTATAAAAAAATTTAAAAATTCATAACTTTTCAAACCCGCTGACACTGCGGTGTTTCTTTTTCCAAAAAAAATTTTATTTTAAATTTTTTTTAAAATGAATTTTTTTTATTAATGATGGTTTCTATAGAAGGTAAGTTTATTTATTCTTTTCCTCTTTAATTTACAAATTTTGGAAAACGGAAAGTTTAAAGTAAGAAGGAATTTTTTTCTTTTTTTCACCAGTCTGTGTAAAAATAGAGAGTGATCTTTCTTTTCAAATAATTTATTTTTCCAAAGCAAATACAAAGGGACTATTAATTTATTTTCCCAGTATAGTTAGGACTATAGGAAGAATGATTTTTTGAATTCTAGGATTTTTATTAGAGATCTAAATATGAAATTTTGACATCATATCTGTACCATACCAAGGAATACATAATCACGAAAATGATAGATCGAAGCTTCACTGAAACTTTGAAACACATCAAAACTTAAGCAACCATAAATTTACTTTCCTCCTATAGTATAAACGATACAAAGGGTTTATTTTTTTATTTTCTGAGAGATCTAGAGGGAATTTCTTCCCAAAATTTTGACAGCATAACCTTACGATGCTAAGAATATAAAAAATTGAGAGAAGTACAGATCTAGGGTTTCTATAAAAACTTGAAAATGTAGAAACAACCATAAGCCATTTAAAAGCCAAAAATGATGAACATGCATTTAAACAACATAGAATACCCCATATCTATAAAATTGAAAACCATACATGGAAAATGAAACCTACCTTGATTCCAATGCAGGAAATGGAAGAATGTAGCTTGGAGGATGAAAGTAGATCTGAAACCCTCAAACCCAATTCAACCATAGATCTGGAAACAATGTAGATACAAACACACACACACACAAGCGATAGAAAATTTTGAAAACTTCAAAGCAACAAGGATCCACAATAATGAACAATTCTTCAAAAACCCCAAAATCACCAAGAGCTCTCCAATTCTCAAAAACCTATTCTGAGAGAATGAATGACCAATTCCCCCTAAAGAGATTCAAATTCCCCTAAACATGCAAAGGTTGATGACAACTCCCAAGTCAATCCCTAAAAAGACTCAACTTGAAAATTGAAAGTTAATCAAAATTAAATAAATAAAATATGTTTTATTGCCACAACTCAACTTTGACTCCTAATTACAACTTGAGATATTTCAATTTGAAAATATTTTTTCAACACTTTTATGCACATGTAATTAATAACATATTTAATTAAATAGATTAAATATTTATGTCACAATAATGCATGCAACCAAATATTTAATTATTTAATTAATCATATAAGCACATTTACTATAGTTTTCAATTAAATATTTAATTAAATCAAAATATTCAAATATTTTAAATTAATTTATTATTTAAAATAAACTTATGATATAATTAAACAATTAAGTCAACTATAATCCATTAAATCACCGATTATGGAAAATCACTCAATAATCTGAAAATCACCTGAAAGCATAATCAAGCAAAACACACACATACTCAAGAGAAAGGGTATTCGAATTCTGTCAACCTAGACAAATCTAGACAGGGTAGTCATACTGAAACTCATCCAACATTTGGGATGATTAGGCTTAGGTTAGGGTTTTGGATCTGTATGTTACCTCCCCTCTTTACCATTGAGATGAATATTTAGGGGCATGCTCACTCCTGCCAATTCAGGGAAGATGATGCCCTGTACCTGCAATCCTATCATCAAAGAACACGCATGTACATACATAATATAATATCACAAACAATGATAGGGATCATTCGAACATATGGATCTCACTGAAGCAAGTAACTATGTCTCTTTCATCTATCACAACAGCACATCAACAAGTACATTCACATATAAGACAACTATACACATGCAAGTATGGGGTAAGTACATCATAATCTAAAATTGACATATAATAATCAACATGAAAATATTATCACATCTATCTATGCATAAGGTAAAATCATGACATCATAATCAAGTATCATCATCAACTGAAACAATAACAACTCACATGAAATGTGGCCTAAAAGAATTCAGCCAATCAATTGAAACCAATGCCTAAAAGAGTACAACATCACAAACTAAAAAGAAAAACATTAGTGGGTATTACATGTCTGGTCCTACAAGAGCAAGATATTATTATGGTGAAAGGTAATTTATACTTTTTGTTGATGAATTTTCTAGAATGACGTGGGTTACATATTTGAGAGAGAAATCTGAAGCATTTGACAAATTCAAGTTATTCAAAGAAAAAGTTGAGAATGAATCTATTTTGAATATAAAATGTTTGAGATCAGATAGAGGTATTTATTTTACATCAGATTTATTTAATTCCTACTGTGAAGAGCATGGAATATTCAGACAGATATCTGCACCTAGGACACCATAACAAAATGTGATAGAAGAGGAAAGAAACAAAACAATATTAGATGCTGCAGGAACTATGTTGCTGGATGGAAATGTACCACATGTTCATTGGAGGGAAGCTACTAGTACCACTGTGTACACCTTAAACAAAATTCAAATTAGAGAAGGTACAAGTAATCTAATCCTTATGAATTATGGTTTGATCATACACCTACTGAAAAATATCTTAGAATATTTGGAAGTAAATGTTATATCAAAAGAGATGATGAGATAGGGAGGTTTGATGCTAGAAGTGATGCAGGGATTTTTCTTGGTTATTCTACTAAGAACAAAGCATATAAATGTTTTAATCCGAGATTGAGAAAGTTGATTGAAAATGCTAATGAGAGGATAGATGAAAAGCTTCAAATTAAGGAAAGAATGTATGACTATGGTCAGATTTCAGAGATAAAAGATGTCATTACTAAACCTGAAGAACCTTTTATAGTTGATAATGAGATTGAAGATCAATTAATTGATCTTACTGAGACTCCTAAGACTTTGAGGTATGTTAAGAAGAAACATCCTGAAGATGAAATTATTCATGATGTAAGTAAAGGTATGATGACTAGATCTAAAGTTAGAGATGAAATTTGTTTGATTTCTTAAGTTGAACCAAAACCATTGATGAAGCATGTAGAGATGAATTTTGGACTAAAGCTATGCAAGAAAAACTTGAACATATAAAGAAAAAAAATACTTGGGAATTGGTTCAGAGACCTAAGAAAAAAATGTGATAGGAACTAAATGGGTTTTCATAAATAAGATGGATTAGGAAGGAACAATGGTAAGAAATAAGGATAGACTGGATTGTAAAGGCAACTCATAACAAGAAGGCATAGACTTTGAAGAAAAAATTTCACATGTTTCTAGGCTAGAAGCTATGAGATTATTTCTTGCTTATGCTACACATAAAGACATTAAATTATATCAGATGGATGTGAAATATGAATTCTTGAAAGGAGATTTGGAAGAAGAAGTATGCATAGAGAAACCTGATGGATTTCCTTTGATAGAAAATGAAAACATGGTTTTTAAGTTGAATAAAGAATTGTATGGGCTAAAAAAAGCACCGAGAGCATAATATGCAAGACTGGACAAGTATTTACTTTGTCTTGGTTTCATAAAAGGTAATGCATACAGTAATTTATATATAAGAATTGGTGAAGATGGAATCTTAATCATAGAATTTTTTGTTGATGATATCATTTTTGGAGGCAATGATAAGATGAGTAATAAGTTCTCTAAAGAAATGAAAAAATGAATTTGAAATTTCAATGATTGATGAGATGAAATTTTTTCTTCATTTGCAAATTAATCAGAGAAAGAATGGTATTTTTATATTTCAGACCAAGTATCTTACGAAAATGTTGAAGAATTTTGGAATGGAAGATTGTAAACCTATTAGGACACCCATGGTGGTTGGATACAAACTAACTAGTAATGATGAGATGCAAAGTGTTTATCAGACAAAGTACAGATCTATGATTGGTGGTCTACAATATCTAACTCACACCAGACCGGATATTTCCAATGCAGTTAGAATTGTGGGAAGATATCAGGCAGATCCTAAAGAGACACACCTTTCTACTATGAAAATAATTTACATATAATTTTAAGGCAAAATAGCATATGGATTGTGGTATGCAAAATTAAATGACTTTATTTTACAAGCTTACACTGATGTTGATTGGGCAGGTAAGTGGATGACAAAAATCATACAAGTAGTGGATCATTTTTCCTTGGGAAAAGGTTGGTTTCTTGGTTAAGTAAGAAGGACTATATTGCTCATTCTACTACTGAATTAGAGTATGTTGCTGCTGCAATAAATTGTACACAAGTTATTTGGATGAAACAAATGATGAAGGAAATTGGAATAATATTTGAAGAGCCATTGGTTATCCATTGTGATAACACCATCACAGTGAATATGTCAAAGAATCTTATAATGCATTCAAAGACTAAACATATTTCTATTAAGTATCATTTCTTGTGGGAAAAGGTAGCAGATAAATAGATTAAATCGAAGTATATTAGCACAAAGGAATATATAGAAGATATATTTACAAAACCTTTGCCAAAAGATGATTTTGAATATCTCAAAAATATGCTTGGGGTGAGAACCCCTCCCAATGGTAATTAACTGATGCATACATGAATCAGGCCAGTGGCTTTTAGAGCTATATCATTTTCTGGACTTGATGTATGGATCTACTTCTCAAGGGGAGTGATAGAAGGAACACTATGGAGCACACTTAGGTGATTTTGCACTTGGCTGTTAGAAATGAAGATTTAAAAAGCTACACCTTACATAAGATTATAGAAGTGTTATGGCACTCTTTTCCATTGTTGCCAAAGGGGGGAAGATTCTATGTGAAAATCCCTACTATTTTGGGGAGATTTGTGTTAAGGATATTGAGAAGATTGTATTGAGAGAGAGCACTTTTTTTTTTCTTTTTTGGGTTGATGGATTTTCTGATATGTTACCATAAATACCAAAGGGGGAGGTTGTTGGATGATATAAGATTTTGTTGATATTCATGTTTTGTCACTGATGTCAACATATGTTTCTATGGAGAGAACATACTAGTTATGATAACTGATAGAAGTGTACGAACATTGTATGCATAATTCAGAATGATTGAAGATAAGGATATGAAGACAGATATGTTTTAGTAAAGACTAGTTTCTGGATTCTAAGATTGATGCTTGATACAGCAGGTCTCTGTGTTTTAGGTATATCTTGAAGGAAAAGATGTTTTAGGGTATGTGAGCTTAAGGGATGAAAAAGAAAACATGAAGGAATGATGGGTATTGATCGATAGTCATAAACATGTTGGTGACGTCTGTTGGTTATTTTTTATGCTGTGATAACTAGACATCAACCTTTTCACTTTGCAATGGACCTTTAAGAATAGCCAACTCCAAGTAGTTTAGCAAAACTAAAAAGGAAAAAATAACAAGGATTTGGATCCACCCTTCTATGCTTTAGGTTCTACAAAACCAAGGGGGGACTCCCTTTAACACCTTCAATATTATGTTTGGCATCAATCAGAAGAGACCTCACAAAGGCTCAACATGACTGGGAGATAATAGGTAACTGACTAATCACCCATTGAACGTTGACCTTGAAGTGGAGCATGAGATTAGTAAAACACCACAAACCACATAAAACATGGGATATTTAGGATTTTATATTTAAAATGTAGAATAGAGCCAATATTTAACATAAAATGCATCAGTACAGAAGATACTAATCACTGGCCAGTACTTTATTTATGGGCAATATCCTTTAACCAAAGTCAGAAATAGAGTAATCAACTGTTGTCCATGATTCTAAGCCATAAATACAATCATTCTAGACCATTACTTCTTACAACAAATCCTTATGCAGACCAGATGAACTTATGTCATATCCATAGCTTCATTTATTCTGATCATAGAACATAATTAAGGACTAATAACATATACATAGATGAATCCATGTAATGAATCATAAAATTCATAACCCAAACATTACAAAGGAGAGATGTGAATCTTGAAATTTTCTATAAAGTATAAAGGATCACATTACTGCACACAAATTTGCAATTAGACAAATACCTCTTCAATAAGCTGCAAAAGACCAATGACATTCTATTCTACCTAAAAAAAAGTATTGTAATCAATAAACTATATCCCTATGGAACCATAAGACAACTTGAAACTCATAGATCCAGGAACAACTAAAACTCCCTATCAAGACCAAGAGTTGGAACCCCTCAAACATGGAAAATACAACATATAAAGATCAGAAGAAAACTCCTCTTTCTTCTTGATGTAGAGGGTTTAACAATCTAGAGTTCTTCCTCACTCAAAGATGCTCCTTGGTCTAACCCAACCATCCAATGGTTGTTTTTTGTTGAATCTTCCCTCAAATAGAATCTCAAAGACCCTTCCTACCAAATTCTCCTCCAAGGTATAGTTGGTCTTTGGAAGATTCCAAAGTTTCTAGGCTTGACTAATCCAATTAGTCCTCCAAATACCTAGGTCTCTCCACTAGAACACTTCCTAGAATACCAAATATCTTCTTAGGATATTTCCACACATTCACCAAGACTCTATCAATCTTCCTAACCCATCCTAGGTCATTCTAAAATCATCCCAATACTTCAAGACTCTCTACCAATCCAATTGGTCAATATTTCACTAGGAGGCCTAATTGTCAATTCCCTAGTAGGTCTATTTCCACATTTTTAGGCCTATTACTAAAAAAATTCCCAAATGACCCCATAAAAGACCCTAAAAATATTCAAGGTATCAAAAAACACTATCAAAATCCAAAACCCTAACCTCTAGAAGCACTCATAACCCTAGTTTCTTACAGGCCCTAATTTTTAGCCTATTAATTAAGCCTCTGGATCAGTCAGCATAAACAATTACCAAAATGATCTCCAATATTTGGTTCACCTCCTTCCACCTTTGAATCCTTTTAGGAGACTAACTAGGGCATCTAACAATGCCACTAAGTCTTTCCCAAAAGGTTATGAGTGCTTGCTCAAATTCCTTCTTCTCCCTATCTTGGTTCACCTAGATTCACCAGTCAACCATAGTTCTTCCTATTTGGCCAAGGAGATCCAATAAAAATACAAGAAAGGAAACAAAAAACCTATCTATAGACTCTAACCCTACTTCTCCTATGGTTTCAGTCAATTCCACTGGTGGGATTCTAGGGTAGAGCCATTTCTATCTAAATAGCACTGTGCTGTCACTTACAAACCAGTGACCTTAAAAAACTTGCAACATTAGACCTAATGAACTTCAAAGAAACCTATCTCATGCAGATGAAAGAGAATTCAAATCAGTCCATCCCGATGGGACCCGATCTACTCTACCAATCTATACACAGTCGTACAGTAGCAAAGAAACAATGCAAAATGCTAGTAAACAGTTACAGTCATCCGTATAGAGGCGTTAGAAATAAGTGTTGCAATCCAAAATGTCATTAACCATTCCAAAACATTGAATCCATGCTCATATATTGAGCATGGGGTAGTTACAACCAATCTAACTACATTTTTCCATTTCTTGTAAAAGTTGCTCAATCAACTTTCAAAGTTGCTAGCAACTTTTTGCACTTTGTGCATTTTGACTTTCCTTGTCAACTTGATGAGTGAGTTTGAGTTTGATGACCCTAGATAGGATATTTAGGGTCTTAAAACATCCCTGAAACTCACATTGCATTAAAATATCAGCTTTTCCCAAACTATCCCATAAGTGACCCTAATTCACCTAATGAGCACTAAGGCTCTTATAGACATGAAGTCAACTTGTCATTGCATCCAACCCCTTGGAAATTATTCCAACACACACACAAACACCTAATACAAACCTAAATCACACCAAAAAATTTGAAAGGGAGGTAACCTGCACCATACTCCCCTGGACAAAAATAACTCAAGTCCCTTGAGTTAGGAGGTCTTCAATGGTGACCCCAAGTTTCTGAATTTCCAGCTCTGTCATCTAAGTGGCCTCAGCTTTAGGTAGTCCCTGCCACTTGATGAGGTTTTTTTTGTAGTTACCCTTCCTTGTCTTCTTTATCACTTTAGAATCCAAGACACTTTCAAATATCAGTGGCATTGGGGTAGGAAAATCTTTCACCCAATCATCATCCTCCAAATCAACAAGTGTATACTAACCTATTTCTAGAGATGATCCCTTGTAGGGGTACAAGTCACAAACATTGAAAATGGGTGAAATCCCCAAATCACGAGGCCACTCCACTTTATAATAATTCTTGCCATACTTATGCAAAATCTTTAGTGGCCCTATCTTCTTCATGAGTAGTTTAGTTGGATGGCCTTTGGGTAGCCTCTTCTTCCTGAGGTGGGCAAGGACTAGATCCCCTAATTTGAACTACAAATCTCTTCTTGAATGATCAGCCTTGAACTTGTACTTTTCCACTTGTTTTTTTAAAGTCTTAATGAATTGGTCATGTAGTTCCTTCATCTATTCTACAAATTACTCTCCTTGTGCACTTCTCTTATCCTTCAAACTAAGATCCCTTAGCTCCAAAATCTCTCTAGGATTGACCCCATACACTATCTCAAAGGGGCTCTTACCTGTGCTCCTATTAATGGAGTCATTATAGGCAAACTCTACTTGTCTTATGATGTGATCACATGGCTGTCCATGTTGTTTAGTCAAACACCTTAGTAAGGTCCCAAGTGACCTATTGACTACCTCTATTTTTCAATTTGACTATGGATGGTAGGTTAAAGAGAAAGATAAGGTTGTGCCAAGAATCTTCCATAGGGTCCTCCAAAAGTGATCCACAAACTTACTATCTTTGTCACTTACAATATTTAGGGGCAAGCCATGGATCCTCACAATGTCCCTAAAGAATAGACCTGCAATTTGGGAAGCATCATTTGTTTGCTTACATGGAATGAAGTGGGCCATTTTTTCTAAAATGGTCCACCACCATAAATACACTGTCATGACCCCTAGGTGTCTTTGGTAATCCCAAAACAAAGTCCATACTAAGACACTCCCAAGGCCTTTGGGGTATGGATGGGGGTTGGTATAACCCACTATTTCTCCTTTGTCCTTTTTACCCTCTGACAAATCTAACATTTTTCTAAAATTCTCCTCACATCTAATTGTAACTTACGCCAATAGTGCCTATTCACTTGCTCAAAAATCTTATCCACTCCAAAGTATCCCCCCAAGCTGCCTTGGTGTTTCTCCTTCACAATTTTTTTCCTCATTGATCATTGAGGAGTACACATAAGGTGGCATTTAAACAATAGGCCTTCCTACAACAAAAACTCACTAAAATCCACTTTGAAACCCTTCTAAAACTTCACACATGATTCATAGGCTTCTCTAAAATCCTTATCCTCCTTGTAGAGGTCCTTCAAATCACCCATCCCTACACTTTTCAATTGTATTTATTGTATTGTGAGTACTCTTCTGCTAAGAGCATTTGCAACCTTATTTCTAACCCCTTTCTTGTGCTTAATGACAAATGTATAAGCCTGCAAGGATTCTACCCACTTCAAGTGTCTCTGATTCTGTTTTGCTTGCTTGTTTAGAAAACTTAGAGCATGGTTATCAGTGTAGACCACAAACTCCCTAGGTAATAGGTAGTGTCTCCACTTCTTAAGGGCTTGTACCATAGCATATAACTCCAAATCATAGGTGGAGTACTTTTGTTTAGCCTCATTCAACTTTTTAGAGAAGAAAGCCACATGATGTCCTTCTTGACTTAGCATTGCTCCAATAGCTAACTTACTAGCATCACACTCTACCACAAAGAGTTGATTGAAGTTAGGAAATTTGTGCAATCCTTTTCTTTAACATTTCAAACCCTTGGTTTTCTTCTAGAGTCCATTCAAACTTACACTTGATTCCAACTTTTATGGTGTTAAGAATAGGGGCAAACACATGACTGAAATTTCTCACAAATTTCCTATAGTAGGAAGCCAACCCATGGAAACTCCTAACATCCCCTATGGACCTAGGTGTAGGCCAATCCAATATTGAATTAACGTTTTCAAGATCCATCTTTATGCATCCATTAACAACCACAAAACCAAGGTAGACTAGTTCAGTTTTTAGAAACTCCCACTTTTCTTGATTTATCATCAACTTATCTTTATGTAGCTCCCTCAAGACCATCTCCAAATGCTTCATGTGCTCCTCCTTGGACCTGCTAAAGATCAAAATATCATCAAGGTAAACTATTACAAACTTACCAATGAACTCTGCTAACACTTCATTCATGAGCCTCATGAATGTACTAGGTGCATTACTTAGGCCAAAGGGCATTACTAGCCACTCATATAACCCTTCAATTGTCTTGAAGGCTATCTTCCACTCATCACCAGGCCTCACTCCTATCTGATGATATCCTAATTTCAAATCCACCTTTGAAAAGTAGCAAGACCTCCGAAATTGTCCATCAAACATTCTATCCGGGGCATTGGGAACCTATATATGATTGTGATGTTGTTTATAGCCCTAGATTCCATACACATCCTCCATTTTCCATCCTTCTTTGGTGCAAGTACTATTGGCACAAAACATTGGCTCAAACTCTTCCTTATTAGCACCTTATCCAACATATCTTGAATATGTTTTTCTATCTATGCATACTTGGTGTCATCTTATATGCTACTTTGTTTGGAAAATTTGGTCTAGGAATGAGGTCAATCTAATGACTCACATCCCTCGTAGGTGGTAAAGCACTTGGAAAACCATTATCTACTATGTCATGGTATTTCTCCAATAATGTTTGTATCTCTAGTGGCAAATTGACTTTCTCCTTAGTTTCCTCCTTTGGTTTTATCACTATTGCACAATAGACTCCTTTCTCCTTCTTCATGGCCTTTATAAAATCATTCCCACTTGATAACATCACACTTGTCCCCACATGATTCTCCTCATTAGGCCCTGGCAAAGGATCCATTTGAAACTTCTTCCCCAACTTGGTAATCACATAACTATTCCTTTCCCCATCATGCATTTCTTTGACATCATACTGCCATAGATGTCCTAGAGTAGATGGAATGCATCCATAGGTAGTATGTCACATAGGACCTTTTCCTTATACTCTCCAATCTCAAACTCCAAAAAATTTTGTTCACCCACCACTATTTGTTGACCCTTATTCAACCATGAAACCTTATAGGGTGTGGTATGAGGTATCCTCCTTAGTTTCAATTTGTCCACCATCTCTATGGATACTATGTTCTCACTAGAGCTAGATTCCACTTTTACTTTGCAAATCTTTCCATGAGACTTACAAGTTGTCTTAAACAAGTTCTTCCTTTTAGGTGGTTCTATAGTGCTAGGCACTTTCAACAAAGTTCTCCTTAACATCAAGTTCTCTCCATCCAATAGCAACCATTCCTTGGGATGGGATAAGTAACACTTTTTGTGTCATCCTCTTGTACCCACTGATTCCTTCTATCCCCCATTGAAGATGAGGAATTTTTTTTAGGACACCTGCCCATTGTGTGACCCACTTGGTTGCAATTATAGCACCTTCCAGTGAAGACTGAATTGGATCTTCCTTGGGATTGAAATCTTCCTCTAGGAGGCACTCTTCCTCTGTATCCTCCTCTCTAAAAAGATCCCCTAAATTGATTGCCTCCACTATTATGCATAGACTGATTATCTTCTTGTCTATTAGGGATTTTTCCCCTACCAGAGTTACTCCTTCCTCCCTAAAAACCTCTTTTATTATTACCACCTCTTCCTCTTTTATGGAATTCATTCCTCCATCTATCTTTATCCTCTTCTCTTAAGGCCAATTGGAAACATTTGTGCATACTTTCAGGAGCCATCATGCTAATCTCATCTTGTATCCCTTGTCTCAACCCATTGAGATACCTTTCCACCTTCTCCATTTCTTCTTCTTTTCTTCTAGCCCTTAGGCTCAACTTGTGAAACTCCTCGGTGTAAGCACTCACTATCATCTCCTTTTGTCTTAAGTTCTACAATTTTTGGTACATTTGGATTTCATAATCAGCTGGCAAGAATTATGCCCTCAACCTAATTTTCAGCCTCTCCCAAGAAACACTCTTTTTCATTCCACTACTTACCCTATCATCCTGCATCATGCTCAACCACACCAATGCGGATCCCTTGAGTCTAGCTTTAGCATATCTGACCCTCTTCTCCTCAGAGATTTCTTTGTAATAAAATTGGTTGTTAATAGCTTTGAGCCAATGCAACAACTCTTCTCCATTCAAGCTGCCACAGTAATATGGTATGTGTTCCATGCTATCCTTGTTTAAGGACTTAAAGGCATCTAAGAATACCTTTTATTCTTTATCCATCTCAGGTTCCTTCTCTTTGTTTGATGACTCTTCTATCTTACTTTCACCATCTCCATCACTCTCATCTCCCCATTCAGTGATCTTCATTTTGCCCTTTGTTGCGGACACACTAGCCTTTTCCAAGAGGCCCTGAACCAATTCCACTATGGCATCCCTACTCATTGCCTTAGGAGGCATGTTGTCTACCTCTTGACTCTCTTCCACTTCTGACATACACAACCTTCAAGAAAACATGGCTCTGATACCACTCTGATGTAGAGGGTTTAACAATCTAGAGTTCTTCCTCACTCCAAGATGCTCCTTGGTCTAACCAAACCATATAATGGTTGTTCTTTGTTGAATCTTCCCTCAAATAGGATCTGTAAGACCCTCCCTACCAACTTCTCATCCAAGGTATAGTTGGTCTTTGGAAGATTCCAAAGTTTCTAGGCTTGAATAATCCAATTAGTCCTCCAAATACCTAGGTCTCTCCACTAGAACACCTCCTACAATGCCAAATCTTTTCTTAGGATCTTTCCACACATTCACCAAGAATCATCTCAATCATCCTGACCCATCCTAGGTCATTTTGAACTCATTCCAATACCTCAAGAATCTCTACCAGTCCAATTGGTCAATATTTCACTAGGAGGTCTAATTGCCAATTCCCTAATAGGTCTATTTCCATAGTTTTAGGCCTATTACTCCAAAAATTCCCAAATGACCCTACACAAGACCCTGAAAATATTCAAGGTACCAACCAAAACTGTCACAATCCAAAAACCTGACCTCTGGAAGCACTCATAACCCTAGTTTCTTACAGGCCCTATTTTATAGCCTATTAATTATGCCTCTGGACCAGTCAGCATAAAAAATTACCAGAATAATATCCAATCTTTGATTCACCTCCTTCCACCTTTGACTCCTTTTAGGAGACTAACTAGGGCATCTGACAATGCCACTAAGTCTTTCCCAAAAGGTTATGAGTGCTTGCTCCAATTCCTTCTTCTCCCTATCCTGGCTCACCTGGATTCACTAGTCATCCATAGGGCTTCCTATTTGGCCTAGGAGATCCACTACAACTACAAGAAAGGAAACAAAAAAACTATCTACAAACTCTAACCCTACTTCCCACATGGTTTTAGTCAATTCCACTGGTGGGATTCTAGGGTAGAACCATTTCTATCTAAATAGCATTGTACTGTCACTTACAAACTAGTGACCTTCAAAAACTTGCAACTTTACACCTAATGAAATTCAAAGAAACCTATCTAATGCATATGAAAGAGAACTAAAATTGGTCCATCCCCATGGGACCTGATCTACTCTGCCAATCCGTACATAGTCGTACACTAGCGAAGAAACAGTGCAGAATGCTAGTAAATAGTTACAGTCATCCGTACAGAGGTGTCAGAAATAAGTGGTGCAGTCCAAAAAACCATTAACCATTCCAAAACATAGAATCCATGCTCATATACCAAGCATGGGGTAGTTACAACCAATCTAACTACATTTTTCCATTTCTTGCAAAAGTTGCTACCAACTTTTTTCACTTTGTGCATTTTGACTTTCCTTGTCAACTTGATGAGTGAGTTTGACTTTGATGACCCTAGATAGGATTGTAACCACCTAAATTTGGTCTGTTCTAACCATGGACCCTATTTTCCCTAAGTGTGATCATACCCTCGATTATGTCCAAATAACCTTGTTACTGCTTGGCATAATTCTTTAAATCAATTTAATGTCCTGGGTGATTTTTATCTTTGATTTATATTAACTATTATAGCCATGTAATTCAAATCAATTTTGACCAATCAAATCGAACCAAAATCAAATATGGCTATAGTATTTAATTATAAAGGAATTAAATAAATCCCAAAATCAAATACCCACTTGCAATTAACCCCCCTAGCCTATTTAATTTAATTAAAATGGCTATATTCCCCTAATTATTAAAAAGCAATTAAATTGTCTAAATAATTAATTCCTATATTTCTAAATGAATTAAATAAGTTTATTTTATTTATTAATATTCCCCTAAACCCCAACCTAACCCTTCTCAAAAACTTCTACCCTGGGTTCTAACCCTTCTCAACCCATTTACCCATGCTAATCTAATCCTAATCTTAAATTCTACTCTAACCAGCCTCCTAATGTTGTCACATTCCATTAAGGAATGATTAACAACTCAACCCACTTGAGAAAGTCTACTTTCTCAAGCTAGACTTTCTTAAAGTTCATTTTCTCAAGCCACTCTCTTACATCCTCCATTCCCTTTTTAAGGCCTTCATTAATGCCTTCATTAATATGAAGACCTTAAGCCTATGTCTCTCCCATGCCTTATTAATGCCTTGGCATTAATGGCTCTTACATATTTATTTATGAGTCTCTTGATTCATAAATGAACCTTGTCCCCCCCCTCTCTCTCTCTCTCTCCCATTCTTCTATAAATAGAAGCCTATTTTGAGAGAAAATATGCCTTCACATTAGATCAAAAATATATTGTTATGCTGTTAAATTCATCCTAGATTCATATTTCATCTATTATCTCATGCTAGTTCACTATTTTTATTTCATCTTTTAAAGCTAGATTACATACTTTTTCATATTTTTAGCTTAAATTTGAATCAAATCCTTCATGCTAGAATAGTATTGGTCACTGATTTGTAGCATATTCTGAGGGCTAAATATGAAACTAATCACACTCTTTCTAGTTAGAAGGAAATATGTTGATATTAGTGGTTTTTAACATTTTAACTAACGTTTTGAACTAATGCAATGACCTATTGAGTGTTTGTGTTATTTTCAATAGGTACCCAAATACACACACACATTTCTGATGCCCATTGAGGGGCTCAATTTTCATTTTAGCCTTATCTTCTAACACTTTTTTGGCAATTTGCAGACTCAGAAATCAAACACAGAATCACATATAATATTGCAGGCTCACATCCCAGATATGCCATCGCACCGCGTAATTTTCAGATCGCATCTGAGATTTCATAGATCGTATCTATTTTTTGATCGCATTTGATCAACAAGGGCTCATATCCGGAGAATAGGATCACATCCTAGATACTGCATCACATCTAATAAGAATTTAGGATCGCATCTAGTTTTGAAGCTTGTCCATTTGATTTATCTAATCCTAACAAGTTTGACAAATTATGCTTTCTGTGTTTTGTAGCCTAACAAGTGTTTTCAGGTACTTTTTGACAGGTTTCATGGAGTTGGACTAGCAAATACTAACATGGTTTTCATAGGTTGCCAACCCCATCTTGACTTCTATTTTCCTATTTTCAACAACATAAAACCATTTCTTTACTTGCTAAGACAAACTAGATATTATGCTCTTTTCCTCTTGAGAAAAATTAGAAAGTCAGATGTTGTCTTATCATTTAGAATGAAATTGGGAGTAAATAAATGACAAACAAACTATTTAATTTATTTGGAAAAGTAATTGAACAACATAAAGCACTAAATATGTGGGCTCAATGAACAAACACATCATTTAATTACTTTTGGATTAGTAATTGAACAACTCAAACTAATTAAATCATTGTGGTAACTGAACAAAACAAACTTTTCCTTTCTGTTTTCTTTAAAATAGGAATCATTAAAACAAGCTCAACATAGCTTGGATGAAAAGAATTTTGTTTTAAAGTGTTTGAGGATAAAATGGTATGGAATAGGAGAGTATGCTCTTCTTCTTTTGAAGAATACAAAATCTAGAACTCCTAAGCTCGCCAATCTTGGTTACCATTCTTTTAACAGTAGAGGGCCTACCGATTGAGGAAAAAATCTCCTGGGAATGACCCAAGTGAGGACAAGTCTTACGCCAACCCTTTCAACTCTCTATAAATAGTTGCTTCCTTGTAGGCCAAAGCCTCGGAAGATGAAACTGGTTTTGTTCTTGGAATTTTGACATCATTCCTTGAACATATCAGAGTATATATAGAGCGGAGCCTCTTCAATCTTGCTTGCAAGACTATATATATTCATATACTCATAGGGATATACACCTCAATTTTACCTTGTGCAATTCTATGGGGAACAGTTTTGAATGGATTGCCCAATAATCTACAACACATTCAACTGAGAGAATTCCTGATTCATCCCCAAAAGGGTGATAATCTTTGTGCAAGGCAAAAAGTAATTCCCCCAAGACACTCGTCATATCGTTCCCTCACTTGCGTTTGGAGTCGGCTAATACAGCATCATGACTAGAACCATTGCGTGCTTGGTGATGGCTGTATTCTGATTAGTATTTGAGTGTGTGCCTAAGTCAACAAGAAAACAATTTTCATCCTCCACCTAGAGAATAGGAAAAACATGTGTGTTTGATCCACCCCTTTAACAAATGCAAAATTGTTTAACATGTCAGAAAAATCATTAAACAGATAAAGCTCCTCACAAAAAAATCAATAAATTTCATACCTTGGAGTACAAGTGTTTTTCATGCCTGACAAATACCTCTTGATACAATTTAGAGACAAACAAATTCATGTTCCTTAAAACGTACATTTTTTAAAATAGACTAAAACTGGCAAGTCCATCATAAAATTGCATCTGGGATTTCCTGAGTCGTATCCTATATTTAGGGTCATATCTGGTGCATTAGATCTCATTTAGTCAAGCATATAGTTGCATCCATTTTTCTAGGATGGCATCCAGGTTCTAGGATCGTATCTGGTGTCATTAGAGGCTCGTATCTGGAAGCTCGCATCCTGGGCAGTGGACATTTCTAGCATCTTTTCCTAGGAGGTCTTAGTTGTTTTAGGTACCCTTTTTTCTCTTTAGCTAGTCCCTATTGTCTCTTCTAGTTTCCCTGCTGTTATTTTCAAAAACTTTCAAAACGTCTACCTTACATGCTTAGTCAGTCTTTCATGATCAGTTCAATACATGTGGTCTACCCATTCTCTATCAACAACTTGGTTCCCAGCTCACTATCAGGGCATTCTAACCCTTTGACACTGGAATCATTTACATCCATCAAATAAACAAAAATTGACTTCTATCTAAACACACCCAGTTGAACGATCTGGAATCCTTACTAGTACTATTGGGAAACGTTGATGAAATCAAGAAACAAACTTTATGGTTAACACAAGATGCGACAAGTATACAACTAAAGGATCAAAAGTGCCTCCTAAAACATCACACTTTCAAGGAGAAACTTCTCGCAATTCCCTATTTGATCTTGATTCACCTCAAATGGGTAGCAACACTAACGATTGGAGTAAGGCCTTTGAGGGCTATGATGATAGAAAACAAGCACAATTCGTAGGGATGAAAGAGGATGAAAGACTCAAGTTTGAACGTAATTTGTTTGGGTCAAATAGTGATGAATAAATTCCTAAAAATGAATATGAGAAGCTTAAACAAAGAAAAAGAGTCCACAAACTGTTAGAACGAATAATCAGAGATGACAAGGAAAAATACTTCCTCTATTTAGCATCCACGAGTGACAAATTACCCCAGGATTACGATGTGAATGATCTCAAAGAAAAGGAGGTACCAAACCCCATATCTATGCTTACTAAATAGCTCAATCAAATGCAAACCAAGCTCGCAAACCTCAAGCAAGAGGACAAACCAAAAACAAAATACTCTTTGGACACTATTTGTCCACTTCCTTTTGATAAAAGTATCACTATGGTTCTGTTTCCTCCTAATGTGGCATGACCAAAATATGATAAGTACACTAGGGAAACCGATCCACATGACCATGTGAGAGAATTTCGTGCTCTTAGCATTGAGTACATGCATGAACCCACTTACCTCATGCGACTATTTTCAGGAAGTCTAAGAGGAAATGCCATGGAGTGGTTTTCAAAATTGAATCCTAAAGTCAAAACATTTGAGGAATTGATGCAATGGTTCATTCAGCATTACTCCTACAACATCCAACATGATTTCACCATGATGGATCTATGTAACACTAAGTAAAAAATAGGGGAGTCCTTTACTCACTTCCTGCAAAGATGGAGGAAGATCTTTGCACGATATTCAAGAGTCATCCCTAAAAGAGAAAAGCTAGAAATCTTTGTTAATAATCTCATACCTGAATTGAGCTATGCTCTACAAATGCAAGATTCTCCTAGCTTCAATAGGATGATTAAGAATGTTCTCTGTATCGAAGAGGTCATGGTCAAAAAGGGGGAGATCACCCTTCAAAACAAAAATAAAGGCAGTAGCTCCAACTCCAAGCCTAAATAGTGGAAGCAAAACAAAAATGTTGTTAATGATAGAGTGGTTGATGCTTCCAACATTAATTCTAAAATTGAAGCATTCAATCTTACCAATGGTATGCAAGAAAGTAAGGAGGTTAAAATAACACCTTCCATTCCCAAAGCCAACAATGATAATGACGAGGGACAAATATGGAATTCAAAACCCCAAAGAACATTCACACCTTTGGGAGAACCTCTTGAGACCGTCTTAAAAACATTGGTGGATAACAAAGTCCTTACAATTCCTGATTCTAAACCTTGGGAACCAATGGTCAAACCCAGATGGTGGGATGAAAACTCTTACTGTGTCTTCCACAAAAACAAGGGACACAAGACAAATAATTGTCTCAAGCTCAAGCACATTATCTAGGACCTCATTGAAGGGGGTAAGATCAAGGTGGATGGACACACTACAAATGAAGATCACACGTCATTTAATAAACCATTCCCCAATTACAATCAAGGAGAAACTTCCAAAGGGAAAAATAATGAGGTAAATTACACCTATTCCAAGAATGACAATGTGATCAACATGCTCAACATTAAAAATGAATCTGTCAACATGGTCACCATCAAAGGAGCCTCATCCTCCACAAATGTTGTAACCCAGAGCCAAGCACACGTTACAATCAAGGGACCTCCAAAACAGACATCTACACCCAAATTTCCTATTATCACTATTCCTAAACCAGGAGTAAAACATGTGGTCACTATCCCTGGAGAGAAATATGACTTGGTGGATCAATTGCAAAGAGCTGCTGCCAAAATTTTCATCTTCAAATTACTCAAAATATCCACTATGCATAGAGAAATCCTAGAGCAAGCTCTACACATTGCTAATGTTCCAAAGGATACAAATATAGACAAATTGCAAGCGATGGTCAATCACATCTCAGCGCCACATTATCTCTCCTTTTTTTAGGAGGATGACAATTCATTGACCCATCCACACAATCAACCCCTTCATATAGAAGTTCTTATTCATAAATCCTATGTTAGATGTGTATTGATAGATGGAGGCACTGGATTAAATATCTATACACTAGATCTTGTCAGGAGGCTAGGCCTCTCAGAGAAAATAATTGACTCTAGAAATAAAATAACCATCAAAGCATATGATGAGGAAGAAAGATCCTCCCGAGGTATTATTTGTCTACCCATCAGGGTGGGACCAATTGAAAGAGATGTTATATGTCAAGTTCTGGAT
>MU225999.1:81715-105853 GCA_018584345.1 Thuja plicata
TAGGAAAAATATTGGATCGAATGGAACAATTCCAACTCAGGCTCAATCCAAAGAAATGTGCCTTTGGGGTTCAATCAGGTAAACTCCTAGGATTCATAGTATCAGCTAAGGGAATCGAGGTAGATCTAGCAAAGGTAAAAGCTATTTTAGAAATGACTCCATGCAATATCAGCCAAATGAGGACACTACAAGGGAGACTCCAGTCTATCAGGAGATTTATGTCCCAACTTGCAGATAAGGCACAACCCTTTACTAAGATACTACATAAAGGGGTTACATTAAACTAGGATGAACACTGTGAAACCAACTTCAGAGAATTAAAGGTATATCTGGCTTCACCACCAATTCTTATGGCACCTATTCATGGAAAACCTTTGCTCCTATATATTTCAGCTATAGCTACATCACTAGGAGTATTACTAGCACAAGAGGATGACACAAAGAAAGAGCGAGCTATCTACTACATTAGTAGAAATCTAGTCGCTTATGAGCTCAATTATAACCTTATTGAGAAAGCATGCTTAGCAGTTGTCTTCACATCACAGAAATTGAGACACTACATGCTTTCTCACATAGTCAAGCTCATAGCTAAGATCGATCCTCTAAAGTATCTTTTAAGCAGAACAGCTTTAACAGGATACTTGGTAAAATGGGTCCTCATTCTAAGTGAGTTTGACATTGAGTATGTTGAACAGAGGGCTATCAAAGGATAGGTACTTGCCGATCAATTGGCTGATTCACCACTCCAGGATGATACACCATTGCTAATTGAATTTCTTGATGAAACAATCATGCATCTCACAAAACATTCATGGAAGATGTACTTTGATGGCTCATTTAGTCAACAAGGATCTAGTGCCGCGGTTCTCTTCATTACTCCTCAAGGATATAAGATTCCCAAATCTTAAAAATTAATGTTTCCATGCACCAACAATATCTCAGAATATGAAGCATTGGTCAACGGTCTCAAGCTCGCCATAGAATGGAAGATCATTTAGCTACACATATATGTTGACTCCTAACTATTTATCAATCAAATCAATGGGGAATATCAAACAAGAGATGAAAAGTTGATACCCTACAAACAACTAGTTGATGATTTAAAGAAATACTTTGTCTTTGTCACCTTTCAGCAGATACCAAGATCAGAGAATAAAGCAGCAAATGCTATAGCTACCTTGGCATCCATGCTACAACTAGAGGAGCATCAATTCCGCTATGAATTCTTGGTGAAAGAAATATCCTATCCCACCTTTGCCAATCCAAAATACCAAGTAATTTGTGCCTTAAATACTCCTGATCAGTCCTGATATGCCAGTATTATTGCCTATCTTTCAGACCAAACCATTCCCGCCAATCTATCTAGAAATGAGAAACGATCCCTGATTAGGACAGCATCGTGCTACATCCTCATAACTAATAGCCTATATCGACGTAGTCTCGATGGTACACTTGTTCAATGTTTAGAACTAGAAGAGTCTGATCTAGCTTTGAAAGACATCCATGAAAGTGTATGTGGATCACACTCGAATGGCTTTTCATTAGCTAAAAAGCTGCTCAGAGTAGGCTATTATTGGCCTACAATGGAGAAAGATGCTATTCAATTTTCCAAAGCATGTCTTAAATGCCAAATAAATGGAAACCTCATCCATGCTCATGCCAGAGAACTGATACCTCTCATAACACATTGGCCATTCCAGCAATGGGCCTTTGACTTGGTTGGACAGATACATCCCAACTCTTCAAATGGACACAAGTTCATCATTACGGCCACTAAGTATTTCACAAAGTGGGTCAAGGCCATGCCACTAATCAAAGCCACTATAAAATAGGTGGTTATGTTCATTATTTGTAGATATGGGATACCCTCTTCAATTGTGACAGACAATGGGGGCCAATTTAAAAACCAAGACATTAATGACCTTTGTGAGCAGTTTCACATTACTCAACATTGCTCTTTGGTCTATTATCCTCAAGGTAATGGATAGGCTAAGGCATCAAACAAAAATATTCTCAAAATCCTACACAGAACTATGAGCAAGTCTGGCAGAGACTGACATTTACAACTAGATCTGGCACTATGGGCCTATAGAACAAGCATCAGAACACCAACTGGAGCCACGCCATTTTCTCTAGTCTATGGCACTGAGGTAGTACTACCTATTGAGGTTGAAATCCCATCTTTGCAGATATCTTTACAAGGACTGGTTACTGATGAATAGTACCACATTAATTGAATAAAATCTCTGGACCTACTGGATGAGCGCAGACAATAAGCATTTGATCACCTCAAAGTGTACCAAGAAAGAATGTCCAAAGGTTACAACAAGAAGGTTAAACCATGCAAGTTTGAAGTGGGGGACCTTGTCTTGAAAGAGAATCCTAAGAACCAGCCTAACAAAGAGCAAAAAGGAAAGTTTGAACCTAACTAGCTGGGGCCTTATGTTATCACGGCTACTTTTGGGACTGGAGCTTATCAGTTAGCTACACCTAAGGGAGATGTTCTTCTTGATCGTATCAATACTCTACATTTGAAGCAGTTCTATGCTTAATGTTCGGCTAGCAGAGCCTGTACGGAAAAAATTTCTTACAAAATACCAAAAACATTTAGAAAATTGATCTTGAAGAAATCTAAAAATAGTGGAAAAGGTCCTACAAAATGGGTATCCTTGGTGAAAACCTGGTAAATAGGCACCTTGATACTACAAAAACATTCAAAAAAGCAAAGATAGCAAAAAAAATTGAAAAAAGAGAAAAGTGCCTTGATGAGTACCTGGTAAAACAGGCATCTCGATAGAAAAAAGAAAAGAAAAGAATTTCACCAAGTGGTGAAAACCTGGCAATCAGGTGTCACTTGTGATCTACGCTCCATCTATCAATGCACTACTGATACTAGGCTTTCATAATTTTGCCTATGCTCATATGCTGACTTCATTATTCCTACATGACTATCTTATCCTCACTTGGGGTTTGTCTATCTTTACGTCTTAGGAATAAGTCATTCTGCACTAGGGGCATCTTTGTTAGCATAGTTAGTTACGGTTGCTAGGTTTCTCTAGGATGGTTTGGCTCATGGACACGATGTTTCTCAATACATGCAAAACAATGTCACTTCCTCAAAACAAAGGTGTCTTTTGACGACATGGGACATGACATTTACCTTCATACACATTTCTACAAGGCTATGTTGGATCACAAACATGAATGGATTATCCTATCCAAGGCACAAACATGGAACACCATATTTCTTGTATTGCAATTTTTTGATTGATTGATCTTCACTATGTTTGATAGATGAATGAACAAGTACTACTTAAACACATAGTTTTCTATTGGTTTGATTATGATTATTTAGTGTCCTGATGATGTTTTCAACTAGGGGCATCTAAGTAATTATGAATTTTATTTGATTGATTCACAATTTATGATTTATTATGTCTTCTTAGTTACTCAATGACGTCTGTGCAAAGACAAAGAGTCTTAAGGATTGAGGGCATAATGTTTTCTTAAATTTCTGCGTATGGTGATTGTTTCATATGATCCTATAAATTTTACCTAACTTGGATGTTTATGGTAAGAGCTGCCACTATGGGTGGATAGCCACATATATCTCGATCTTGGTTATGTGTAAACTACAATGAGTTTGACACAATTTCCTTGTCTATTTTGTGATCCAGATTCTCACTAAGGTATACGAATCATAATGTACCCAAGGATATGAATTTTCAAGGGCATTGCGGGTTCAATATCTTGCCTTAATCAGAATCTGGTGTATTAAAAGAAAGGTGACTATTTTGTTATCCTGGCTTCTATGCCTTGATGCCTAAGTCTATTTCCAACATTCTAAATAAAACATAGTATTCATATTTATCATAATATTAGTGGGTATTAGTGATGATTGTACTATTCAATGGTATCCATTCCAAAAGTGCCCAATGACGATAAAAATGTTGCCATATTTGCTAAATCAGTGACCAAGTCCTAAGAGTCTTCATATAGTTGCATTTAAAGATTGCCTGATGCATTTTTTTAAAACAGTACATAACAAACATAATGAAATTTGAGCTCAAAACATGGTTTCTATCTTCTTCTACCACTATTAAGTTAATTACATCATTTATATTACTGATATCATCCATAGCATACATTTTGCATACATTTGAAAAGCAAAATTGAAAAACCAAAAATAAAACATCCATGTATTGCATTTTTACTTCTACATCCTAAGTGCATCCATACATATATTTTTGCATCACTGGCAAATCAAAGAAAACATACATTTGTATTTTCACATAGATATCATTTGTTCACATCAGTAATGTACTTATCACATCCACATTATAAAAATGATGTTGTCAACTATCAACTAACTCATTACGAGATCAAGATATCATCACATGTGCAACAGATACATTTACCACATCTATGAAAAGCAAAATGGATACATCTACCACATGAAACATGTCAGAATCCAGAAACTACAAACATGATACAAATCAAAGCATAAAGAGTATCATAGCATAAAGTGTATTAGATCATATAAAGAGTGTCAGTACACATAAAGAGAATCAGTATGCCAAAAAGCACGGATCAGATATATATATCAATGTAATGTAAAAAAAGGGGATCTCACCAGGATCCAGATATACATGTATAAATCTCAAAAAAGACATGGTGCATAGTATCAACTCTGGCCCACCCCCTCTCCCTGATGAGGAGGAGGAGGAGGAGGTGGCATGAATGGAGCTACTAGAGGTGGCATGGCCCCCTCTGACTACTGAGCTATGTGTGAAAAAGTGGGTGCTCTTTGACCCTCAAGAACTGCCGCGTGATACAAAGCATAATAATAAGTCACCCTTTGTCCTTGATGGACTACTGTTCAGGCTTGTATGTCCCTCTCAGCTCTCAGCCGCTCAAGCTGTTGGCCTCCTTGTCTACCTAGAGATCTATCTCTACCGCCTCTCCCGCTGACAGGTTGATCCTCAGGATCATAATCCAGTGGCTCCTCTATACGAGGAATCATCTCCTCTGACACTGTAAATCATAAAAATGGATGTTGAAGCATCTCTGCCGCATATCCATCTGATACTCCTGCAACCTCCACATCTAGGTGAGGGTCCCAGTCTATCGCTACCATGTCACAGATGTCCTATGTAGCAGTACCATAAGTCATCTATGCTCCCCAGTAAGCTACCTCATCTCTGATCCGTGCATATACTGCCACATCCTCAGTACAGCCCCATCGTCGGCCATACTGCCTTAGAACCTTGGTGATCAGAAAGTGCTCAATGATGTACCTGGTCTGGCCTATTAGATATCTACTCTGACATAAAAAGGGAACTTGCCGAACATTAGATGTCCATACCTCATAGTCTAGGTATGGTTGCCATACAACCTCTATCATATCGTCGAATAATCAACGCCAATACTCAACCTTGCCCAGGTGGGGCTACTGTAATAGACCTATGTACATATACACATAGGGCTTCTTTGGTGCCCTCTTCCTGTCACCAATCGGCCATGTCATGAGGATGTGCTCCTAGGCCCATACCTAAAGAATCAATATACCCACAGTCATGCTACGGGTATGGTGGTAAACAATCTCATGCAGCTCTTGGTATATGTGAGCTAATATGCAGCTCCCCTAGGAAAATCATCTGTGATGGACAATCATCTGCTCTACCATACTGACCCATACCACCAAGAAACCGTGATGTCCTCTATCTAGCATAAGGATGCCACCTACCAATCCAGCTAATTTTACAGCTAGTCGATCATAGTGATCGACCATGAAGTCTCAGGATAGGTATCTACGGTCTATACAATCATCCTGAAAGAACCTCCACACAGTCCCAATTTCCATGCCAGCTCTGGACTCAAAGAATACCTCATGTCCCACCATGAGCACATGCAAGATCCTCCAAACATCCTTGGGTGTCACAGTGATCTCACCGGTAGGAAGGTGGAAGGTGTTGTGCTCTGAATGCCATCTCTCAGCCAGAGTAATCAACAACCCTCGGTTTACCCCGATCTCGGGTAAACCAATTAGTGCTCGCAATCCACACTGGATCATGATAGTCTTCTCATCATCTGACAATTGGCTAGACAATGCCAGAACTCGTGCGAGATAAGTGCCTCAAAAGGTGACTACCTCAAACTGGGCCTGATTTTGACAACACAGAAAAGCATCAACATCCTATCTAGAAAAAAGGGCATATTCCTACTCTATTTAGTCATTTCTAGTTTGCAGGATGCAAACAGATCAAACCAATTTGAAAACATAAGTCTTTTACTAGATGCAATCCTAGAAATACAAGATGCGATTGCGCATACAGGATGCGATCCTAAATGCAGGGTACGATCCCCAAAATCTAGGATACAATTCACTGATGGAATCTAGGTAAAACATAACTAAATCTAAAGAACTGGATGCGATCTGAGAAAACCCGTATGTGATGTTGAATCTAGGAAAAACTGGATACGATCCAGGAAAAACTAGATGTGATGCACATTTCGCAAGATGCGATCTGAAATCTTGGATGCGATCCTACCTTTGCCTAGCTATAAAACACATCAAAATGCATAAAATTAAAAAATGCAAAATTCGCAAGGTAGTTCATCGAGCACTTATAGGCGGTGGGTCATCAGCTGGTCATTGGTGTCGTCGGCTCATCTCGAATCGATGTTTCCTCATGGGGACCACCATTTTCTCTATAGAGCTCTCTACTTGGCTATAGCTAAATGTCAAAATGAATAGTGAAATGGTCAATTTGGAGGCTTATATGGGTCTTTTGGGACATTTAGGGTTTCTAGAACTCCTCCCAGCTAACTACACAATCATTTGTGTTCTCTTTTTCCTCAATTAGGAACCAAATTGAAGGTGCCTATGACATTTTCAGCAGCACAATGTCCTTTTGCGACAGTTTCAAAAATTAAGAATTTGCTTCATTTATTCCCCACATTGGTACAATATTGCACAATTCATCATACATCTTGATTTAAACATCATTATCGCTCATATTTTCACATAATTAACTTGATAAATCGTGTGTTTATTTTTAAACACACCTTCTTGTACTTCACTCTTTCTGGCCTTATCGCTTCCTACAAGTGTTATGTTCTTTTAAACTAAGGGATTTCTTTCTTTTCCTTCGATTTTGTTCTCGAGGGGGCATGATCACACTATCATCAATTAAATTTTTGCTCAAAACTGCATTAAAAATGACTTTGTTATCAAACAAACTAGGGGCATAACAGTTTCTTGACTAAGTTGGAGCTTTTTGATAGAAAGCTTTGGTTCTCATGAGCAAGATATCTTATGTCTCCTCATTTAAAAGATTTTTTTAAATCTCCTGGCAGCTTCATACTGGCTTTTGGACGACAACCAAGTTCAAAGTCAGTGTTATCAATTTTTGAACGATAACCAAGTTCAGAATTGGTATTTTTAAATTATTTTATTGATCTTTGGATGACAACCAAGTTCAAAATCAATTCTATCAATTTTGTTTAATCAAGTGCGAGACTGATCTCATCAACATTTTGTTCGACAACTAAGAACGAGATTCTCGATCTTTTTGAAGTCAAAATTAAAAACTTTCTTTGAATCAATACGCTACTTGCACATCAATTCAAAGAGGGGCAAATGTAACCACCTAAATTTGGTCTGTTCCAACTATGGACCCTATTTTCCCTAAGTGTGATCATACCTTTGATTATGTCCAAACAACCCTGTTACTGCTTGGCATAATTCTTTAAATCAATTTAATGTCCTAGGTGATTTTTATCACTGATTTATATTAACTATTATAGCCATGTAATTCAAATCAATTTCGACCAATCAAATCGAACCAAAATCAAATATGGCTATAGTATTTAATTATAAAGGAATTAAATAAATCCCAAAATCAAATACCCACTTGCAATTAACCCCCCTAGCCTATTTAATTTAATTAAAATGGCTATAGTCGCCTAATTATTAAAAAGCAATTAAATTGTTTAAATAATTAATTCCTATATTTCTAAATGAATTAAATATGTTTATTTCATTTATTAATATTCCCCTAAACCCCAACCTAACCCTTTTCAAACACTTCTACCCTGGGTTCTAACCCTTCTCAACCCATTCACCCATGCTAATCTAATCCTAATCTTAAATTCTACTCTAACCCACCTCCTAATGTTGTCACATTCCATTAAGGAATGATTAACAACTAAACCCACTTGAAAAAGTCCACTTTCTCAAGCTGGACTTTCTTAAAGTCCATTTTCTCAAGCCACTCTCTTACAACCTCCATTCCCTCTTTAAGGCCTTCATTATTGCTTTCATTAATATGAAGACCTTAAGCCTATGTCTCTCCCATACCTTATTAATGCCTTGGGCATTAATGGCTCTTACATCTTCATTTATGAGTCTCCTAATTCATAAATGAACCTTGTCTCCCCCTCTCTCTCTCCCATTCTTCTATAAATAGAAGTCTATTTTGAGAGAAAATAGGCCTTCACATTAGATCAAAAATACATTGTTATGCTGTTAGATTTATCCTAGATTCATATTTCATCTATTATCTCATGCTAGTTCACTATTTTCATTTCATCTTTTAAAGCTAGATTACATGCTTTTTCATATTTTTAGCTTAAATTTGAATCAAATCTTTCATGCTAGAATAGTATTTGTCATTGATTTGTAGCATATTCTGAGGGCTAAATATGCAACTAATCACACTCTTTCTAGTTAGAAGGC
This sequence comes from Thuja plicata, assembly GCA_018584345.1. Classification (NCBI taxonomy): domain Eukaryota; kingdom Viridiplantae; phylum Streptophyta; class Pinopsida; order Cupressales; family Cupressaceae; genus Thuja; species Thuja plicata. Next base: position 90,456 of record MU225999.1, read on the forward strand.
AATAGGCTGATATTAGTGGTTTTTAACGTTTTAACTAACCATTTGAACTAATGCAATGACCTATTGAGTGTTTGTGTTGTTTTCAATAGGTACCCAAATACACACACACAAGGATATGTAGGGTCCTAAAACATCCCTCAAACCCACATTGCATTAAAATATCAACTTTTCCCAAATTATCCCAAAGTGACCCTAATTCACCTAATGAGCACTAAGGCTCTTACAAACATGAAGTTAACTTGTCATTAGATCCAACCCCTTGGAAATTATTCCAACACACACACAAACACCTAAGACAACCCTAAATCACACCAAAACATCAAAAATGGAGGTTCCCTGTACGACTTCTCTCCACATGTACTGTCCTTCCCAAAAATATATGAAAACTGCATTTTTCCAACTCCCAAAATCTGATTTTATTTGCAGAAATATCCTTTGAAATAAAAAAAATCTCTCCCTTTCACTAATGAGCTGATTTCATTTCCTTCTTTCTAAGAAAACTTTTCCCGTGAATGCATATTTCCCTTTTGAAATAAAGATTATCAGAATCTTCAACTTCCTCCTTTCCCCTGAAAATTTGATAATGCACTTTGATATTTGCAAAAACATAAGTTCAATCCTGTGCAGATTTAACACATTTTACATATATTATGCACATTATATTAGCACTTTAATTTCTACACTTTGGGACATATTAATAGTTCCTCCTAATATTTCTCTATTATTTCACGTGCTTTTTTAACAATGTTTCCAACAAATACTATATTTTATTCCTTATGCACTTTAATCTCCTATCACTTTAATATTCCCATTTTATCACTATTTCTGTGCACCAAAATTCTACATTTTAATTTTATTAATCCATCTTTTCACATTAATCCATCTTATAAAAATTTATTTCAATTTTGTACTACCATGTGTCATCCTTTGATTTGTCTGCAGATCTACCTAGGCACCTATGTCACCTGCCTTGCTTGGCCAGCCACTTGTCTGAATGCCACATGTCACGATGACTTAATGGATTATATATTAACCTCCTTGCATCTTTCCTTTTAAGCCTTTAAGTCTGCCATCAATTTCCTCTTCGTCAGGATCTATGCATGATCTGTAGCCTCCTCTGCATACTACCACATCACCTCCACCTGGATGCCCTACTGTCGGCCTAGCTGTTAGCTTTGCCACATGTTGCAATGACTTAATTACTTAATGCTATCTTCCCTGCATCTTTCTCTCTAAGCCTTTAACAGAACTATTGATTTCCTTTGCATTGGCATGCATGCATGTTCTATAGCCTCCGCCACCATCTCACCTGCCATGTCATCCCTGTGGGCTCTGCCAAAATTTGTTTTTCTTCCTCTGTTGTCACTTTCCTGGCATACATTTTGAGGCATTCCTACACGTGTTCCTAGATCCTCCAGGCTTCTTCAAATTATAATGTGAGTATTCTTTGTTTTAAACATCCATGTAGTTACTTTCATGATCAATGTGGGACTAAATGTCTTAGTTTTTAAAGTCTTTATTGCCTCTTCCCATTAAAATATTTTTTTATGTCAAAATCAATGCATTTAACATGCATCCCAAGCATGTACATCCAAAGAGCTCCTGGACTCTTTACTTCAAACTACATGGGAAGCAATTTAATATTTAAACACTTAAAGATTCCAACTTCCAGTCGATGTGGGATAAAAATTCTATCCTTTATGCCCACCAAATGTCTACATGCCCAGATTTTGCATGCAACCTTTTTATGTACCCTACACAAATCATTTTTAAGGAATTTACACTATCCAATGCTTCATTTTTGCTTGGGATCTCTCTAAAAACAATATTAAACACCTGCACAATCTATCTCTGATATTTGGCCAGACCTCTCTTGGCCTCTAGCGCACATTCCTCTTCAAAATTCCACCATTTCAATGCACAGGGTATGAACATATTTGTCTATACATTTTCCAATTGTATTGCTTGAATATTCTTCAATGCAAACTGTGAGGCATTATAGAATTTACTTTTAAACATGTCACATTGCATATTTTGGGGTTGTTTTCTTTAAAAACATCTCCCTCAACAATACTGCACACCACTCCATCAAAATGCATGAACAAATATTAGTTGTTTTAAGATTCTAAAAACCTTTAACCTTTCACAGCCCAAACATCCATAGCATAGCTTTCTTCTTTCCTCCAATGCCTGGGGTCCCTTATGCTTTTGCATTTGCCAATGGCATTTGCAATGTAAATATTTTTTACCTCTTTCCATCTTTTGCAATGATTATCCTCTTCATTTCCCATGCTAACATTTGTTTAAATTTAAAAACACATCATATAAAAAAGATTACATAGCCTCTTGGATTATTGCATGGGTGTTTTTGTTCTATATGAAATACACTGGCTTCTTCTTTACTCTCAGCTCTGACCTCTTACTTTACACCTACCAATGGCATTGTTTTTTGAAAACTTTCTTAACTTGTGCTGGTTTCCTTTAAAACACATAGTCTTCCATGCAGGCTTGGGTAAATACATGCCTGTCAATGGCATTGTTCAAAATAGAAACCATGTATTCAATGCACTGTGCAGCCTTTACCTTTTCCATAGCCTTGCGCAAACACTTCTATCCACCTCAGAACCATGCGCAGGCACTTCTTTCTAATTGCACAACTTCTTAGTCTTTCTATTTTGGAATAGTCCACACAACATCCTCCCTAGCATTTGGCACTACCCTATTTCATATGCTTTGATATTTTTTCTCTTTTACAAAGCTTTCTTGGCACAACAGTGAGTAAATTGGCGAAGATGGTTGATTCTTCTAGTTTCTTTAACTTGAAAGTTTCTAAGCCATGAAAACAAATCTACCTCGCCCATATCCCACAATCATTACATTCCATGAGATGGCTTCTCTTCGACATTATATCAAACAGTTAACATGCATTTTTTGTGTCTCTTCACATTGTGTTCAACATGCAATCATATTTTTTTATGGACCACATATTCTTTTGAATGAGTCTAAATTTCATTTTGACAAAAAACTTATGCTAGTTGCACTTTCTCGAGCATCGTAAAATCAATTTTGATGAATTCATTTCCTTTCATTCTCACAATCACTACACTCAGTGAGATTTATTATCTTTGTGACACACAACAGAAGAATTCAAATGCCTTGCCTTGTACTTATATAATGATTCATTCAAGGAGGATGTTGGAAAGATTATGGAAGTTGGCTTGATGCATGCGAGCTGTGTTTGATTTAGGTTTCTAAAATTCTTCAATCATTTACCTTACTGCCTATGAACATTAATAGCCTTAAGACCACATTCCTTGCTAGATCAATGTTGATTTTGGAAAATATTTGAAGTACCTAAAGTATCCATAGCTATTATTACTTAAATCAACATGATTTAGAATAATAATATACTTTGTAAAACCATATCACCTAGCATTTAACCTTATAGAATAAAATTGCATTCGCGAGCTCCCAGTCTGAACACCATCACTTTTAAAATGATTTTTACCTTCCAATAACCAAAACATGGCTTCCAGTGAAGCCAAACCATAAAGAATAGACTTGGCGATCACAACAAACCATCTTGTATACCTCTGTAAACTAATGACATAACAACAACTGGCCTTAAAAACTAACTGAAATGCATCAAGGGACCCCGTCACTCAACATAGAGATTAATTCAAACATAATAAATATTCATGCAAAAGGGTTTCAACTGATTCAACCCCATATGCAAGTTAGAACTGATCAAACTTGGCAATTCTCAAATACTGACAAATGCAGATGTACAAATTGCATAAAATGCATCTTGATTCCTCTTGTGGAATATATAAAACCAATGGTTGGACCCTTGAAACTCTCCAAATTGGTATACCTTCATACATAGAATGTAGATAGACAACTAACTCATTATGACCATCAATTTGAATCAAGATATTAATATGCAAAGTCAGCTTCCTAGATGAATAATCATTTAATACATAGAAAACTGAATAAACTCCATTTGGTCTTGATTTCTCAAAGACATCAAAAGAAGCTCTTAGAATCTGAACACCTAGATATGGATTCAATTTCATATAGATAAAAAAAATATTCAATTAGATTGTTCTGATCATCAACTGGTAAATCAGAATGAATCCTTAAAGTCAACCTCTTACCAATTCTCTGACTTAAAAATTAGTAAAATTGCTGCATAAGCTTGATTTGGAATTGAATGAGAAAACTACTCAGATGGATTGGCACATGTCTGAAACATATTCATGGGTGAACCTTTCCATGATTAAAATATAGGGGAGCATTCAATTCTCTATTAAATTCAACTAGGTATACATTTGTGGAACTTTAAAGTAGGTCATTCAATAATTCTGTAAATTACACCCTTAGAATAAGAATTAATTGTGAACAAAATGGCTTGGGAAAACCCATCAAATGAATTCATAGGAATCTAAAAATGGAAATGAATATTCTCTCTCATTCCTAAAACACATTGTAATCATCCTTATTTCATGAAAATATATTTGGCCAAAGATTCAAACATGCAAAGTAGGTCATTTGATATAATCAGGCAATGTGCAACATGCAGATTTAAGTGAACAACTCCAAATGACCCTCTTCAAAACACATCAAATCTGACATCTAAAATATAGTTAGTCCATGAAAGGTTTTTCACATGTTTCCCAATTGGTGTCTCATGGAAATCATCAGGTCTCATTTTACTTGCACTCCAATTAGGCCTCTTCAAAAAAATATTTAGGGCTACTCACCTTGCCTTTCAAGAAAATTTTAAATTGGTCACTCCAAATTTGTGCCAAATCTGAGAGTACCAAAACTGGCTTGGTCTAGGGCTACGTGCCCCTTATGGGCATGTAGAGAATCTAGGATTTCTTTATGAAGTAGACCACTCAAAAATCAGACTTCTTATCTACTTCCCAAAACTGGGTTTCTTATTGAAAACACCAAACACGCAACTGAAAGCAAAGAGACTTTACAACATTGTACATTATTTACAAATGGCCCTAAACCATCAAACTGAAATCACCGCTTACCCCTATCAAATACTTGATTCTCATTTCCATGGATCCAAGGTAAATGATATTTATTACTTCTGGAAACATGATCCAACATACTACCAAATATCTTCAGGATATTAGATAAAAAAAATAATCAGCATCTTCACTTTCATTAGGTGCTTGGAAATCACCAAAGTAGTGAGAATGTTGATCATTATGTAACACATAACTATCACACTCTTTACCACTACTAACAAGTTGAAAAGGAAAACATTCCAGCTCCTTTGCATGGTTGGAATTACACACACCATGCACATTAGTTTGCATTAAAGAATGAGATTCATTTACAATAGTGATTTGCAAACTAGGATCGAACTCTTCCACACAAAAGTCTGATTTCATAAGACCAGAGATAGCTTGCTGATGATAATTTCTATCAGCATCTTCTAATCATAAGAATGTATCATCAAACAATGGCTCATTAATCATTTATAAATCTAAAAAATCATACTCAGATTTATCACTCTTTTCCAAGGAACAATTAGCATTATGATGTATACAAGAATCATCCATGTAAAAAATCATCATAATATGAATCCACACCAGCATATGAGTCATCATACTCATCATATTTGACACAATCAAATTTCTCACAATCATATGCGTAACCACTTGGATTTGGTCTGCTTAGACTATATACCCTATTTTCCCTAAGTGTGATCATACCCCCAATTATGTCCAAATGACTATGTTACTTCTTGGCATGATTCTTTTGAAATAAATTTAATATCCTAAGTGATTTTTATAACTAAATTGTATTAACTACTATAGCCATACAATTCAAACCAATTAAAACAAATTAAATTTAAAATATGGCTATAGTATTTAATGATAAAGAAATTAAATAAAGTCCTAAATCAATTGCTCACTTGCAAATGAACCCATTCCCCTAGCATAATTAATTTAATAAAATTGGCTATAGTCCTATTGATTATTAAAAAGAAATTGAATGTTTAAATAATTAATATCCTATTTTTGAAAGAATTAAATAAGTTGTATTCATTTCATTAATATTCTTCTAAACCCCTAACCTAACCCACTTCAACCACTTTAACCATAGGTTCAAACCTATCCCAACCCATTCACCCCATGCTAATCTAATCCTAATCCTAAATCTATCCTGACCCACCTCCTAATGTTGTCACATTCCATTAAGGAATGATTAAGGACTCCACCCACTTGAGAAAGTCAAGGAAACTCAAGATTCATTTCCTCAAGTCCACCTTCTCAATCTTACCTTACACCCTTCCCATGCTTCTTTATGGCTCTCATTAGTGCCTCATCAATGAATATTCCTTAAGCCCATGTCTCCACCATGCCTATTGAATGCCTTTGACATTTATTTCTTCTTACACACCATTAATGAGTTTCTCAACTCCATTAATGCCTCTTGTCCCCCCTCTCTCTCCTCATTCTTCTATAAATAGAAGGTATTTTTGAGCACAAATAAGCCCAAAACTTATATGGAAAATGCATTGTTATGCTATTAGGATTCATATAGACTCTTATTTCATTTATTTTCTCATGCTCATGTATTATTATTATGTTCATTTCTAGAGTTAAATATGCATGTTTTCTTATCATTTAGTTTGTTTTAACTCAAATCTTTCATGCTAAGTCACAAATGTCACTAATAGTAGCATAATCTGAGGGCTCTTGTGTTTCTTATCATACTCTTCTTAGTTAGAAAGCAGTAGGCCAATTTTAGTGTTTTATATGTTCTTCTAACCATGTTTTCCACTAATGCAATGACCTATTGAAGTGTTGTGTTTCTCTTAACAAGTACAAAAATAACACACACAATATGCACTTCCATCTTGCACATTGTTTTCCTCAGAAGTAGGGAAAATAAAATCAACATATGTTTCACACTTCACACCCATTAACACGTCATCATTGTCAAAGTATATATCAACTAGGCATTGCAAAGTGGAGTCTACATTGGGTGCATACCTCTAAAAATTAGCAACCAATAGTTCTAAATTATTTCACTTCTCAATGAACATTGAACTTCATTTTCATCATCTTTAAGCTCTCCTTTACTTCTACAAATATCTTCGCCATTGGGAACAAGGACTGCAACTTCTTGGATCATGCCTTTGTTGGAAACACTGAGAGGGGGGGGGGGGGGGGGGTGAATCAGTGTTTGATTAATTATTCTATTTCAAAAATTTGAACATAAATCAAATAGATAACATATGAAGGATAACACAATAGAACATAACACCAGAGATGTTTACAGGGAAACCTTGATCAGAGGAAAACCCTAGTGGGAACTAGTACCCACAAATAATTGTACTAGTATAATGAACCTGTTAAAGTTCCTTTGCCATGTTAGGAGTAGTCTTTATAATGAAAGTACAATGAACCTGTTAAGAGTCTTTAAAAAAACCCTGTTAGGGGTGAGGACTCACTTTCCAAGAGCTCACTACTCAATTAAAGAAGGCTACAACCTCCTGAAGATAGATATGCACTAAATCTAAAAATTGAACTGTTGAAGTGACACGGTTGTCTGATCAATTCCTTTTATGTGCTGATGCTTTGATCTCTTAAAATACTTTATCTCATACTGAATAGTTCATACTTCTCTTCATTGTCTGTGCTCTGCATATTCTTGACTCTTACAGATATTACAAGAATGCATATTAGGTATATATACATACTCAACAGATGCGACCAAAAACAAGACCTTAGTCGGCCCAAAAAAATTATACAAAATGCTTCCAAAAAAATTGGCTTAAGCATGTTTACAATAATTTTTAATACATAATTACTAACTTATTACAATAGGTGCATATCCTTTATAAAACAAAAGATTATAAGCTAATCCAAAGACTGTGGTCGGCTCCATATTCTATTTTCTAAACTGTTTAGTGCACTTAATCTTTTTGCAACTTATCCATACTGTCATTCCATACCATGCGTGTATAGGTTAATCATACAAACATATCATAGAGTTTATGTATGAACGCGCATATCCTGATTTGTTTCAACGCATGTGTGTTGGTGCTATGATCGATTGCATATCTCTGTTCTACTCTGTCCTCTATACTTAGCCAATTTTTTCTCTTCAAAGTTTGCTGTCAAAACTTTATATGAATTTTTTTCCATAATGACAACATAAAATAATTCATATTCTATCTGAGAGTCAACTTTCCAACAATCTCCATTTTTTTCATTAATGGAAACAAAAGAATTTGACCAAGTTACTCAAACTTTGACTAACACCAAAAGACTATATATCATCATCTTTTATTCATACTTTTTTACATATATATAACATATATCTCATACATGCATACACATACTCCTTATATACATTACTCCCCCTTTGAAATTAATGACAAAGGTGTCAAAATTGTAAGTCCTTGAGTACTTACTCTGAATATACATCTGGATAAGTAATCTAAAGAGTCTTGATCTCTTACTGCCAGAATGCCTTTAGTGCATCAACTATCTGAAGATGGGTGCATAAGGCATATGTTAGCTTCTCCATCTTTGTTAGATCTGAGTAGGATCCTTGATTATATGTAGCAATGGTTGCATCTATCTATTTTATGTTCTCATCTAGAATAGCTAGTGAGGGTGCATGTGCATTTCTTAGTTGAGTCTGCATGGTTCTTATCTTGCTGATCTCTGACTTAGCCTTTTCAATCTTGTCTAACTACCCTTGATAGGTATTATTTCATAAATTAATTTCTTGCAAGGATATTTCAATTAATTTTCTTACACTTTCAACCAAGATATCAACTTCCTCAATCTTCTTAATGTGCTATGAAGTGAATTTTACTCTGTCCATGCAGTTTTCTATTACTTTTCTGCCTTTAGCTACAAGTTCTTTCAAGATTGTTTGACCAATCTTCATTGAGTTTAGATATAAAGAGAAATTCTTTATCAATTCATCTAATCTTTCCTTCTTATACTCATCTTCTACAATTTTAGTAGCAGAGTCTACTAAACTTGTGAAATGTGATTTGAAGCTTGTCAAGATGTTTTCAACATCATCAACTGACTGAAACTTAGCTACTTTCTTATCTGCTGGCACTAAGTCATTCAGAATGTTCACTGTCTCTAGAAAGAGAGGTTTTCTCATGACTTGTTTCTCTTTGGCTTTCTCCATGGCTAGCACACTGATCTTAATCAAATCTTCTTCTTCCCAAGCATCTAGATTTGCTAAATCAGGGGTCAAGATTGACAACAATGATGGTTTGATGGATGGAGTATGTATTACATTCTAACTAGAATCCACATATTCACTCTTCATGGGGATCTCCATAAATGGTGCTTCATTAGTTTGATTGTCTTCCTCATTATTCAAATCTATTGAATCTTTGTTTGGAACTTCATCTTGTTGTAAGGAAGTGTTATCAGTGCATACCATATTTGTCTCTTCAGTGCTGAAAAATTATTTTTCAACTTTGTCCATGTCATTGTTAGAAGCGGTCATGGATATCTTAAGATCATCAATCACAATAGTTTCTTCTAAATCTTTGGTTGTATTAGAAGATGTTGAAATAGTGGGCACTACATCCTGTGGACCTATCATAGGCACCCTTTGAATCACTAGTTCTTTATTCTATTTGGGAGGGACCAGAGTCACCTTTGTTGTAGGCCTTGTTGATGGATACATATGGCTATCTAGAAATACTCGCTCAAAATATTTATGAGTCTCTTCACCAACCAGTTCATACTATTTGTTCATGATATGAAGTATTCTTGTTTTGGTTCTGAGATGAGGTTTTACCAAATCCAATAGTATAGCTTTTTTGTCATATGAGAAAATAGGGAGAAGACTATCTAATGTTTCTTCTCTAATCCTCATATCCTCTTCAATTTCTTGCCTTTTCAATACATCAAGTATGTTCCATAATTTTTCTAGTATGACTGTTTTAAGTTCCAATACTATCCTCTTAAACTTGATCATGTGAAAGATAATCATAGAATGAATTTTTGATTTGTCTATCTCTTGGTATTTGTAATAGACATTCTTAATATATTCTAGTCTTCCTTCATTAACAATTATGTTCTTTAGGACTGTTAGACTAGGTTTGAATCCTACCTCAGGAGGGGCTTGAGTGGTCTTTACCTTTCTCCTTTTTGTCCTTGAGGATGGGTGACCTGTGGGAACTTGCTTCCTCCTTCTAGTCAACTTACTTGGTACTAATGGTAGAGATGCTTCCAAGTCAATAGTAGTTGAGGGTGCAGATGTTCCTTCATCAGATTTCATCTTCTTCTTGGGGATATCATCAGATTTTTCCATTTTCACATCTGTAGCAGTTTTCTCAAGTTCTTTTGCAATCTTAGCTTTCCTAGCCTTATCTAGGTCTGCTTGAGTGACACCATGAACTCTTAGGATGTTAGATGTAATCCTTTATGCCTTTCTTTTATTTTCTGTAGTGTGTAAGACATAATCAACTTGATTTGTCTTTTCTTTGTAAGTACCCCATCTAGGTTCATTAAGTTCCTTAGGTGCAAATAAGAGGACTTGTGCATATCCTTCCAAAACTTGTTCTTCAACTTCATATCCAAGTGGGTGAATCCATTTTGTTCTAGGTTCAACTACCTCCATGAAAGTACAGTCAATTTCCACCATGAAGCATATGGTGTCTTTGTATTTCTCAACTATCTTCTTTGATAATCTAAACCTCTTCTTCATTTTGATCCTGAATGTTTTTATCTCCATATCCATAGAGTCCTTATCACTACTCTCTGATGTAGCCTTTAGTGAAATTTGGGACATGGTAGGTTTACTCCTATCTAGGTAAAGATTAGCAACTTTACCAATAATGTGAAATTATAGATAGATGATCAAAGAGCCAAATCTGAATATCTTTCTCTTGTCATGCTTGATAGCTCTAATGTTGTCAGTCGGCTATGTGTGCAATATCTCACATAGATTGTACTGAGTATTATCCTTTACAATATTTATTGCTGCCAGGACAGCAGCTGCAGATACACTGTTCAGCTTGCTTGCATGCTGGAACTTATAACCTAGTATCGTAGTGACCAATTTGATGTCATTTTCCTTAATGGGATCAATAGTCATTCCACACCTATCACTCCTGGATAAGCATGCTTGTTCAACTTGCTTCTTAACATCCTTACCAGTGGGAAGAATTGGTCCAATCTTAAGAAGTCTAGTCATATCATGAATTAGGTCTGCAGTAATGTGTACAGGAACTTCACCAATCCAATATAGGTCATCATGTATCCTGCTTAGTAGGATTTTAACCCATTCTAGCTCATAGAACTCGTGCGCATTAGAATAATTGAAGATAGGGTTGTGAGTGAGATGTGCATATTCATCTTTGAATGAATAGTCTAGTTTTATCATTGAAGCCATAAGAGTAGCTATGTTGTTATCTCCAATAGTTTCCTTCTTGCAGTAAATATATGTGTGAATTTCTTCCACATGTATGAATCCTAACGGAGTCTTGGAAAATGCTCCTTCAACATCATCTAATATGGATTTGAATGGATGCTTCTTAAACATGAATCTTTTGCTTTCAACAATGTCAAATACAATAGGGGTTGCCATACTTATTTGTTACTTGATTAAATAGGGTTTCACGACAATTCTAAAATGATGGAACTGCTAGGGTTCCATTTCAATCTTCAATCCATTCACAAACTAACCAAATCGATAAATTCCAATGTTTTGATTCTTAATGCTCCTATTCTCTACAAATTTTATGATTTCAAATGTAAACAATGAAGATAATCAATTATTTCACCGATTTATATAAATTTTTATGCATTTAATGCTTGTTACCGTACGCATTTTCATTGAGAGTTTCAAACTTTGTTCTAAATGAAGTACAGGAAATACATGCATGCATACTACCTTATTTTGTGGTCACATACATGAATCCATAGGCACATACTCAGAGGTGAGTATACCATCCATGTAGGGGATTAGAGCTAGAACAGGTCCCCTAAGACCATGAGGGTCAACTAACCAGAAGTAGAAGGTGTGTCCACTAAGGATTCTTCAACTACCTTGTTCTCATCATTATCCTTCTTTAATTCAACCCAAATTTTATCTGAATCTTCTTTATCTAGTACAAAATTAACTTCTCTTGATTCTTCAAATAGTGACTATTTAGGATTCTCTTGTCTTTGTGCTCTTGACCTGCCAAACCTTGAGATGTTTCCATTTTTTCCACATGAGTGAAAAATGATAGGAGGTCTGATGTTATTATTCATCATGATGCACTTCTTGGCTGTGTGTCCATTCTAATTATATATCTGACATGTAATGTTCTGATAGTTTCTCTGAGGTTGATTTCTCTGATTGTGTAGATTCAGATTTCTTTGATTTTGTTGTGACTGATTTCTTTGACTTGTTCTGCAATGTATATCCCTGCGACCAAACTTATTACAGGAGTAACAATAACCATTGAAAGGTCTTACCTATTTAAAATATATTTCCAAGTTTCCATGCTTTTTATAGGCATAAAAAGTATGGTTAACTACCTTGTGTTCATCTTTGGGTGGTTCTGCTCTAGCCTCTTCAAAAATTTTAGTTTTCTTTGCTTCTGCAGATTCTGTTTGAGCTTTCTTTCTTTCTTGCATTGAACTGATCTCAATTTGAGCTACACTCTATCCAACACAAGTAGTATCACCTTTTATCTTCTGTGCATAAATTTTTGATTGAATTAGATCAAAATTTGTGTGTAGTTTATTAATTTTGTCTTTTGCTTTTGTTAATTCAGATTCTATCTTTTTCTTGATGCTTTCTAATTCCAAGATTTTCATGTTTTCTTGCATAAGTTCATCATATAATTGTTTACTCTCTTTGGTATTTTCTTCAATAGCTGTTAGGCTATCTATAAGCTATTCATTCAGATCTTCAATCTTATATGTTAAAGACATTTTCTCTTGATTCAGTTTCTTGACCATTTTTCCCAAATCATTTATGGAGCAATCTTTCAAATCTTTTCTTAATTTATTGATAAGCATTTGGGAGCCATCAACGTTTAGTTCTAGTTCTTCATTTTCTTTTTTAGATATATCAAGATCATCAAGGGCTGCTTCAAGATTTTTTTTCAGATGTTTAGCTTCTGCTAAATCCATGATCTCCTCAAGTGGTTAAACTTTCTTTTAGAGGACCAGAGCTTTGATATCAATTGTTGGAAACAGTGAGTGGGGGGGTGTGAATTAGTGTTTGATTAATTATTCTATTTCAGTAATTTGAACATAAATCAAATAGATAGCATATGAAGCATAACAAAATAAAACATAACACCTGAGATTTTTACATGGAAACCTTGATCAGAGGAAAACCTCAGTGGGAATTAGTTCCCACAAATAATTGTACTAGTATAATAAACCTATTAAAGTTCCTTTGCCTTGTTAGGAGTAGTATTTGCAATACAAGTACAATGACCCTATTAGGGTTGAGGAATCACTTTCCAAGAGCTCACTTCTCAATTAAAGAAGGCTACAACCTCCTGAAGATAGATATGCACTAAATCTGAAAATTGAACTGTTGAAGTGACACGGTTGTCTGATTGGTTCCTTTTATGCACTGATGCTTTGATCTCTTAAAAGACTTTATCTCATATTGACTATTTCATACTACTCTTCCTTTTCTCTACTTTGCATATTCTTGAATCTTACACATATTACAATAATGCATATTAAGTATATATACATACTCAATAGATGCGACCAAAAACAAGACCTTAGTCGGCCCAAAAACATTATACACAACACTTCCAAAAAAATTGGCTTAAGAATGTTTACAATAATATTTAATAAATAACTAATAACTTATTACAATAGGCACATAGCCTTTACAAAACAAAATATTATATGCTAATCCAAAGACTATGGTTGACTCCATACTCTATTTTCTGAACTGTTTAGTGCACTTAATGTTTCTGTAACTTCTTCGTACTATCATTATGTACCATGCATGTATAGGGTAAGCATACAAATATATAATAAATGTTATGTATGTGTTGTCTGACTTTCAATCACCCATTTTTTTGGCATTATTAGAGTCATATGGTCATGTCAAGTCAATCTGGTTATGTCTAGGTCTAAGTCTTCCCAAGGATAGGAAGTCTTTGTCGGGTTTCCCTGCCATTGCCTTCTTGCTTCATGCCGGGTGGGTTGCTTTCAAGTCTCTTCATTCTGGGTAGGTTGTAGATCCCAACCTGGCAAAGATAATATGCTCCTATTGATGATCTTTTTCAGCAAATGGAATGATGTTTGGGAGTCATAAGTTTCAGACATTCAACAGAACCAGAGAAGATTCTTCATATGGATGATACATTGACAAGGCCGGCATTGAAATATTCATATTTTACTTCATAAGACAGTGTTTAGAGGACCTCAAGACACTTTCCTAAAAGATTGAAGAATGAGAAATTAAAGGCGTGGACCGACCATTTGAAAGTATAACAGAGCCAAATATGCATTGATCCAGTACATTTTCAAAAATGGTAACAGTGGATTTTCTCCATGGAATTAATACATGGATCAGTTCTCTGAACCTCAATGATCCCAATGAAAAAAAATAGAACGTGATTTGGATTAAAGATAGCAGAGATCTTTCAAGGCGTAAAATTGAGTTTCAGATGCGCCATTGCGGAAATCGCACCTCATTGTGCATTTTCCGCAAAATTGAATATTACAAGGTTGTGGGTTTCACACCTGTTAGGTGCTTTTCCGCAAAAGTAATGAGTAATGTTATAAACGAGCCATAACAAAAGAAAGATTTTTCAATTATTATTAAAAGATTAAAGCACATGTTTTAAGTTATGAAAAGCCCTGCGTACTTAAACTTGACGGGCAGAAATATGCCCAGGCACTACTCCATTGTGAAAAACACACTCATCAAGTGGATTTCCGCAAAGCTAAATGATTCATAGCAGAGGCCACACTCATCAAGTGGATTTCCGCAAAGATAAATGCTTCATAGCGGAGGCCGCACTCATCAAGTGGATTTCTGCAAAGAAAGCGGAAAATGACCTCCCATGTTCATTTTCCCCCAAGGAGAAGCACTTTTTGAGTTTTCCACCAAGGAGAAGCACTTTTTGAGTTTTCTGCCAAGGAGAAGCACTTTTTGAGTTTTCCACCAAGGAGAAGCACTTTTTGAGTTTTTCGCCAAGGAGAAGAACTTTTTGAGTTTTCCACCAAGGAGAAGCACTTTTTGAGTTTTCCGCCAAGGAGAAGCTGATTTGGAATTTTCTGCCGGCCGATATATCCATGGTTTCAAAGTCTTTTAAGATTTTGATCACATGGGGCATTTTGAAATCATTCAAAGAGTAAATGATGTTTCGACTCCGTGGCCCAATGGATTCAGCTCGATAATGCTGG
>MU225999.1:107931-127598 GCA_018584345.1 Thuja plicata
TACAACTCTGAGTTTTCTTGAAGAAATTTGTGTTGACAAAAAGGCTGGAGCATGTGTTGATAATTATTTTACCAAATCTGAAAATATGATTGAAGAGATGGTTGCAAGAACAAAGTTTGAGCAGAGAGCCCCTTTGGTTGACAAAGTGTCGCAACATCATGGAGAGGACAAAGAACCAGCTTATATTCTTATTTGCCATGAAATGGAAGCTAATCGAGTCTTGGTGCCTGCCAAATGTAAGTCCTCATCTGTGGCTGACTCAGGTATTGGAGTTTTAAATTTGGATAAAGAGTTTTCAGATTTGATTGCTACAAAAAATGAAGAAGTTAATTCAGTTTGGGATGATCCTATGTGCGGCAAAGATCCATACTTTTTCAGTTTTTGTTTGGGTTCTGAGTTCTCCCCTAAAAGTAAGTATGGTGAATGTCAACATGATGCAATAACTTTACCAGAATTACTTGAACATTCTGATTTTGTCAAATCTAATTTATCTTCTGAAGTTTCTATTAAAAATGATTAAGTTGATCAATGTGAGTGTCAGTATGCTGCAATTCCATTTTCAGAAGTCTGTGATTATTTTTCTCTTTAGCAAGGAGTGGAAGAATGTATGATCAATAATGTGCAGAAGTGAATAGAAAAATCAGAGATCTATGATGAGGTATATGATGAAGCATGGTTGTTTGGGAAATATTTTTGGCTCATTCATCTTTTATGCTATGGTAGGTCTTCTTCCAGCAATAAAGGGATCATCTTTGAGTCTTTGTCTTGGTTCATCTTGTTGAAGCACAATCCACTTTACCAAAAAGGCTCATATTTTTCTTTGTCGGTTAATGGTCATGCGAGTCCTCCATGTTCTCTTTTGCTCACCTTTTGTAGATAGGTTTGCTTTCCAAATTTGGTGTGTCTAGTGTAGTCTTTCCTTGCTTTCTTTGTTGTTGTTTTCTCTTGCTTTGTTTTAGTTGCCCTGCTCCCCTCCGCCCTCCCTGTATGTAGCTTCTGGTTGTTTTCCTTGGTCGAGACTCTATAACCCAATGCACAAGGAACTTGTCTCACTAGAGAAGCTGAATTCTTCATGCACTTTACAGTACATGATCCCCCAGTCGGATCCAGCTGTTGTCTAACTTTCGGTCACCCATTTTTTTGGCATTATTAGAGTCATATGGTCATGTCAAGTCAGTCTGGTTATGTCTAGGTCTAAGTCTTCCCAAGGATAGGAAGTCTTTGCCAAGTTTCCCTTCCATTGCCTTCTTGCTTCATGCTGGGTGGGTTGCTTTCAAGTCTCTTCATTCTGGGTAGGTTGTAGATCCCAACCCGGCAAAGATAATATGCTCCTATTGATGATCTTTTTCAGCAGATGGAATGATGTTTGGGAGTCATAAGTTTCATACATTCAACAGAACCAGAGAAGATTCTTCATATGGATGATACATTGACAAGGCTCGCATTGAAATATTCAAATTTTACTTCATAAGACAGTGTTTAGAGGACCTCAAGACATTGTCCTAAAAGATTGAAGAATGAGAAATTAAAGGCCTGGACCGACCATTTGAAAGTATAACAGAGCCAAATATGCATTGATCCAGTGCATTTTCAAAAATGGTAACACTGGATTTTCTCCATGGAATTAATACATGGATCGGTTCTATAAACCTCAACGATCCCAATGAAAAAAAATAGAACGCGATTTGGATTAAAGATAGCGGAGATCTTTAAAGGCAAAAAATTGAGTTTCAGATGCGCCATTGCGGAAATCGCACCTCATTGTGCATTTTCTGCAAAACTGAATATTACAAGGTTGCGGGTTTCGCACTTGTTAGGTGCTTTTCCGCAAAAGTAATGAGTAATGTTATAAACAAGCCATAACAAAAGAAAGAGTTTTCAATTATTATTAAAAGATTAAAGCACATATTTTAAGTTAGGAAAAGCCCCGCGTACTTAAACTTGACGGGAAGAAATACGCCCAGGCACTACTCCATTGCGAAAAATGCACTCATCAAGTGGATTTCCACAAAGCTAAATGCTTCATAGCGGAGGCCGCACTCATCAAGTGGATTTCCACAAAGCTAAATGCTTCATAGCGGAGGCCGCACTCATCAAGTGGATTTCCACAAAGAAAGCGGAAAATGACCTCCCATGTTCATTTTCCGCCAAGGAGAAGCACTTTTTGAGTTTTCCGCCAAGGAGAAGAACTTTTTGAGTTTTCCGCCAAGGAGAAGCACTTTTTGAGTTTTCCACCAAGGAGAAGCTGATTTGGAATTTTCCGTCGGCCGATATATCCATGGTTTCAAAGTCTTTTAAGATTTTGATCACATGGGGCATTTTGAAATCATTCAAAGAGTAAATGATGTTTCGACTCCGTGGCCCAATGGATTCAGCTCGATAATGCTGGTTGGAGATGAAGAGTTTCAGATTCTATAGTGACTGTTCAAGTTCTCAGATTCGAAAAGTTGCAAAAGACGAATGACATTCTATTCTATGTGAAACAAAACTAGTGTAATAAATAAACTATATCCCTATGGAACCATAAGACAACTAGAAACTCCTAGAGCCAGGTATAGTTGAAACTCCATGTGGAGACCAAGAGTTGGAACCCCTCAAACATGTAAAATATAGCATATAAATATCAGAAGAAAACTCCTCTTTCTTCTCTCCATAGGAACCTGCCCTTCCTAAAAATATCTGAAAACTGCCTTTTTCCAACTGCCAAAATCTGATTTTATTTGTAGACATATCTCCTCTGAAATCAAAAAAATCTCTCCCTTTCACTAATGAGCTGATTTAATTTTCTGTTTTGTGGGAAAACACTTCCTGTGGATGCATATTTCCCTTTTGAAATAAAGATTTTCAGAATCTTCAACTTCCTCCTTTCCCCTGAAAATTTGATAATGCACTTTGATATTTGTAAAAACATAAGTTCAATCATGTGCAGATTTAACACATTTTACATATATTTTGCACATTATATTAACATCTGCACATTATATTAGCACTTTAATTTCTGCACTTTTGGGCATATTAATATTTCCTCCTAATATTTCTCTAGTATTTCCTATGCCTTTTTAACAATGTTTCCAATGAAGACTATATTTTATTCCTTCTCCACTTTAATCTCATATCACTTTAATATTCCCATTTTATCTTTGTTTTTGTGGACCAGCATTCTATATTTTAATTTTATTAATCCATCTTTTCACATTAATGCACCTTTTAACACTTTATTTCAATTCTGCACTGCCAAATTTCATCCTTTGATTTGTCTGCAGGTCCACATAGGCACCTATGTCACCTCCCCTGCCTGGCTCGCCACCTGTCTGAATGCCGCGATAGCTTAATGGCTTATACATTAACCTCCTTGCATCTTTCCCATCAAGCCTTTAATTTGACCATCGATTTCCTCTTCCCTGGGATCTGTGCATGATTTGTAGCCTCCTTTGTGTGCTGCCACATCACCTTTGCTTGGATACCCTATTGTTGGCCCGACTATCAACTTCGTCACATGTCGTGATGGCTTAATCGCTTAATGCTATCTTCCCTAAATCTTTCTCTCTAGTCCTTTAAGTGAACCATTAATTTACTTTGCATCAGGATGCATGCACAATCTGTAGCCTCCAATCCCACCTCACCTATCATGTCATCCCTCTGGGCCCTACCAAGATATTTTTTTCTTCCTTTGTTGTCACTTTCTTGGCATGCATATCAAGGCACTCCTACATGCGTGCCCAGAGCCTCTAGGCTCCTTCTTCAAATTATAATGTGAGCATTCTTTTCTTTAAACATCCATGTAGTTCCTTTCATGATCAATGTGGGACTAAATTTCTTAGTTTTTTAAAGTCTTTGTAGCCTCTGCGCATTAAAATATTGTTTTCCATCAAAATCAATGCATTTAGCATGCATCCCAAGCATGCGCTTCTAAATAGCTCCCACTCTTTACTTAAAACTTCATGGGAAGCGGTTTAATGTTTAAACACTTAAAGATTCTAACTTCCAGTCAATGTGAGATAAAACATCTATCCTTTATGCCCACCAAATGTCTGCGCCCCCAGATTTTGCATGCACCCTTATCATGTACCCTACACAAATCCTTTTTAAGGCATTTACACCAACCGATGCTTCCTTTTTTCTTTGAAGATTTCTGAAAACAATATTAAACACCTGAGAAATCTATCTCTGGCATTTGGTGCAGCCTCTCTTGGCCTCTAGCATAGATTCCTCTTCAAAATTCCACCATTTCCATGCGTAGGGTATCAACACATTTGTCTATACATTTTCCAATTGCATTGCTTGGATATTCTTCAATGCGGGCTGGGAGGCATTATGGAATTTATTTTTAAACATGCGACATTGCATTTTTTGGGTTGTTTTCTTTGATAACATCTCCCTCAACAATATTGCATAGCTCTCTAGCATATGGCATGAATAGCTATTAGTTGTTTATAGATTCTAAAAGCCTTTAATCTTGCACAGCCCAAACATCCATAGCATAGCTTTCTTCTTTCCTCCCATGCATGGGGTCCCTTATTCTTTTGCATCTACCAATGGCATTTGCAATGTAAATTTTTTACCTCTTTCCATCTCCTCCACTGAGCATCCTCTACATTTCTCATGCTAACATTTGTTTAAATTTAAAAAAAAATCATAAAAAAAATATTGTGCAGCCTCCTAGATTATGGCACAAGTGTTTTTTTGTATATGTAATACACTGGCTTCTTCTTTAATCTTAGCTCTGACCACTTACTTTACACCTACCAATGGCATTGTTTTCTGAAAACTTTCTTAAATTGTGCTAGTTTCCTTTAAAACACATTATCTTCCACGCAGCCCTGGGTAAATAAGTGCCAGCCAATGACATTGTTTAAAATAAAAACCATGCATACAATACACTAAGCAACCTTTACCTTTTCGATATCCTTGCGCAAACACTTCTATCCACCTCAGAACCATGTGCGGACACTTCTTTCTAATTGTGTAGCTTCTTAGTCTTTTCATTTTGGAATAGTCCATGCAACATCCTCCCTGGCATTTGGCACTGCCCTATTTCATATGCTTTGATATTTTTGGTCTTTCACAAAGATTTCTTGGCACAATAGTGAGGACATTGGCGAAGATGGTTGATTTTGTGAGTTTCTTTAACTTGAAATTTTCTAATCCATGAAAACAAATCTACCTCACACATATCCCAGAATCATTACATTCCATGAGATGGCTTCTCCTCGACATTCTGGAAAATAGTTAACATGCATTGTTTGTGTCTCTTCACATTGAATTCAACACACAATCATATTTGTTTATGGACCATGTATTCTTTTGAATGAGTCCAAGTTTCATTTTGACAAAAAAACATATGCCAGTTGCACTTGCTCAATTATCCTAAAAGCAAATTTGACAAATTCATTTCCTTTCATTCTCACAATCATTTCATTCCATGAGATGGCTATCTTTGCAACACACAACAGAAGAATTCAAATGCCTTTCCTTGTACTTATATAATGATTCGTTCAAGGAGGATGCTAGAAAGATTGTGGAAGTTGGCTTGATGCCTGCAAGCTGTGTTTGATTTAGGTTTCTCTAGACACCTAAATTTGACCAGGTGTATCTTAAACATTCAATTTTGTAAATCTCAACCAATTGCCTAAAATATCATCAAAATGCATTAAAATGGATCAAAATCAAATGGACATTTATCAACAAAAGTGGACAAAAATCAAATTAAATCAAAGGATTAAATAATCATGAAATCAAATAATTAAATATGAGCCTAAAAGGGATTAATCAAAATTATGCAATTGATTTTAATCAATTAATTGTATAGTTTAAAACAAAAAATTCAAATCCAACCCATTCACCCTTACATGGCTAAATTAATTAAATGATTGAATTATATAATTCCTAATTTCTTTGAGGACAACCACCCAATTTTCCCTCCATTTGAAAACACCTCAAAGCTTTTTAGTCAACCAAGGTTTGACCATGATCAACTCACTCTACCCCCTACCTTTGGGAAATTTCTATAAATACAACCCATTTTCTTTGTGTTTGGGATCCAAGAATTTCAAGAGCAAAGCATCCTTATTATAGGCATTTGGAGAGAATTTGAGAGCTTTTGAGAGTATTTCAGCATTTGCATAGCATTTAGAGTATCATATTTTAGAAGCATTTGTTGATTTGATAGCATATCTTGGAGCATTTGAGCTAGATTAGAGCATGTTTATAATTTTCTTCTCACTGTAGGATTGTCCTTGAGAGAGATTAAGACTGAGAGCTATCTTAACAAAGCTTAGATAGAGAGCCATGAGATGTCATGGGTTTAACTTCAATTCTTATATTAAATAGCATTTTCTTTCCATAGAGTTGTTGTTACTAATCCTAATTTCATGAAGGTGTAATTTCACACACACAAATGGTGTCCACCGTGGGGCTTTAGACCTTATTTCTAACATTTTTATCTTAATATTTTGTTATGTTTTGCATTATTCTTTGTGTTATTTTGTAGGAAAACAGGAGAAGAGAAGCCAACAAAGTATTCAGAGTCACTTGTGAATAGTAAAGAGACACGTATGGAGTTTCTTTTGTCTCCATATTTCTTTCTTAAGCCACCTGTGAGATCAATTGTGTGGCTTGTCAGCACAAAAGACCACTTGTGAACTTTCAAGAGCCTCCTGTGGCTTTTATTTGACCACCTATGGCTTTTATTTGACTGCTTGTGGATTTTTCTGAGCCACCTTTTAAGATTTTAAAGCCGCTTGCAAAGTTTTCATTTATGTGTAGTAACAATTAAATGTCATGTATTAGCTATTAAATGCCACAGATATTTTTCTTTAAATCAAATTTCTAATGATTTGTTCACTGTTTTAACTCTTTGTGTTTTTCATTGCTACAAATGAAAAATCATCCGAAAGTGCAGAAACTAGAGAAGCGAGTCACAAGGCCTAGCAAAGAGGTAAGGATTAAGGCTAAAAATGATAAGAAAATACATGCATCTAATCTTGTAGAGAGTTTATTCAAAGAAGAACACCTTTATGATCATTATATTAAAGTGTTTTTTCCTTATAAACAAAAATTTCCTACTCTTTGAATAGATTTCCATTCTAAGTTATTTAAGCTTTGATTTTACCAAATTTGATTAAGAGAGCTTAGGAGTGTTTTATCTTTTGAGACTTCTAAGTTTTTCTTCAATTTGTTTTTATTATGTCGACTAATTTATTGGAGGATCCAGAGTGGGAACGATCGCCACTAGGTGAGTTGAAATAAAGCACAAATCAATCAAAAATGTGCCTAGCCTTTGCTAGCTTCGAAATGAGGTATTTATCTTATCAAGCTTGCATTGATTAAATTGTGGCATTTCATTTAAATCTATTATAATTAGGAAAATCTTTCTAATTGTCTAAATTGAAAAAGCATTAGGCATATGCTCTTCACTTTTTGAAGTGAATCAGAAATCCAAACGTGCAAAGTCAATTTAATGCAAAGAAAAGGATAAGGAATTGAACCACACATCTCAATTTTAAGAACCTCCTTGTCAAGAGGATGAAAATGAACAATTATTTCTTGAGGTGTTTAGAATAAAGGAAGACAATAGGGATATACTCTTCACTCTTTGAGTGAATTAGATTCCCAAACTTGTTGGACTAAGTACAATTCTTGCTTTCCATATACATGCTAGATAGAATAGAGCTTTAAAGGGCCTGCCTCTCGAGATTTTCCTTATGAGGACAGTGAGAGGGAACGACCCAAAGTCAGAGATATTAGCTTTTTCTATGATGTCATTCGACCCACTATAAATAAATGCACTTTACCTTAATCAAAAAGTGACTAAACCTTGTGCAAGTCATCCTCACTTCCTCGAGTACTCCTTCAGGATTGCACAAAATTGTACTTTTGTGCGTGTGGGAAGCCCACAAGGGGGTAAAGGATCTTGTTAAGATTTAGAACAGAATTTATTTAAAACCTTGATAAAATATCAAACCTACCTTTGTAGAGCCATTGTTAAAAGCCAAAATTGTTTGACTCTAAGGTAGATTGTTTGGGAGAAATTTTTGTGCATACCCATAAAAACATCTGAGAACATACACTTTTAGTGTTGTTTTAGGGATATGGTATAATTTTGATGTGTGTGTTGAGCTTGTACTCTATTTTCATGCAAGATTTTTTTTTTTGACAAATCTGATCAAAGCCTTTAAAATTTTAAATCCCAAAAATAGCAAGAAAATTGACAATTTCAACTTTGATCAACAAAGAGCCATGTACCAATAATTCAAAACTGTGTACAAACAATCCTGGACTGCTTAGAACTTTGAAACACCATGTACAAACATTCAAAAGCCATGTAAGCCACTGGAAAATGCCTCATGTCAATAGTTTAAAACTGCCTATCAACAGGCAAATGCTGCCTGCTAACTGAAAAGTGTTGTGTAAAAGAATTCCAGTGACTGCATATCGCCAATTAAAGGCTGCCTACACATAGGCAAGAGCCACCTATAAATTAAAAAGGGCAAACAGTGGATATATACTGAAGGTTTGAAAAAAAGAAAATTCCATTTTTGGATACCTTTTTGGATGTTTTACCTCTGTATATACTCAACTGGATCAGAATCTGCCATTATTGGAAATTATGCAAAATCATCCACAGATTGATCACTTAAGTGAGATAAAAGCCTAGGCTCTTAATTTGATTTATTTTAATGCTAGTTTTTACATGATCTCATTACAATAAGGCTACACTACAACCAGATAGATCTTATCTAAGGCAAGAGTGTCCTTTTCTAGGTGATCCTTTTAGTTCTTCAAGACCCTTACAAGAACCCATCAAGGAAACATAACCAACAATGTCTTTTCCATTTGGCCATATAGATCCTGATCAAATCAATCATGTAAACAAGGATATGAACAATAATGGAGGGGGAAATGTTGATCCTAATAACCAAGGATCCAATAAAAACAACAATGGAGGAGCAAACAATGACCCTAACAATCAAGAATTGAACAATAATAACAATGGGGGCAACATCAACCCTAATGATGAGGATTTAATTGATGAAAAGGTTAATGAAGCTATGCAAATTCCTTTCTTCATGAAGCTTATGGAAAAAGTGTTGGAAAAAGATAAGGAAAACTACTTTTTATACCTAGCACAAATAGGTCTCAAACTTCCATATGATTATGATATCAACAAACTTAAACAAGAAGTAGAGGCTAATCTCATCGACATCATGAACAAGAAATTCCAACTTTTCCAAATGTAATTGGACATGATAAAACAAAGTGGGGCTCCTAAACCCTTTTCTATCAAAGCTTTGTGTCCATTTCCATTTGATAAGTCTGTAATCATGGTTCCATTTTCAACAAATGCTATTTTTCCTAAATATGACAAATATGAAGGAACAACAGATCCTCAAGATCACGTAAGGGAATTTTGTGCCTTAAGTCTATAGTTCATGTATGACACAACTTACCTAATGAGGTTATTCTCTAGAAGTTTGGGAGGTATGGAAATGGAGTGGTTTTCAAAGTTACCCTCCGACATTCGAACCTTTGAAGAATTGGCCTCTAAATTTGTAACTCATTATTCCTATAACATCAAACATGAGGTTACAATTCTTAATTTATGTAGCACAAAATAAAGAGAAGGAGAGGGATTCCTACTTTTCCTACAATGGAGAGCGATATTTTCTAGATACCCTCGAAGTGTACCCAAAAAGGAGAAGATGGATATTTTTTTCAATAGCTTGAACCATGAAGTGAACTATCAATTAAGGATACAATGTCCTAGGTCATTTCAAGACCTAATTGAGAATGGGGTGACAACATAAGAGGTATTGATAAAAAGTGGAGAAATTAAACTCTACAAGGATAACAAGAATAACAACAACAATACCTCCAACACTAATCAAAATTTCAATTCCCCTAACAACACTCGATTTTGGACAAAGAATAACAACAATAAAGGAGTGGTTAATGATGGAGTGGTAGAGGCTAACACTTTAAAGGCCATTCCTTTCAATCTCACTCAAAATTCAGTTCAAGCCAATAATTTGAATCAAGCACCCAAAGCACCCTTTAACACCAACAATACTAATAACAACTTTTGGAATAATCAAGGGGCTTACAAGCCTAAACCTTTCTTTGCACATACACCCAAAAGGACATTCACTAATTTGGGTGAACCATTGGAGAATGTATTAAGGACACTTATTTCAAATAAACTTATTGACCTACCAAAGGCTCAACCATATGAACCTCAAATCAAGCCAAATTGGTGGAGTGAGAATAACCATTGTGAGGATCATCGAAATAGGGGACATAAGACCAATGATTGCATGCATCTCACACATGCGGTATAAGATCTCATAGACAATGGTTTGATAAAAGTGGAAGGCCCTAAAAATAATGAAGATCACATGGCCTTTAAGACTCCTTTCTACAAACATGAAAAAGGAGAATCTTCCAACTCAAACAATGGAGGAAACAGTGCGAATAATGCAAGAGGAAATAATAATGTTAACTTTGCTCATACTTATGACAATACCATCAATGTTGATGTGATCAAAGATCAACCTAAAGTGAAAACCTATAATGCCATCACAAGGGGGAAAGCCTCAAAGGTTACCCTACAAGGGTGTAATCCTATTATTATTGGCCCTAAAACACCAACTACTTTGGCTAAACAAACACCACCTACAACAAAGCCTTATAGTTTGGTAGATCAATTACAAAAGACTCCAGCACAAATATCAATTTTGGAGTTGTTGAAATTATCTCCTAATCACAAGGAGATTTTGGAAAAAGCCTTGGTTGAGACCACTGTTCCTATAAAATTGGAGGAAGATAAATTTCAGAACATGGTAGGACATCTCATAGCCCCTCATTGTCTTTCATTTTCAGAGCAAGATGATATGTCTATCACACATCCTCAAAAATTACCCTTGCATATAGAGGTATTAATCCAAAGACATAGGGTCTAGAGAGTTCTCATAGATGAAGGAGCTGGTCTTAATATTTTCACTTTAAACCTTGTTAATTCATTAGGGTTAACCGAGTCTTCCATTGATCCTAAAAAGAAAATCACCATTAAGACTTATGATAAGGAGGAAAGATCTTCAAAGGGTATGATCATTCTACCAATTCAAGTGGAACCTATAAAAAAAGATACCATATGCCAGGTCCTTGATATGAAATTGACCTACAATATCTTACTGGGGAGGCCATGGATACATGAAATGCAAGCAGTACCTTCTACATATCACCAATGCATAAATTTTCCATACATGGGGGAAGAGATCACGATTGGAGGAGTTTCAAACCCTTTCCAATATTGCAATTCTTTAAAGCCAAGTAATGAATTATATATTCCTCATAATAGGGAAGGATTCATCCCTGATATTACCATGGAAGAAGCCAAGGAGGAAAATCCAAAACCAACATAATATGTTACATTGACTTCTACCCCTATTCAAACTAACTCAACTACATCAACTAAAGGAAAATAAAATATGAGTTATGAGGGTTCAAATTCAAATGATAATTCAGTCCAGACTTCAACATTGATAATGGAAACTTTGAAACCCACTAAGGAGGAAAGGGAACAAACTAAGAAAGATCATTATGAAAAGATGAGTGATTTGATGAACCAATTTGAGAAACAATGCAAAATTCAATCAAAAGGGGTAGGGCAATATTTTGTTTCCCTATTTGATTTACCTACATCTCCAAGGACACATGGGAAGCCATCTAAAGATCATAAACCTCATAAATACAATTCCCATTTTGTGAGAGAATGTGACAAGCAAGAAATGGAAAAAAGAAGATAATGAGGTCTTACAATGGCTTTATAAAGAGGATGATAATTCAGCTAATTCCAATGAAAGGGTGCAACATATCAACATCCAAACTGATCAATATGGAAAAGGATTTGATGTCATGAAGAAAATGGGGTATAAGGGAAGAGGACCCTTAGGAGTTTGACATAGAGGGTTGTTAGAACCTATTGAACCAATTTGGAGAGCAAAAGAAGAGAAAATCGGCATAGGTTTTCAACATAAAGGAGAAAGTTCAAGTCCCGTGCATGATTTTCCTGCACATATCCATATGGTAGGTTTTGAAAGTGAAGATGATTCTAGGGATTATGAGTGGGATTCCTTTTTTGAAGAATATTTTCATGACATAGAGGTTGATACCATTCACACTTATGCAACTCCTCCTAAAGTTGAGAATCAAGAACATGTGACTCAAAGTTCGAATTCAACTCAAACATCAAGTGAGCCTCAACAAGTCAATATAGAACAAGCACCTCCTTACACTTAATGGGTAGGTGAACCTTGGGTAACTTCATGGGTGGGAGATTCTAATCTATTTTTTAATCCACATGCTTTCTTTCCCATAGAAATCTTAGAGGACTCTAATGAAGAGGATTTTTATCCTTCTTCCATGGACCATCTTCTAGAGGCACATGTCTTGACGATACAATGTATCAACCATCAAATGAAGTCATGTCCTTAAATCATTTAAATGAAAGCCCATCCAATGAATCCTTGTCTTTAATGCACTCTGAGCTTATTGATTGGGATATTTCCAAGCCAAATGATTTACTCTATTGACAATGCAATGGCCTTATACCTCAATGCTGTTGAACCCAATTATTCCATCAATGAATTCACTCCAGACATGATGATAAGGGTAGGTGTTCAACCTCTTAATCCAAAAAATGAAAAGAAAATATACAAAAAAATGAGAAGGTGTAGTGGTAAAAACCACCATGTGGCACTTCTAGACCCAAAAAAAGTAAAAATAAAGGATGTTTCCGAAGGTGAAAACCCAACTATGGAACCTAAGGGAGAGAGGTTGGACACCTTACTAGATCATGAAGATGAAAGGTCACCTATACTCATTGAGCCCACATAAAAGGTTAACATTGGAAAAGAAGAGGATCCTAAATTTATTCACTTGGCAGCATCTTTAAGTCCCTTGGAGAGAAAATAATTCATTGAATTCTTTCAAGAAAAATGAATCAACTTTGGATGGTCATATGCTGACATGCCTAGATTAGATCCAAGTTTCATAATGCATCATTTAAATGTGAAACCCAGGGTTAATCCCATCAAGCAGAAGTTGAGAAAAATGCATCCACATGTAGCCCTTTTAGTCAAAGTAGAATCATAAATATTACTCAAGGTGGGATTTATAAGAGTAATTGCATATTCCGAATGGATTTCCAACATTGTAATGGTTTCCAAACATGATAAAACCATAAGAGTTTCCATAGATTTCAGAGATTTAAACCTTGCTTGTCCAAAAGATGACTTTCCATTGCCTAGCATTGATGCTATTGTGGATCTCACTGTGGGTCATTCTATGTTTTCACTTATGGATAGATTTAGTGGGTATAATCAAATTCACATTGCAGCCGAGGATCAAGACAAGATAGCCTTTACATGCCCATGGGGTAATTTTTTTTGGAATGTAATGCCCTTCGGTCTCAAAAATGCCAGAGCCACTTATCAAAGAGCAATAACTACCATTTTCCATAACATGATGCACACCTTTATGGAAGATTATGTGGATGAAATTCTAGCTAAGTCACATAAAAGAAAAGATCATTTATCCATACTTGAAAAGAATTTTACAAGGCTAGAAGAATTTAAAGTGAGACTTAACCCAAAGAAATGTGCTTTTGGGGTACAACCTGGAAAACTCCTAGGGTACATTGTTTTAGCAAAAGGCATTGAAGTATATCCTGAAAAAGTACAAGAAATAATGGACATGGACATTCCAAAGAATATTAGTCCAATGAGGTCACTTCAAGGAAGGCTTCAATCCATAAGGTGGTTCATTCTCAATTGGCAGAAAAATGCAATTCTTTCATAAGGTTGCTACATAAAGACACCATCTTCACATGGGATGAGGAGTGTGATAAAGCATTTACATTGTTGAAAACATACTTGATGAATCCACCTATCTTGATGTCACCAATTCAAGGAAAACCTTTGTTACTCTATATTTCAGCAACGAAAAAATCTTTAGGAGTCTTATTGGCACAAGAAGATGATGAAGGAAAAGAAAGAGTTATCTACTACTTGAGTAGAACATTGATCAAATATGAATTAAACTATAGCTTCATGGAAAGGGCTTGCCTAGCAGTGGTATTTTCCTCTCAAAAGTTAAGACATTATATATAGTTGCGTAAAGTGAAGCTCATAGCCAAAATTGATCCCTTAAAATACTTACTTAGCAAAACAGCTTTAACTGGAAGGATTGCAAAGTGGGTAATGGTGCTTAGCAAATTTGACATTGAATATGTTGATAGGAAAGCAATCAAAGGTCAAGTTATTACTGATCAATTGGATGAATATCCTCAAGAATCTACACATCATATTCAAGTGGGGTTTTTGAATTCTGAAATTGTTAGTGTGGAAGCTAAGACATGGAATTTACACCTAAAATGGTAGTGGAGCAGGAATTCTTTTGATTACACCACAAGGTTACACAATCCAAAAATCCTACAAGTTATTGTTCCCTTGCACAATAACATAGCAGAGTATGAAGCTTTGTTCATAGGTATCAAGATGGCCTTGGAATGGAATGTCACAGAACTACAAGTCTATGGGAACTCTCAATTAGTCATCAATCAAGTTAATGATGAATATAATACCAACGATGAAAAATTGATGCCTTACAAAAGATTGGTGGATGAGTGGAAAAAGTACTTTTCTTTGATTACTTTTGAACAAATTCCAAGAGATAAGAATAGAGTAGCAGATGCAATGGCTACTTTGGCATCTTTACTTCAAATACCTAATCAAAATGAAAAGTATGAGTTCTTGGTGGAAGAATTGGTTAAAATAGCATTTGACCTACCTAATACCCAAATTATTTCCCTTCTAAATGGACATGACTCACCATGGTATGGACCCATTTATGCCTATCTAGAAAGATCAAACCTTACCTATAGACCAAACCCATGCTCAAAAGCGCAATTTCATAAGACAAGTGGCTTGTTATACCATCCTTTCTGAAACATTGTATCGTAAGGTCTTGACAGAATGCTCCTTAGGTGTCTAGAGGAAGATGAATCAAAATTATCTTTAAAAGACATCCACGAGGGGATTTTTGGGTCACAATCAAGTGGTTTAAACCTAGCTAAGAAAATTATACGCATGGGGTACTTTTGGAAAACCTTAGAAAGAGGGCTTGTCAGTTTGTCAAAGTTTGTGCAAAATGTTAATACCATGGAGACATGATCCATGCACCAGCACAAGATTGACTCCCATTTGTCACACCATGGCCATTCTATCAATGGGGATTTGATTTTATTGGCATGATTTTTTGATCTTCTTCAAATGGACACAAGTATATAATCACGACAATAGAGTACTTCACTAAATGGGTTGAGGCTGTCCCTTTAACAACTGCAATGGGGAAGAAAATTTCCATGTTTATCCTAAATCATATCATTTTTAGATATGGCATTCCTCACGCCATCATCAAAAATAATGGAAAATAGTTTAAGATCAAAGATATTGATGAACTTTGTGACACATTCCATATTACACATCACTCTTCATACATTTACTATCCCCAAGGTAATGGACAAGCAGAAGCTACCAACAAGAACATCCTTAAAATCCTTAAAAGATTAGTTGGCAAGTCAGGAAGAGATTGGCATCTTCAAATCAATCCAGCATTATGGGCCTATAGGACTAGTATTCACACCCCGATAGGAGCTACACCTTTTTTGTTGGTTTATGGGGTCGAAAATGTTCTACCTTTAGAAGTTGAAATACCATCCCTAAGAGTATCATTGCATGGATTAATCACAGATGAGGACTATAGAGTTTCCTGACTTCAACAATTGGAGATGTTGGAGGAACATCAAACCCAAGCCTATGATCATTTTAAAGTGTATCAGAATCAAATTTCAAGGAACTTTAACAAGCATATTAAACCAAGAACCTTTCAAGTAGATCTAGTATTGAGAGAAAATCCAAAAAATCAGGTTGATAAAGAAAAGAAAGGAAAGTGGGAAGCAAATTGGCTTGGTCCTTTTGTCATTGTTTCTTCTTTTGGAATGGGGACCTATAAATTGGCCGACTGTGATGGTGATGAATTGCAAGAACCTATCAATAGCATTCATCTTAAGAGGTTTCACACCTAATTCAGAGGAAAGAGTATAAGTTGAGAGTATCAGATGAGTCAGCATCACCTTTGTACATGGAAAAATTCAAAAATGCCAAAAAAAATGAGAAAAGATCAAAATACAAAAAAAATTAGAAAGTTTAAAAGCCAAAAACATTGAAAAAGAGAAAAATTAAAAAAATTGAAAAAAGAGGAAAAAGTGCCTTGGTGAAAACCTAGCAATAGGCACCTTGGTAGAAAAAAGAGAAAAGAGAGAAATAATCTCAAAAGGTGAAAGCCTGGAAACAGGCACCTTTTTTCCCTTTGGTCTTTCCTAGTTACATTTGTACATATTGTGTTTCATCATCTCATTTTTCCATATCCTCATTGCATCTTTCATTTTTGCATAGTCCTAATAAAGTCTCAAAGTTGCATTTTGTCGCATTCTAGGTTTATTTTGCCTAAGTTTCACATTGATAAAATTTATTACTTGGGGGCATGCATCATGGTTTTTTGGTACCAAACGGATTCAATAGTGCAACATCTTGGTCACACATCAGAAGCAGGTTTTCAGATTCAGCGGAGAGATTTTGGAACCTTTGTTGGATATCATTGTTCAACCCTAAATAGTTTGATCGCATAACTTGATCCTTGAGTTTCATTGACTTATTTTATAAGGATTAAAAATTAACAAACCCTAAATGATCAGACTATCTGGAATTCTTATTTGAAAATCGTGTTACATTTCACAAACACTTGGAAATTTTTGATGAGTTTTTCATTGACCTTTTTTGAGTCATATTTTTTTTAGCTAATCGATGATGTTTTCACTAGATTGGCAATGATGGAGACATGATGTTTTCTTAAGCTTCTGTGTGACAGTAAAACTTTTTAACTTGTGTGAATTAGTCTAACGAAATGGTCATCAAAGTACCATTGAGGACATTCATATAGGAAGGAAAGTTTAACCTTTGTTTGTTCATGCAAAAGGATACCTTGGATATTTAGATTTCCAATATCTTAAATACCAACATCCAAGTGCAACATTGAATTTGATCAAACTGGTATTCATACTCCCATAGTTGGTCATTCAACTAGTGAGGGTCATACTTAGTTTCACAGAAGGAGTTACCCAAAGAGATGAAAGTCATATTCATATTCTTATGGTCATAGTGGCACCAGTAAGGATTGTATCGAATCCTAGTTCCACAACGCTCAATGATGAAAATATATCTCTATTTGTATTTATTTTTCAAACCTCAAGGATAATTAGTTGCATTGCATCTTCATGTTAGATTAATTGCATTTTTCAAGTTAGATTAAAGTGGCTTATTTTTCTAGCACTTTTCCAAGTTCAAGGGGGGAATTAATGTTGACAACACTTCATCAATTTAATGGTTTCACATCATCAATATGAGATTGTCTTTTTTCTTGCATTCATAAGCATTACTCATTATTTATTCTATATTCATATCAAGTGAAAATCAAAGAAAAGAAACATTAATCATTAGTTATTTATCCAAATTATTTAGAATTGCATCATAAATTAAATTGCATACATCCAAAAAACCAAAAAAAGATAGTTGCATTCATTTATCATTGCACTAAGTATTGCATCCATATCATTGCATTGCATAATCCATACATCATGATTAAATCAGAAAATCATATAGAATTAAGTTGCATTAACATCATTTGCATCCATTTATCTATGCCCTACTCTAAGACATTGCATCCATAGCATAATATAAATAAATGCATCATAAAAGCATGTAGATATGCATAAAGGAAATCTCATAACAACATCATTAATAGGGGAATCAAAGATCATCATAGATAAATGTCCATCATCATTGTCTATAACACAAATATGTACATCAAAGGTACATCAATAAATGATCCATACATCAAAGTCCTGATCAACAATACATATGATACATGAATGCAATATCCAAATATCATAGATCCCAATCTATTACATGACCTAGTAGGGGCTCCTAATCCATCTCCAGCAATACCAGTACCTGAACCCCTTGCACCATCAGGATCCCTGTCACTTGATCTATCCTGTGTACTAGGTGGTGCCTAACTAGTGCTCACACTAGTAGGTAACTGAGCTAATGTAGTCTGAAACTGCAACACCATAGTCATAACCTGATCTAATTGACCAATAACTATATTCATCCCTACCTGTAAACCTTGAACATCCTAAACTAGGCCATCCACAATGGGAGGAACTGGAGGTGCCTGTGATGCAGGAGCATCCCAGGGTAGTTGGCTATCCTACATGTTTGAGAGATTTGATGGAGTCATGTGGACTTATTTTCATGTGTGAGGGATTTGGTAGATTTTTGTGGACCCACTTGGGTCTTGGGTAATTTGTTTTGATGTATTTAATGGAACTTGGCATGGTCTTGGTTGCTCGACATGGTCTGGGAGGAGCTTGGCCTTGCTTAGGAATTTGGTGCCTATTATAGGCTGTATAAGTAATTTTATATAAAGAGTTAGAGGATGAAAATTTTAGGGATTTAAGAGGGCTAATATTTCTACCTAAGGTTCAAAGCACAAGTTCTAATTAATTTGGAGCTAGAAGATATCACAATTTTACTAAGACATCAATTTTGGGCATTTAATTATTGTTGTTGGCCGACTTGTGGCATTTAATTTATGTGTTTGTATTTAATTTATGTTCAGGGATGACCTGTGGCTTAGATTGGTATAAGTAGGGGTTGTGGGGGAAGTCTTTATTCATTATTCATGGATCCTGGAGATGAGGAAGAGGTAGAGGAGGAGTTTTGAGAAGAGCTAGTGGCTGCGGCTTGGGGGACAAGGGGATTGCTTGGTGGACTTGCGAGCACAAGTTTAGATCTTCCTTGGGGGATCCTACCAATGTGTGGATCTAGACTAGCTAGGATTATTCATCCACCTGGGAGAAGAGGAGGTGGTTGTGGAGCAATTTTTGAGAGGAGATAGTGGCTACGGCTTGGGAAACAAGGAGATTGCTTGGTGGGCTTGTGAGCACAAGTTTAGATCTTCCTTGGCTGTTTTTACCAGTGTGTGGATCTGGGCTAGCTAGGGTTTCATTTGGATCTTGCGAGATCTTACAGAGTTTCTATTGTAATCACATTGTATTTGGCCATAACTTGGAAGGCCTTACAGTCGGACATGTTGGATGAAAATATAATGATTCTATTATGAGTATTTGCATTGTGTGGATATAAATCTCTGTGTTGTTATTTATATTCCATTGTGTGGTTATTGGTTGGGGGCTAGGACATCTCCATTGGGGATCCTCTTGCCTTTGAACTTCATCAGATGGTATCAGAGCATATTTTTTCCTGAGTGTGTGGACAGAGTGCCAAATGTGAGGCAGTTTACACCAGGACCTTGGGTGGAGTTTATCAGAGCACAATTGTTCTTGAGTGTGTGGACAGAACGCCGAATGTGAGGCAGTTTGCACCAGGACCTATAGTAAAGGTTGGATCTAGTTGGTGATTCATTGCAGAGGGTTTGTGAAGATCTTAGAAGATGGCTCTAAGAAGATTAGACCCTACGATGATTGC
>MU225999.1:165657-237730 GCA_018584345.1 Thuja plicata
GAATGAATCATATTTAATTAAATAAATTTAATTAAATAGATAGAAGAATATAACAAATATAATTAATTTAACTATAATGTTATGGGAATATTAATTAAATTAATATAAGGACGATTTTGGACGTCTATAATTTGAACACACAGGTGGATCCACAGGTAGAACTTGACTAATGTTGTATGTTTGATGTAAGGCATTAGACATATAAGACTATGATGTCTTGTTTATTCATAATCTCATTTTGTAATGTTATGTTTGATTCCTTTTCCCATTGGATAAGGCAATAGACTATGAGAAATCTAGGGTATTTCAAAGATCTGTTAATCAAAAACATCAATGAAAATATTTTCCCTTAATGTTTGAAGGAGGAAGTTAGATTAGTTATCGCTCTCAAGCATACTTTATGCAAGAGGGATATTGCATAATATTTGGGAAAGACATTGATGTACATTTTACCTATAGGTTTGAAATCTATTCCACAATTATATTTCTACAAGCTATTGTGTGTCACAAGGGTTTATCTATGTGCAAATAAGGTATACTCACTTGAGAGATGTGGATCTCAAAGTGTAGAAGGTCTTTGAACCTTGCCAATTGGACTTGTTTCTTGTCTCCTTTCTATTCAAGGTGTTGAGTTTGTGTCCTAGGTTTTTCATCCCATGGCATGGTCTCAAAATCTCATCTAGAAAAGGAGATTGCAAGAAAAATACCCAATAGTGTGAATAACCACTCTCTATAATCCAGGTATCATTCTTTCATACATGTGATATTAGGATTTTTCTTCTTTCTTTTCTTCATCGGAATTATCCTTGATAGAAACATATACAAATTCTTCACCATCATCATCATATGTATCATCATTGGTTATTCCTTCATTATCCATATGGCATGACTTCTTACCCTTGTTTTTGGAATCTCAGAATCTCTTGAATCTATTTTCTCCTTTGTTATCATCTAAGTTGTCTTTCCTCTCATCATTGTCATTTTATGACATCTAGCAACAATGTGACCAATCTTGTTACATATAAAATATTTCAATGGTAGCTTACCTTGGCACTTACCTTTTCCTCTCTGTAGTCTTCTAGCTAGTAGAGCTTTAAACACTCTTTCATTTTCTTCATATTCAGCATACAACTCTTCTAACTCACTCTTGAAACTATAAAATATTTCACTTGCACTACTTGCATAACCATCACTAGGTCTAGACTCCCTAGAACTTCCAATCTTACAAGATTATTTAAATACAAAATCAATGCTAGCAGTAGCGGGTAACATATTATCAAAATTATTAACCTCAAAAGAAATCAACTTACCAATAGTAGCATCCAGTGAAATAGTCATATGAGGAATGGATCTCAGTTTTTGTATTTTTGATACACAGATGGCATACATAGGTAACAATTTCCTCAACTATTTTCGTGTTACATTTTATTCATCTATTTTTTTGTCTAGCACCTCTGATAGCATTCACGGTTTTGTTTAGTATTTCACTATATTGTGTAATATTCTCACCTTCTTTCATTCTCATAGAATCAAATTTGCCTCTCAAACTTTTAGCTTTTTCCTTCTGAACATTCAAATCTCCACTATGTACCAATACAATCTTATCCCACATATGGTTTTATGTATCACATCCTTTAAAGTCATAGAACTCTAGGTTGGTGACACAGGATTATATCTCAATCATAACTTCTGTGTGATCTGTCTTTATCTTGTTTTCTCAAGTGTCATAGGCCCAAATGGTGGTGGTGAATAATCATAGTCAAGATAGTATAATGCATACTCTCAAATCCCAGATAAGTGCAACTTCATTTTGTTTTTCCATGTAGATAAGTTATCCTTATTCAACTTTGGTTCCTCCCTCTTATAGATCTTCAGAAATTTAACTCAAGTCTTTTAAACTTATCTATTAGAATACTAAGATTTGACACCAATTGTTGGTTTACTGAGATGGGGGTGAATCATAAAACTATGATACTTTAAAATTTAAAACTTAACTCTCATTCAAATTGGTAGAACAAGACTATAGTAACAACCGAATCACCAATAAATTCATTAACTCAATCAACAAATTGAATAAATAGTAAATATCATGCACATAAATCCTTCAACACACATAATACCAGATTTAATGAGGAAACCCAATTTGGGAAAAACCTCTCTTGGAATTTTCACCCACAAATGAAAATACACTTCTGAAGTATGCTCACTTAAAAGCCAATCTTGTTAAAAACTAGAATACACATTGTTATATGTGACCCTGTTAGGGGATTTATCTTAGATATATTAATATCTTCACCATGTTAGGAGTGGCCTAGTTAGAGGGCTTTGAAAACTCTTATAGAATGTCACCTTCTTCAAGGATTTTACAATAAGACCATTAAGTCCACTCGGTTAAGATATTTCTCTATTACAAAAGAAAACAAGCAACATTGTATAAATGTGATCTGTAAAACTTAAACTACCTCTTGCTTGATAAGATCCCTTATGTTCTCTTTGACTACTCGCATCAACACTTCATCAATCTCTTCTTTAGACTTAGATTTACACCTATTTTCTCTTTACTACTTCACTCGATAGCACTTCGACACTTCAACTTGCCATTTCTTCTGTTATTTGAAATCATCATTTAAATTGACTCTATTTTTTCCTTTTAATCTACTTGATTAGGTTTTCCTTCAATCACTCTTAGCCGTCAAATCAACTTTTTAAATGGATTTGGTGAATTTGATACACGGTGAACTGCTTTAGTATCACCTCAGAACTTGCACTTTTCTTGGAAGTAAAACCATCATTTTTGCTTCTTAATCTATACCATAGATATTTACCTTGAATTTTCATGTACTTAGATCTTGTTACTAACTTCTTGTTCAAAGATTTAAAAAAGGGTCAGAGGTTTTTCAAATGTGTAATTTATTGGAGCTTGTTCAAAGATTAAAAAAAGGGGTGAATTTTCTATATTAGTGAACCCAGAAGATTATTAACATTTTCCTCACACTAGAGAGGTGAAGACTCTAAATTTTTTATGTAGTTGTGATTCTTCTTCATTTGAAAACTTTGAAAATGTATTCATACACGCATCTATGTAGGACTAAAAATGAAGCCATTTTGTGTGATCAGTAAAAATTATACCATGAAGGACATTTCAACATTTAAAGGTACAAAGAATTTGATTTCATTGGAATATTGGGTTTCCCAAATTCTATCCCAGATAATATCAAGAAAGATCTTCCAAAATTTAGTGGCATGGAAGAGGAGTCAGCAGATGAACATGTAATAAAATTTGAGTACTTGACTGAGGATCATGACATAAACCATGAAAATGTTGTAATAAGATTATTTTTTCAATCCTTGGGAGGTGATGCAAGATAATAGTTTTATTATTTGACTCCATATTTTGTAGATTTATGGGAAGGCTTGAGATTACCTTTTATGGAATAGTTTGGGGAAAAGGTAAGTGAATCTTTCCTTCTTAAAAATTTCATACATGTTCATATCAAAATAAATCAAACAGGTCCTATCTTCAATCTTAGATTTTATAAAAATGATTAAAAGGTTGCCTAATAGTATGATACCTAATGGTGCATGGGCATTATTTATATACCTTAGTGTTTTTGATTTACTCAGGGTCCTATTTGGATACCTTGTCACTTTTGATTTCCTCAAGGTCCTATTTATATTTCCTTAAGCCCATATGGTTTCACCCCTTTAAGAGGCATACTGTGAGCCTTTGTCTGACTCTCCTTATCTAAGATGTACCCTACTTCAACAAATCATCTCTAATACAAATATGATGTAGAGGGAAAGGTTCTTAACCCAAAAACAACCTATATTAAATAAAACTTCTATAGGAATTTCCAATATTCCTATAATCCCAATCCAATGCACTAGACTTGTCACTAAGGATGAAATAGTCTATGTTCACTCTCAATGACCTATTCTAGTACAATTTACTGCTCACAAGGTGAGTTCTTCCACCCACACTTATAACACCTTGATCGAGGTTAACACAAACACACTTCCCTTAGCATTTCAGGATCATTCCCTCACAAGACCCAATAGGTCAAATACATGTTCAACACTCTCCTACAACACCAATATTCACAATAAGACCCCTTGGAACCACCCTTTAAATTTCAAACAATGGTTTCTCTAAGTTAGGCCTAATAGAGACCTAGTAGCAACTAGCCCTCCTAATTGGGTAATTTGTCTTTCACTCAAATAAGCCCTCCTAATCGGGTGATTTATCTTTAACTCAAAATATTTCCAAAGGACCCTCAAACCAAACATTATATTTAAATACCCTTTTTGAAGCACTACAAGATTCAAAAAAATTTGGCTTATGATCTCATCAAATGAACACCTTACTGAAATGCCCTAGATTTTAGGCTTTTAGGCCTAATATTTGGCTCTTGCAAAGGGACAACACAAGCCCACTCTTATTGAAACTACACAAACACCTCCAAATGGTGTGCCCTTGTCCTAATACACAAAATCCATCACCAATCTGAGCAAACTCAGCGTACAACTTTCTTGTAGCACTTTTTCCTTCTCAAACTGGCTAGTCACATGGAGATGTCTAGCCCTTAATTTCCTTCCAACATCTTTGAGTGTTACTCCATATTGGTTTTATTGTTTTCGTATTAAAATTTGACAACCAGTAATGATCATCATGCATAGAATACACCAAGAGAAATACACCGAGCAGAGCATACACTGAGTACCATACACTGAGAAGAGCATACACTGAGCACCGAGAAATAGTATTCACTGAGTGAACCACCAATTACATAAAAGTTTGTGATGGCACATTATTATAGGGAAAAAAAAATTTCCAAGCTCCATAATAGATTACCAAGATCTAGGAGGACATTAATTGCAGATGTAATCATTAATTGGTTATGTTTCATATGTATAGATAATCAAGGTAAATTTTGTAAACCATTAACCTTAGGTTTTCTATGATATTGTAAAACCCTAATTAGGTCAAAAATTTTGATATATGAATGTCAAGATTTTATTTTGAAATGTAATGATCGAAGTATGATCAAGTAGTCACCACACTAGCGATATCTGAAGGGGAGACAAGGGTTTTAACACAAGGATTTCAATGAAGCATTCAATTTAATCAGGACAGACAAAAGGGTACCATATAGTACAGAAGGTATTATAAATCATATTAAGGTGATAAAATTATTGTACTTACAAGATCTGATATCAACAATATTGAGATTGTATTAGTCAGGTCACAATTTCTTA
The DNA here is from genome assembly GCA_018584345.1 of Thuja plicata. NCBI lineage: Eukaryota > Viridiplantae > Streptophyta > Pinopsida > Cupressales > Cupressaceae > Thuja > Thuja plicata. The sequence goes on from MU225999.1 coordinate 170,914, forward strand.
TTACTCTCTAACAATTGTAACTGATTAAAAATTTCCTAATAGATTAGACTTAATTGTCTTTGTTTAAATATCCTAACCGAGTACACATATGCATTGCGTTGCAAAATCCTTTCACAAGGTACATGTAACAAATCTTATTCTTGCTCCTAACAGGGTAAGATCACCATAAGTGATAAATTTTTGTAAGCTCTAACATGCTACTTTATTACTGCAGTAGTGAAGCTTTGTGGGTTCCATCACCAACACAGTTTTTACCTTCTAACAAGGGTTTATATGATACCAAGATACATGTTTTATGTGTTTTGATGTGTAAATGTTGGACATGCAAAAAATTTGCACACAACCACTTAATAACTCATTACATCAATTGGTTAGTAAGGTCAAATTCATTGAAAGTATAGAAAACCAAATGAAATTGAATTATTGCTTCCTAGTCATCAAGATTGTAATATAATTGTTATTTCTCTCAGAGTTAGCATATTAGATCATTGAATGGACAATCATGAAATGGAAGATTCAATGAAGAATTCCTAAAATGCATAAAAACATGTTCAATATGCTATATTTTGATCAAATGCGTGAAATTTAATTAGATAAGGTTAATAAAATGAACTAGATTATTGCTAGAATGAAATTTACATTAGTTCTATTAGAAAATTCACTATGCACCTATGTGAAATGAGCTAGAAAGGCTGCATTATATATATTTTTCCTTGGAGGGAAAAGGATTCAAATTCAAATTTGAATTTGATGGTTGAGATGGATCCATGAGGGATGGCTAAGATGGAAGCTTGGTTGATCCGTGTGATTACCTCTTATTGGTTAGAGGCTTGACTTTTGAGGCATGTTGAAGGAATATTAATGTCTACAATTAATTAATTCCTTTTAATTAATTTCCATAGCCATGTATTTGAAATTTTGATTTGATTTAATTGACCAAGGTTATTTAAAAAATTAACGGCTCTTGGTGAGTAATCTTGGATTATTGATTTTTGATGAATTCTATATATAAACCGATCTAGTTTAATTATATAATTGTGATTAGCCTTGAGTTGACAATATTGGTTAGGACCTACGGGACTTGATTTCATATTAGGGCTTCTGAGTTCATCAGATCATTTTTAGTTGATTACATTTGCCCCTCTTTGAATTGACATGTGATCAATGTGTTGATTCAAATAAAATTTAGTGTTGACTAATGATTGAATAGCTGGATATGAAGTGATGCAACTACTCTCAATTAGAAATCAATTCTGAACTTGATTAAACAAAAAGTGATTGAAGCTACTAGAGATTCTTGATTGCTTGATGAGACCAATGTAATGACTAGGGAATCAATTTGATGTGAATTGATGAAATTGATTACCTATCTAATTATTGAGGATAATAACACCAAATCAATTTGATGTGAAGTGATGAAATTGATTACTGTTACATCGATGTCTGAAATCTTGATCTAATACTCAGTTTGATGTGATGCAATGAAACTGATATCTTTCAAAACCTTACTTAGAAAGTTTAGTTAGGAAACCAGTTTGATGTGAAGTGATGAAACTAATTCCTAGCAAAGATTTGAGAAAATGATCAATTTAATGCAAAGCATTGAAATTGATCACTATTTGAGATTTTGACTTTTTCAAATGAAGATACTATCAATTTTTTGAAGTGCGTTAAAATTGATATCTCCACTAATGTTTATAACTTGAATTTTGATAAGAGCAAGTAATTTGATGTGAGGTGTGATGGAATAGTCCCAAGGATAACTGAGAGTGGGGGTGAATCGGTTATCAATCAATTTAATTCTTTTATCTTTCTTTAATGTAATTTGATATAAAGTAAATGCACATTCAGATAACACAATAGAGTACTCAAGAATTTTGGTCACGGGGAAACCAAATAGGTTAAAACCCCAGTGAAAATTACCACCCACAAATAACTTCACTAGTTTATAATGATCCTTGTTAGAAGATATTACCACCTATTAGGAGTTGATCTTTACAATGCAAGAAGTACAAAGACTTGGTTAAAGGTTGGACCCTGTTAGGATGCTTTTACACATAACCATGTTAAGGGTGAGGACTCACTATCCAATAGCTCACTGCTAAGATGGTGAAGGATACAACCTTCAGTATAATAGATATACTCTATATCTGGTAAATGAACTATTTGAGTAGACCTATTGTCTTGATTAGTTCCAATGAATTTCAATCAACTTCTATTTCTTCACATAGATGTTCAACTTATTCTTTCTGACTTTTTGATCTTCTCTATCTTTTCTTTTTCACTTCATTTTCTATGCTTAACGAACATATCTAAACTACTATATGTATCTTCACCAAAGATAAGGTCATGATGGTATCTGGAAACACTTCATCAACTTCCTTGTTGGATCAACCAAGCACGCAATCAAGATTAAGACCGTGCAACAAAAATTGAATAGACGTGACGCTTCATAAAGTCGGCTTCACCAAATTAACTCTAACATCAAGATTCTGTTGAAACACGTTTAGTGTCTTTGGATAATTATCTTTAACTCATAAATAAACATGAATACAAACACACATATAATGAAGGTAGGTGCAACTCAAGAGACACTGTATCTATGTTGGCTCTTTACAGATAAACTCCAAAAAATGTAACTGCCATAACTGTTTAATCATAACTTAACTGTAACTGCATATCTGACTCGATGTGGATGCGCATAGAAACTAGAACATGTATACACCATGGAAATAAACACGCATAGCTCCAAAACATCTCTACTGGTAATTGCATATATGATACCTGTTGTATATTATATGTTGTCATCAATGGAAAACATACAATCAATTATTTGCATAGAGGTAAATCTCCAACAAGGTGTTGAAATCACTTGTTCCAAGATTTCATAATTTTGTGATTTAGTACTATCGATTTGATATAATATGAGATGAAAATTCCCCCAACTTTTGTAAATTGATTTACTTGATAACCTAATCAGTTGTAGAGTCAAATCAGAATTTTTTAATCCCCCACTTGTTGGAAAGATTTTGTAGTATGTTCACTTGATTAGAATGATTGATTATGCCCCCTGGAATCAAAATGGACATGACATTTTCTTGATTTCTAGGTGAAAACATCCGGATGAGAATGATAAGATTGAAATGGAGATTTTGATTCCAATAGAAAAGATAGTGGTGAGAACCATGAAGAAACTACTTCTCGTTTGGTCAAAATCAGACTAGGTAGGATGAAGTTAGAGCCAAAAAGGTGCAATGAATGAGTAATACAATTGTGTGAGTTAAAAGTTTGAAATTAATTACCAAAAAAATGAGATTAAATAGGCTAAAATTTCAAAGAATTACTATTCATAGTGACAAAATTGTAGAGTTTAGAGAGAAAGTGTCGATCCCCTTGCATAATCATTGATTTGAGACTGTTTGGTGACACAAGCAACCTGCCCACTACCCTCCAGTGGTATTTTGTTGAAATCCTCCTATCAATTTTTCCATTATTGCATGTTTTTTCTTTCATTTTTCATGTTTTGTGTGTTTAGCTTAGAAATTCATTTCTTATTAATGAAATTTTGTTTCTAGGTTGTTTCATTGCCTCTGGTTGTTCAAGTGTTAGCTCCTATTTGTGGAATATCTTTTCCAGTAAATAGTTGTTTCTGCTAAGTCTAAGTTTCCTGTCAGAGAACCATCGACTCTAGGAAGAATAATTGTTTCTGGGGAATATAACCTTGATTCCTATGTGAAAGATCATTTCTCAAAGAAATGTCCCCTGAAGCCCCTAAAATGTCATTTTCAGGGTAGTGAGCTGAAAATGTAGATTTTAAGTCTGAAATTTTGTAAACTCCAAACATCTTTGCCGACCTGTACCTATTAGAATAATTATCTATTGAATGTGTCCTATTTTTACGTCCTTGTTTTCACCAACTCTGGTATTTCAATGTTTTTAGCTTTGTAGATTGATAGAGGCATGTTGCAGATATTAGGACCTTATCCTCAAGTTTTTTCCATGATTTGATTATTAACAGCTGAGGACCATAGAGATATTGCCTGTTGTGGGATAGGGTTTCTTTTAGAGGTACCTGAGTATAGGGTGAGCTGAGGCTTATTGACAACTTTGATAGAGAGGTAGCATTCTGAGCATAGCACCATTCACCTTCCTACTAGCAAGATTATTATGACTCCAGAGGATGTATGGAGGATTCTCCAGATACCGGTCATGGGAGAGTTGTCATACTATGATTCAACTGGATGAGCCAAGATGGATGTTGTTGTTAAGGTATTCCAGGATACATTGATTGTAGAGCATGACATTACTTGGGTGCAGATAGAGAGAGACATGGTCTTGCATTGCTAGGCGTATTATCAAGGTTGATTTCCAGCTTCCTTGTACCTTATAAGAGTGCACAGGGATTTTCTATTAGATGGGGTAGATTGTTGGAGGATTTACTATAGATTCCTTGACATTTAGCCCAGGGTACCTGTCTCCTGATTTAATTATATCATGATTTGCATCAGGTGGTCTATCAGAAGGATAGATCTATGTCTATTGGTCTTATATTGTTACAGGTTTGCGCATGGGACCACATCCCAGTTACACATCCAGTAGTAGTATGATCTCATTAAAGAGATGCCCCATACATTTACATGTATGATGGAGCCATTGATGATATGACGGTCATGATCTAGCAGACATATTTAGACTATGAGTAGCGGGGGGATAGGTGAGAGATGCCTTTTGTTTGCATTGAGTGTTACCTGATTGGACACACTCATTATATCATTGATAGATTCATGGTGACACATTTCTTGTGGCAGTATGGTATGGCACAACCGATGCCCTAGGGTATGGAAGCTTATTCTATGACACAAGATGAGGAGGCACAGTGGAGCCCAAGACTAAGATACGATACTGCACTTATTGATAATCAATGGTTAGTACATGTTCAATGAGAACTTTCTCCTAATATTATAGATGGCAAGATGACTACAAAATTTTTAGCATACTTTGTCTAGTATCCATTTCCATGTTTAACCTCTCCCAAGGAGGCAGTTCTAATGATGGACGTAGGTGAGGGTGATGATGGTGATGATGATGACAAAGGTGGTGGAGCCATCAGGGCTACTTCTCACAGACGCTCTAGTAGTACTGATGACAGTGGTGGTAGAGGTTGGGGTGGTCAGTCAAGATAGGTCAAGGTACAGATCAAAGGTCCAACATAGCTAGTGGCTACGCAGGCACGATCTTCAAGATAAGTTCCTCCTGCACCACAAGTTCCTTCTGAACATGTTCCATCTTCTTCACAGGTTCCTCATGTGGCTACTTTTGTTCAGACTATAGGCATAACACTGATGCTAGGGATATCTCAGGGATTTACTTATATTCAGATACCATCCTCATCACATATGCCATCTTCATGATAGATTCTTCCACAAGTGAGGGTGATGAGGACTAATAGCATAGGGATTCATCCAGGTGTTTAGATTGGATCACAGATAGGTACCTCACCTCCATAGCTGAGCACAGGGAAAACATGCCCCATAGGTGTACAAGTACCTAGTCCTAGGCTGACAAGTACACTAGTGCAAGGTATAGTTGATGCAGTACTAATTTCATGTCTCGGTAGAGAGAGAGGTCAGCTATAGACCCATATAGATGTGTTACAGGCTCAGTTGGAAGACAGAGCTAGAGCTTTGGACAAATCATAGAGAGATGTCATCTTGTAGCATAGTAGGGAATCTTATTATTAGGATACATACTTTTCATCAGTACCAGATCCTACTGCTAGAGTTACACCATTTTCATGAGCATCAGCATAGTTAGAGGGTGTTAGACCTAGAAGATCTCATGTTTCCTCCTGAGGACCACTAGGGGATGATACATGCAATCAGTCATGATTGATTTTGAGGCATTATCTACATTTTTGATGATGGTGTGTTGATATTACTATGATCTAGAACCATTTTTCTTGATTTATAAGATGTATCTCATGGACCTTATTCAATATATGATGACATTCTCATGTTTTTATTTCATTATATCTTTCTCACTGAGATGTTATGCTCTATGAGATGATTATGATTATGCTTTGAGTACTTTTATTGATTTCCTTATGCTATCAATGTAAATGTATAGATGCTTGTATATTTTTTATGCATAGATATGATGTTAGGTTAATGCTATGGATGCATATGTAAGGCTTTAATGATAGTAAATAAAATGCAATGAACGTGATTATGCAAATGATGAATTTTATTTCAGTGATTAAAGATACTCAATCATAAGAGAAATGATATCTTGTTGGATGTTTGAAGTTTTCTTTTCCCTCTTTAAATATATGTTATTACAGCCTTTCACAGCGTCATTTCCTATAAAAGCCATGTAATTCCTAGAATGCAATGCAAATGCAGCTTCCTTTTTCATGTCCTTCATTTATTGCTTATTTTTATCATTAAGCTTTTACAGAACCCGATTTGGATACAACCAACACTGATACTCAAGTAATCATGTTAGTATGAATATCACCATTCTCAAATACAAGTACATACAATTATCATTAGTGCTTAGGTGACCATGAGAATATGAATATGACTTGTGTAAGATGTTTGATTTAGTATAACCATAATGAATAACTATTTTATTCTGATGCTACGAATACTAATGAGTTAAGTTTTCATATTGCATTTTTACACAAGCATAGAGATATAAAAGATCATGATGTCTTGAGTATCAATTGCATCAAAAAACACAGAACAAATATCATATGCCTTCCTTGATCTTCTAGTACAACAACTCATGGAATATCTCTGGGCATATGATAATCAAAAATTGATAAGGTAACAATCTAGTCTAACATAGGTGTTTTCTTTGGTCTCAGAATCAAAGCCTTTCATGTAGCTTTAGCTTTGTCATCATAGACCTTGTCAAAAACCAATGTAGCTCACATACAGAAATCAAAGAAAATATCATGCCCCCTATCCTTTTATTTCTAGCATTTAGAGAATTATTGAAGCACTTGGGAGATATGATAAGAAAAAAATTAATAATGAAAAAATAGTCATTCAAAGAAAAATATCCCAACTCCTTCCTTGATTCTCTAGAGTAGATACATCATAGAATCACTCAGAAATTAGAATTCATGCAAGCATATCACAGGACTGGTCATTTTTTTACTTGTGTCGCTGATTGATAGACTCAATATGATTATGTTGATGATAGGATGAGTGTTTAAGAAACAATGTTTTCTTTGTTGATAGGAGATGTGACTTGATCGGTGGTATTGAAAAATACCTTTTCTTGGGTGGTAGTATTGAAGAAATATCGTTGGTTGATTGCTTGGGGTGGTATTGAAAAATACCTTTGGTGGATTGATTGAGGTGGTATTGAGAAATACCATTGGTGAATTGATTGACTTGAAAAAAATTGAAATTGTTTGTTTACAAGAAAGATAAGAGTGGATTCCAAACCATGGTGATGTAGGGAAGTGATGTAGTAATCAACTAGGAATACATTCTGGCTAAAGAGATCTGAGATTTGATAAATGGAGAAGCGAGTTGATAAATGACACATATTTACCAGATATTCACCAATCGTAGGAATGCTATTTTTGCTACCAAGGTGCCTATGTACCAGGTTTTCACCAAGGTACAATTTTTTTGTTTTTCAATTTGTTTGTTCTTTTCTCTTTTTCCCATTTTTTTTATAGTATTTTTTAGATATTTGATTTTTTTTATGTTGCCCAAGTGCCTATTTGCCAGGTTTTCACTAGAAAATGATTTTTTTAGCCTCTTTTCTTCTTTTTAGGATTTTTTTCAGGACTTTTTCCACTTTTTTAAAAAAAATTTAGAATCTTTTCCACTGTACATAGTTGCTAAAAATAGCTTAGTCATATAATCGCTTCAGATGATTGGTATTGATTGGATCAAGAAGTGCATCTCCTTCTATGGTATCTAAGTGATAAGCCCCACATCCAAATACTATTGTGATTATGAAAGGCCGTAACTAATTACTCTCAAACTTTCCCTTATTTTCTCTATGTTGTTGGTTTTTAGTATTTTCTCGTAGTATTAGATCTCCCACTTGAAACTCATGAGGTTTAACTTTCTTATTATATCCTTTTTCCATTCTCTTCTGATATCCTTGTAGATGTTCAAAAGCATCTTGACATATTTCATCCAGTAGTTCGAGGTGTTGTAACCATGAAACCTTGTAGTCATCATCTGTGATTAACCCTCTTAAAGATACTCTCAAGGATGGAAGTTCTACATCAATTGGAAGAACTACTTTAGCCCCATAAACCAAAGAATAAGGCGTAGCTCCCATTGGGGTTCTGATACTTGTTTGATAGGCCCATAAAGCTGGATTGATTTGAACATGCCAATCCCTACAAGATCATTGACTATTGAAATTAAAATATTGAGGATGTTCTTATTGCTGACCTCTACCTGTCCATTTCCCTGAGGGTAATAGATAGAGGAAAATGTTGAGTGATTTGAAATTTGTTACAAAGTTTTGTCACATCCTTGTTTTTTAATTGTTTCCCATTCTCTGTCACAATTGATGAGGGAAGATCGTACCAGAAATGATGTAGTTGAGGATAAAAAGTAAGATTTTGTTTACTTGTTGTCGTGATTAAGTGTATAGATTCAACCCATTTGGTAAAGTATTTAGTTGCTGTAATGATGAACTTGTGACCATTAGAGGATGATGAATAAATATAAACAATGAGATCAGAGGTCCATTGTTGAAAAGGATAGTGAGTGATAAAGGGTAACAATTCTCGTGTTGGTGCATGTATAAGATTTCCACGTATCTAACATTTTCTGTAAGATTTTGAGAACTTAATGCCATATTTCTCCATTGTAGGATAATAGTATCCAATACGCAAGAGTTTCTTAGCCAGAGTAAGACCACTCAAATGTGATCCATAAATACCATTGTGAACTTGGTGTAAAGTTTTGTTTGATTCTTTGAGATCTAAACACCTTAGTAAAGTGCCATCGAAACCTCGTCGATACAAATCATCTTCAATGATCACATGTTTTGAATCTTGATGGATAATATTGCAATTTTGGTTTTTGGATATACCCTCAGGTAAAGCATTGGTTTCAATATAGTTACAGATAGGTCCATAATGAGGGGAGTCACAACCCATAATTTGGCAGACTAGCTTAGAGTCAGGACACTTATAGAAAGGATGAGGTAACTCATCTACTAGGAATTCATACCGCACTTGGTTATCAGATAATTGTACAAGAGACATGAGATTAGCCATTGCATTGACTACCTAATTGTTTAATCTTAGAATCTATTCAAATTTTATGCCAATAAAGTATCGCTTGAAGTAATCCACCATGTTTTTTTATGCCATGAGCTTATCATCATTGGTTTGATATTCATTAGTGATTTGATTTATGAAAAGGTGGGAATCACCATAGACATGTAATATTGTTATCTTCCATTCTAATGTCATATTTAGTCCATTTACCAAGGCTTCATATTTCACAATATTATTAGTACATGGGAATAAAATATTGTAGGCCTTAGGTATAGTGTATCCTTGAGGTGATATGAACATGAGACCTACTCCAGATCCATGTTGTGTGAATGATCCATCAAAATACATCTTCTAGGTGTGCTTTGTGATCATTAAGATTGATTCATCTAGGATGTGAATGGTTTTAAGGAGTATCCCCTAATAATGGTGCATATGTCAGTTGATCTGCAATGACTTGTTCTTTAATTGCTTTCCTTTCAACATATTCGATATCAAATTCGCTTAGTATCATCACCCACTTAGCCAATCTACCTATTAAGGTTGCTTTATTTAGGAGGTATCTTAACGGGTCAATCTTGGCCACCAACTTGATTGAATGTGCCATCACATAATGCTGGAATTTCTGAGATTCAAAAACTACTGCTACAAAATCTTTTTCAATTGGTGTAAAGTAAAGCTCATATTGCACCTATGTTTTGTTGATGTAATAAATTGTGTGTTCTTTCCCATTTTCATCTTGTTGTGCCAATAGTGCCCCTAGTGAGGTATTAGTTACTAAAACATACAATAGAAATGATTTTCATGTGATTGGAGCCATGAAGATAGGTAGATTTACTAGATATTTTTTTAGTTGATTGAATGACGTCTCACATGCTGCATCCCACTTATATGTGATAACTTTGTTCATAATCTTGTTGAATGGTTGAGCATTATCAGCCAATTGAGAAATGAATCTCCAGATTGATTGTAGCTTCCCTTGTAGTGATCACACCTGACTAATATTTTTAGGTGGTGGGATTTCAATGATGGTTTTGACCTTTTTTGGATCAACCTCAATTCCTTTAGCTGAAATAATATACACTAGTATTTTTCCCAAGGTAACTCTAAATGCACACTTCTTGGGGTTTAATCAAAGTTTGAATTGCTCCATCATGTCTAAGATTTTGGCCAAATCTTGTACATGATCTTTGGGAAGATGAGATTTTCCTAAACTGTCATCCACATAGTCTTCCATATTCTTATTCATCATATGATGGAAAATTACTGTCATTGCTTGTTCATATATTTCTCTTGCATTTTTTAGTCCAAAGGGAATGATGTTCCAAAAAAATGTTCCTCATGAACAAGTAAAAGTTGTTTTATCTTGGTCTTCTGGGGCAATTTTTATCTAATTATATCCAAAGGATTATTCCATTAGTGACAACATCTCATATCCTGTTGTGAGATCTAGAATGACATCTATGCTTGGTAAAGGAAAATCATCCTTTGGAACAATGTTAGATATCCATTCTACATAGGCAATAGATCTTTTAAATCCCACTTTTATTTCTTTTTCTACTTTTGTATTCACCAAGAGAGCAATATGTTGATGCATCTTCCTTGTTTTTTTCTTGACGAGCTTTATTCCTAGAGCCATAGATAAATGATGCATGATTAAATCAAGATCAAGCTCGGGACTGTTGGAATGAGATCATGCAAATTTATTTTCTTTTCCTTAAAAAAATGTGTAAACTCTTCCTTATCCTCATCAAAAAAATATTGAGCAATGTGTATGATTTGCGATTTCTCCTCTATACCAAGATTGATTGTTTGAGTAGGTTCTATGAGCACTGTAGACTTTTCTTGAGAGTGATCTGGGAGAATATCAAGTTTCCCATATTCTAGTTCCTCTGTGAGGTTTTCACTATTAGATACGTCCTTTATTTTCCTTTTTATGATCTGAGACTTCAATAGAATAGTTTTCACCCTCAGATCTTTGATTGATTTGTTCTTTATTTTTGCGACTAGGAAACTTGATATCCTCCATAACATTAGAATTCCTAATGGAAGATGTTATGGGTTCTACCACATTAAGATAAAAATCTATAACATGGTCATTCAGAAACACAGGTATATCCATGGGTTTAGACAAGGTCTAGTAAATTAGGTCAAGATATAAGAGTTAAAGAGCATCAGTTGGGTTGGTTTCCCTAGTTTCAAGATTTAGGATTGCATTGTAATCATCATGTTCAAATTTATCGACAAGCTCTATAACAATACTCTTCTGAAGATTGTTTAGAGCAGGAAGCTCCTCACTATTCTCACTCAAGTTGTCATCAATATTATGTGAAATAAATTCAAATGGTTTGATACCCAAGATTTTTCCCTCTTCACATCTTTTTCTATTGAGATATGAACTTTCTATAATTCATTTAAACTCTTTATGTTTTATCAATGTTCCAGTTTCAACATCAACAATGTCGGGCATTATGATATTTTCAATTTTGTGGCTATGATTGGATGATTGGTAGCATTTCATCTTTCTCCTCTCTCAAGCTGAGGTGCACATTCATGAATCACATCTATCTCTATATCCATAGTGGCATCAGGGAACAAGTCCTATTCATACTCATTAGAATCTGTTTCAATGGAATGAAGGAGATCTAGAACATGAGTAGGTGTTACCTCTTGCCCCCAATTGGGATGATGATTTTCTTTTGCATTAGCCTCCTCATCAGAATCATGCTCTTAAATCTCATTTTGATTATCATTAATGGTTTGATTCTCTTGTAATGACATATTTGTGTCTTCATCCTCTTTTGTTTCTTGAGTTTCCAGAAATGAAGGAATTTAGTGTTCATCTTGATAATGAGGATTGTCATCATGAATATCCAATAATCATTCATATGACTGAGGTGTAAATTCAATTTCTTCTTCAGATTCTTCTTGTTCTTCATCAAAAATTGGTCCACCTCGGATGAGGGGTATCTGTGATTATTTTGAATACCTTATGCTTGTTTTGTCTTTTGGATCTCTAAATTGAGTCAAAATTGGTTCAACAAGACCCTCATTATTGTTTCCTAGGGGTTCGTGTCCTTGATATCACATTCTTTGCATGATGTATATACCACATCCATATTGTTGAGTTTTGATTTGGACATTTTTGATGTCTTGATGAGATTCATCTTTTCCTTTCTATAACCATTTTAACACCTCATTTTCCTCTTTTTCTTCTGCAACTGATTTTCCTTTCACAAAATTTCCATTGTATATTGTTTATGTTTTAGGTTTTTATCACATTGTAGATGATGATGGTTTCCCTTGCGATCTTGGTGGTAGAGGTAATGTTGTTATGAAGAGTAATTGATCAATCTTGTAATCCCCATCCCATTATCTTGTAGTTTTAACTTCTTTTCAAAGTCTCGTAGTAGTGTCAAGTTTGAAATTTCTAGGGATTGTTCTTTGGTAGCTTCTCTATTATGTGGAACCATCCTTTCATTTGATTAACGAAAATTGTTACAAGATTTGAAATAACTTGTGTCAGCTCGAATAGTGATCTCCACTCCATTATATGGGAATTTTAAGCATTGATGAAAAGTAGAAGGGACAACTTGCATTTCGTGTATCCAAGGTCTTCCCAAAAGAATTTTTTAGGATAAATTAAAATCAAGCACTTGGAACACTGCATTTCTTTCCATAGGTCCCACTCTGATTAGCAACATTACTATCCCTTTAGATGATCTCTCTTCATCATCATATGCTTTTATGGTTATCCTCTTCTTAGGGTCAATATCTTCATCTAAGAATCCCAATTCTTTGATCAAACCTAAAGTGAAAATATTGAGACCCGCTCCTCCATCTATCAAGACTTGTTTCACTCGATGTCTATGAATTAGCCCTTCTAAATGCAGTGGCATGTTATGATGGCGACTCAGAGAATTTTCATCTTCTTTAGAAAAGGATAAATAGTGAGGTGTGGTCAAGTGTCCAACCCTGGCTTGGAATTTCTCTATGTCCAAATTGTTTGGAACATTCATTTCAACCAAGGCTTTATCCAAAATCTCTTTATGTGATGGAGAAATTTTGAACAAATCAAGAATAAATATTTGTGCAGGAGTTCTTTGTAATTGATCAACCAAACTATAGTTAGATGAGGCAGATGATGAATTTTGTTTGGTTGTTGTGAGTTTTTATGATATAGGTAGCTTTGAATAATCTCATTTTAGTACCACTTTGTCTTGTCCTCTTGTTACTGCATTAGTAGATGCAGCTTTTTGTTTTTCCTTTATGATTATCACATTGAATATCTTATCTAAATTCTCTAACATGTTGATGGTATTATCATGAGAATATGCATAATTCACCTAATTTCCTTTCGCATTGAATAATTCTCCGTTCTCATAGTTAGGCAAGGGTGATTTAAAATTTATGTTATCTTCATTTGTTTTGTGACCATCCACTGTAATGACTTTACTTTCAATTAAGTCTTGTAACAAGTGTTTCAATTTCATTCACACATTCATTCTATGCCCTTTGTTTCGATGATACTGGCAATAATGTGCATCATTGCACCATTTAGGCTTAACTGGTGATTTGTAAGATCATGATTCTGGTAGTGTGATAACTTTGTGAGAGACAAGTTTTCGCAATGCTGATCCCAAAGACTCCCTAAGAGGTATAAATATCCATTTAGCAAAAGGTATTTTTTGTTGATTTTTGTCTTGATTGATTCACACATTAGACGCAATCATAGGATTCGTAGGAGGAGGAGTAGTAGATAGATTAAATTTTAGATGCTTTGGTTTTGCATTGTCATCATCTACTACTCCATCATTGACAACATTCTGATTCTTGCTCCAATACTTTGATTTGTCTTGGTTGCCATTGTTATTCATATTGAAAGAACCTTTAGTTTCTTTATAAATTTTGAGTTCTCCTTTCCTTACCAAGGTATTTTCTATTTTAATTCCCATCTAAAACATTTTCTCAAATGTTGGAATGCATGGAAATTGTATGTAATGATTCATTTTTGTAACCAAGTTATTCACAAAAATGTCCATATTTTCTGTTTCTACAATCAATCGAGGATATCGTGCAAACATTCTTCTCCCCCTTAATAGGAAATATATGAAAGGTTCACAAATTTTCTATTTTGTGTTGCATAAGTCAATCATCATGACAAGATTCTGAATGTTGTATGATTAATGTTGCATGAAACATTGCATGAGTTATTCAAAAAAATTTATTCCATGAGGTAATTTGGAGAACCACTCTGCTGCTTGTCCACTTAAACTGCAAGGAAATAATCTCATGAGATATGTTTATTCATGAATGAAATCCATGCTAACGGTGTAGAAATCTTGTATATGATCTTGAGGGTATGTGACTCCTGTATATTTTTCATATTTAGGTATATCCACAATGGGTGGAAATGTTGGCATGTGTATAGCTCAATCAAAAGACATGGGACAAAATGCACTCATGGAGTATTTCCTTGGAATTGTGTCATTTTCTTTCTTTATATCACAGAGTTGAGTTTGCAATGCTTCTACCTGTTTAACAAGGAGAGCCATGGGATTTTCCTCTTCTTGTGTCTTAAGTTGTTCCACATCAAAATCTTGAGGTAGTTTGATTCCTGTTGAAGTTACATGGATGGAATATTTTTCCTTGTCAGCCATTAGGATCTTGTTCATGATCTTTGAAACCTTGTGCCTTGTTGTACTTTCTGAATGTATTCATTGGTTATATCTTCATCATTGTTAGTATTATTATGAGTATCCCATTCATTTTCAATTCCAACCATGTTTTTGTTGTTGTTGGTGCTATTATTTTTGTTGTTAGTCTCAGTTTATGAATCACTAGCTCGAGGAGCTGAAAAAGGATTTTGAACTTGTTCTTATTGTGTTTTGGGTACAATACTTATCCAAGAAATGTGTGTAGTGCCTATTTTTTCAAAATGACCACTTCTTGTCCACACCATGTAAGATTAGATGATTCTTGATTTGCAAAGATGAGCAACCTATCACCTATAGTTTCAATGTTTGATATACTATCTTCACAATTGGTCAAAGTTTGATGAAAATTTGTTGATGTAGTTTTGATAGTGTTTGAGATCTTGATGAAGGTTAGATTGAACTTGATAGTGATATTTAAACACAAAGAAGGTTGATATGACCAATAGAAATTAGTGTTAAGTGATTGAAACAAAGAGTAATTAGTTTGATCTCCTAGGAACCAAGGTTTGATATTGAGTACTTGTGATGTTTGGACTAGAAATAGATGTTTAGGACCTTTAATATTGAGTTAATTTTGATACAAATAGCATAGAAATTTACCTTTATTTTGACCAACAAGAATATAAGGACCAAAGACAATGTTTTATGACCCAGATTTTTGTGCAAATTGTGATTTGTGAGAACTCGTGTGCAAAGGACTAACCACCGTTTGTAAGACCTCAACCATTTTTGAAGTGCTTGTAGGTGTTTTGAAATGTTCAATTAGTGACACACACACACACACACCAATAAAAATGATTTTTTCATGTTTTTATAGGGATTGTTTGTTTTTTAGAATTTTTGTGATTATTAGGGGTAAAAACACACCTTTCCCTACAAAATTGACATAGCATGAAAATCCTTTCTTGTAGACTCAAGTAAACACTCAAATTCTTATCAGAATATAACCATCACCAAGAACGCAATGACTCTAGTCATGATGTCATATTATGTGACTCCAAATGCAAATGAGGGCACAAAATGACGAGTATCTTGGGGCAATTACTATTTACCTTGCACAAGGATTATCAGTTTTTGGGGGTGATCTGGGTAGCTTCTAAGCCTAGGATTTTTTGTAAGGGTCTTTGTTCGATTGTATCCTCTATGTCCATGAAAGCACGATTCAGGCGTATAGCCTCATAGAGCATCTTGACACAAGTGGTCAAGTAATCATGATTCAAACTGTTAGGCAACACTTTATGTTAAATGTGAGTGGAGTATAAGCTCAAATGCCAATCGAATACTGAGGCTTTGGCCCCAGAGACTAAATTTGATTAACCTGAGTTAGATTGGTGTGTCTCACACCTCATTTTCACATGGGTTGTCTTGGGATATTTTTTCCTCACCGGTATGCCCGACTAAAGGATTAAAGAGGTAAAAGATGATTGGCAATGAGAGGTCTAGATTTCTGATTTTCCCAAAGGGAAAAGAGCATACTCTCCTACTCAATGTCATTTTTCTCCTATCAAGCATGCCAAAAAGTCTTTTATTCCCTCAAATTAAAAATCAACTCTTAATTTCCTATTTGAGTTTCTAATTTTCCCAAAGGGAAAAGAGCATAATCCTCTAGTGAAATTAATAATCAACTTTTAAATCCAATTTTAAAGTGCCTAAAAAATAATTCTAATCAAACAATTGCTTGGAAATAGATTTGTTCCTTTGCTCCAATTTCTTCACAAAACCTAATTCGAGGCTTGAGCTTCTGATTTTCCCAAAGGAAAAAGAGCATAGTCATTTATTCAAATTATGAAATGAAATAAATTGTGTTAAGTTCTAAATCAAATTTGTTTGATCTTTGCGAATGGAAACCTACAAGCACTTTGTGCGTATTTTTTCTCATTTTCTTTCTCCATGGAAATTTTGGCATACGTCTTGCAAGACATGTTAGGCTGTTTACAAATGATCACAATCACAAAAACAACCAAGTTAGCTGATTAGTAAGTATATTTGCCAAAGACTTAGACTAAATTTTTTCTCTTGGTTTTTTAGACAATGAAGCAGAGACCCAAAATGAAATTTACCAGAGATGACTAAATAATTACCAAAAATGATGAAATACACCATAGATGATAAAAAGTTCACCAAAAATGATAAAAGGCACCAGAAATGATTAAATCCTTACCGAAAATGACTAGAGGAAAAAATTTATACCTTCCATAGACAATAAAAGGATAGTGGAAGACGATTAAGGAATCCCTAGAAATGACAAAAGAAACATTGGAAATGCTGAAAGGATCCCAGAGACTATGAAAGGTATGCCAGAGATGATATGTTGCTTTCTTTTTTGATGTGTTTCTAAAATAGAGAGTAGATTTTATGCAAATGAGGCATTCTGCCAAATGGTGGATGCCAAAATGTGATGTGTAAATGTTGCTTATAAAAAAATGTTGCACACAACCACTCAATAACTCATTACATCATTTGGTTAGTAAGATCAAATTCATTGAAAGCATAGAAAACCAAATGAAATCAAATTGTTGCTTCCTAGTCATGAAGGTTGTAATCTAATTATTATTTCTCTCAGAATTAGCATATTAGATCATTGAATGGACAATCATAAAATGAAAGATTCAATCAAGAATGCCTAAAATGCATTAAAACATGTTCAATTATGCTCTATTTTGATCAAATGCATGATTCACTATGTACCTACGTGAAATGAGCTAGAAAGGCTACATTATATAGATTTTTCCTTGGAGGGAAAAGACTTTAAATTCAAATTCAAATTCAAATTTGATAGTTGAGATGCATCCATGAGGGATGGCTAAGATGGTATCTTAGTTTATCCATGTGATTACCTCTTATTGATTAGAGGTTTGACTTTTGAGGCATGTTGAAGGAATATTAATGTCTTGAATTAATTAATTCCTTGTAATTAATTTCCTTAGCCATGCATTTTAAATTTTGATTTGATTTAATTGACCAAGGTTAATTGAAGAATTAATGCATCTTGGTGAGTGATCTTGGATTATTGATTTTTGATGAAATATATTTAAACTGGTCTATTTTAATAATATAAGTGTGATTAGCCTTGAGTTGACAGTCTTGGTTAGGACCTAGGGGACTTGATTTTAGATTAGGGATTTTGAGTTCATCAGACCATTTTTAGGTGATTACAAGCGTATTTGAGTTTCATGAATTTTTTATTGTTTTGATTACATATATTTACATTTCTATAATGGTATTTCATGTATGGTGAAAGAAAGCTACTAAGTTGATTAAAACCGTTTATGTTTTGAAGGATTTTTTTTTTGAAAAGTTTTAAGGGTGCTAATTCACCCCCCGCAGTACACACCTTTCTATCATTCCAACAATTGGTATTAGAGATAGTTATCTTATCTAGGAGGTTTAATCACTGAAGAGAAAAGATCTTGCGATGGAAAGGTATGCACTCGACAAAACTATTGAGAATCAGAAATTCCAGTTGCAGATCATAATTGAACAATACAAAGAAGCCAAAGAGAAACTAAAAGTTTTACTGGTTAAGAGAAAAGACATGAAATCTCATTTTAATGAGACTGATTATCATGAAGAAGAGATACATGACCTATTTGGTACATCTAGATCTAAATCTGGTAACATATCTAATACATCTAAAGGAATCATATCAAAGCTATCTGAAAGCAATGAACAACTTACCGAACAAGTGAAAGCACTGCAGATTGGTCAAGAAAAAAATGGTTGAAGTCATAAACAATGTAAATAAAGATAGAAAAGAAAGAAATATGGTTTTGGATGATAGAAGACAAATATCTGAAAAGCTACAAGAGAAAGAATATAAAATATCAAGGCTTACTGAACATCACTTTGAGATCACCAATCAGAAGGTTACTATAAGTCACAAGGACAACCAAGTAAACATTGAACTTTCTAGGAAATTGGAAGATAGTGGTGAACTAAGAGAATAAAATGAAAAATTGAGAAATGAATTAAAGATTCAAATAGCATAATGAGATGATTAAGAGATCTGAAGATAGTACTAAAATGATGGATGAATTTCTGAACAGCCAAAGGAGACTTAGCAACAATACTAGTTCAAGTTATACCAAGCATGGAGAATAATCAAATAAAGTTGAACAGAGGAATGTCTACAAAAATCCAAAACTTAACAAGCCGTCATGCTATCATCATGGAAAACTAGGCCACACATCAAACGTTTGCAAAAGCAAAGCTAGAGGTATTCCCAAATCCACTTCTAAATTCAATGGTAATTGCTATAATTGTAACAAGCATGGACATCAAGCACATGAATGTAGGTCTAAGATAAATAAACCACCAAATAAACCCTACATGGAAAAATATTATTGTAATTGCAACATGCATGGTCACACATCACAAGAATGCAAGACTAAGAAGAAGCAAATATGGAAACCTAAAGGATAGGAAAATGCATATCAACCGAGAAGAGAAGGTAATGCATATACTTGGGATTATAAAACTTGGGTAAATTACAAAACATGTGGTAGGTATGGACATATTGTGGCTAACAGTATGAGAAATTGGAGAGGAAAATCTAGAAGCTGGACAAATTCAAGAATGACATGTTTGCACTATCATAAGGTTGGTCACTTAAGTAAAGATTGCAAAGATCGAGTAACAAAAACAAGTACCTTTGGAAATGGAAATAAAATTGAAGAAATTATGTGGATAAGGAATCAAATATGGAGGAAACAATCCAATGAAAATGTCAGACCACGCACAATGGTCGGTGACACCTCATCTAATGGATCAGGTGATTCCACCACCTCCACCTAAGTAATGCAAGTAAGTACAGAACTGCACTTTACAAATTTATATCTTACATCAGTTCCTTATATTCATTGAGTGAATACCAAATTAGCATGAATTATGATGCACTCTGGTATTATATTTTTGTTAACGTGAAACTAGTTTAGTCGGTTAATCAGTAGCGAGCAAGAAATTCTAGTTGGTGAACACGTGAGAGACAACTGAATTGATTAAGTCAACTGAGAACTTGTTGTACTCTTCAAGATGAACTATATTTAGTGTTAACCAAGTGAATTTTTTTTGTCAAATGAGTGGTTGGTAACAAGCATTTATTGCACTGATTAGGGTATTTACTATAAATTTATGAGAGGTGAACTCATTTGTTCACACAACGATCAAAGATCAAAGCATAGCGATCAAGAGAAAAATTACAAAAGAGCATTTTGAGCATTTCACAGATATTCAAACATGTTTTTATTAGTTTTCAAGTATATCAAGTAAGTATTGGTACTTATCGAGCTGTCTATAACATCCGTTGGAAGCCCTAATTTTTAAAAACATGATGGTGTCTTCATCTTGAACCATGAAAGGCAAGAGTGACAAAAACAAGAAGGTAATTCTGATCAAGAATTCAACATGCAATAAACCCAACTAAAAATTTCATCCAAAGGTTGCTACAAAACCCACCAGCAAAGGAGAATTATCTAAGATACCGCCTAGGGTTCTTGATGTAGAGGGCATCAATGGTATTCTTAAATCTACATATTATCCTTTCTCTTTCTATATGAACATAGATTAGAGACTCACCATCTTTTACTACTCGATAGTAAAACCATCAACTTAGCATTACCTCCCATTAACATTTATAAACTAAAGCTCACCATTAGTCCTCCATTAATGAACCAGACTTACTCCATCATCGATACCCATGGAAAATTCAAAGCATGTATATTATAAGAAACAGGATACACAATTCTTTTATTGATTGTCTTCAACATAGACCTGAATACAGGTGACTGTAACTTTTAAACTAGTCAACATTATCAAAATCACTTTGGTGCACATGTTCCAAACTTGGATCTACCCAACATATCCAAAATTAGTAAAGATCCAATAGTTTAATAATTATTTATGCCCCCCATACCGAGACTACATTTCACTGTCATAGAATACAAAAACATGCATATAATGGTTCTTGAAAAGAAACTGTTCCAAAATCAATTAACAATCATATTTGAAATCAAATATTTTATGAACAAAATGAAAACTCTCTCACCCAAGTCAGGACTATTATAGCTCAAAACATATATCAAAATCAGACTTTGTAATTTCATTTATAAACAACTCGAGAAACCCAACACATAAACTAGACTGGAATTCTTAATATCGATTGCCAAGAATGAACAAAACCAGATTTAATAAACCATTAAACTCCTTCATAAAAAAACTTGAAACCAAGGACCAACTAATATCCAATCAAAATAGAGATCTTCGAAACTGATTTCATAACGAATCAAAACTATAGAGAAAGAGAGGAATCAAAACAAATCTGTAAAGACCATTTTATCAAATCACAAAATATATTAAAGTTTAAATTCTTCATAGCATGAATGGCTATATGATATGAACGTCTCTCTAGTTGGAAGCCAGTGAGACGATTCTCTTTTACAATTTCACTTGCCTCTCCCACTTACTCTCTATCAACTCTACTTTGGATTACAAAATGTTGTCTATTTAAAGAAAATTTGGATGGTTACAAACCGTTCATCTACTCAAGAATATTTAGATTGTCATTCAGTTACAATGCCCATTCAAATCCTTAATTACACATTTGGCACATCTTGCAAAATTATAAATTTAACAAGATTGTTCTTTTAAATACCTTTACATATATATTGAAATGGGCTTTGGTTCATATTTTCAGAAAGGAAACATTGGTCTTCACATAAAATGTGATGAAATTAATTATTCGATTGGTGTCCCTGCACCATACCCCCGAGCTTTAAAAAAATTTCTATGTCCCATGGAAATGCTTTAGTGAGACTGCAAAAATCTTCACGTCTTTATCGTCACTAGATCAATGCCTCTGCTACTTTCTCTTTCGCTGTTAAATGACTCTCATCAATAGAGTTTATACTATTGCCTCAATGGTGCTATTCCACAGTCCACTCATCCATGTTGCATCACAACCACTATCCCTCACCTGGGAGTCCCTCATTCCTCTCTCTCCAATCTATTGGTGACACACAATACTGTTGGCAAGTTGACTTCCTGAGGATGCATGGCTCATTTTGTGTTTTTATCATGGCAACAAAGTCATACTAAGTTTCTATCATGAAGGAAAAATGACTAAGTATGGAAACAGGGAAGACAAAGATATTCAGTGACCAGCACATCAGCGCACGTGCAAGAGATTGAGTCAGCATATGTGTGTTCAGATATATGTTCTATGACATGTGTACATACTACATCTAGACACGCATAGTATGGAACAATACTATGGAGAAGTTATAGACAAATCAGTAGACTAGCAGTCCAGAAGACAGAGCATGGAAGCCAACTAGTGTTTTGATCAGCATGAATTATTTTGTTATGTAATGGCTAAGCACCTTTGATTATATGTTTTTAATGATTTAATTAGCATTTTTGTAAACACGCTTGAGCCAACTTGTTCGAAAGTGTTGTGTATTTTGTTTTAGGGCCGACTAGAGTCTTATTTTGGGTCGCGCCTATTTGGATATGAACATATAAGTTTGTAATGTAAAGTTATGTTACAAGTGTCGATTATTATGTAAGAGGAAGATATAGAAGAATAGTATGATGAAGTCAGTATATCATATAGCTCTTTAAAAGAGTAAGAGCACTCACGCATACACGGAACTGATCAGACAGCAGTGTCATCACAGTAGTTCATTTTTGGTATAGAGTATATCAACTTTCAGAAAGTGGTAGCCTTCATTCTATTGGGCAGTGAGCCTGGGAAGTGAGCCATATACCTTTAACAGGGTTTTTTAAAAGACTCCTAACAGGGTCAGACCTTTAACTAGGTCATTGTACTCATATTGTAAAGACTACTTCTAATAGGGCAAAAGAACTTTAATAGGTTCATTATACCTAGTACAATATTTGTGGGTACTAATTCCCACCGGGGTTTGCCTCTGATCAAGGTTTCCCCTTAATCATATCATGTGTTATGAGTTCTTATGTTAAGCTTCATTCAATGTATGTTTGATTTATGTTTAAGTTGTTGAAAAGTAATAAATAGACAAACACTGATTCACCCCCCCTCTCAATGTTTCTAACAATTGGTATCAGAGCTCTAGTCCTCTAAAATAAAGTTTAACCACTTGAGGAGATCATGGACTTAGCAGAAGAAAAACATTTGAAAAATAATCTTGAAGCAGCTCTTGAAGATCTTGATAAATCTGAAAAAGAAAATGAAGAACTTAGACTTAAATTTGATGGCTCACAAATGCTTATCAAGAAATTAAGAAAAGATTTTAAAGGTTGTTCTACAAGTGATTTAGGGAAAATGATCAAAAATCTCAATGAAGAGAATATGTCTCTGAAAGATAAAATTGAAAATCTAGATGAATAGCTAACAAAAAGTCAAATTGCTATTGAAGAAAAGATCAAAGAAAGAAAACAACTAGATGATGAACTCTTGAAAGCAAATATGAAAGACCTGGAATTGGAAAACATAAAGAAGAAGTTGGAATCTAAATTAACTGAAGAAAAAGATAAGATTGATAAACTCCACACAAGTTCTGATTCAGTTCAATCTCACCTCAATGCACAAAAGCTAAAAGGCGACACTACTGGTCTTGGATATAGTGTAGCACAAATTGAAATCAATTCATTGCAAGAAAGAAAGAAAGCTCATGAAGCATCTTCAGAAGCAAAGAAAGTTGAAAGTGTTATAAAGATCAAAACAGATCCACCTAAAGGGGAAATCAAGCAAGTTAACAAAACTTGTTATGCATGTAACAAACATGGTCATTTGGCAAGAGATTGCAAAGAGGTAAGACCTTTTAATGGTTAATGTTTCTCTTGTAATAAGTTTGGTTACAGGGCTATACATTGAAGAACAAATCAAAGGAATCAGTCACAGCAAAATCAAAGAAGAATGAATCAAAACAATTAGAGAAATACACCTCAAATAAATTTGTAGAATACTACATGTTAGATATGTAACTACAATGGTCACATAGCAAAGAAATGCAGCATGATGAACAAAAGAATCAGACCTCCTATCATTTGTCACACATGTGGAAAGGCTAGACACATCTCAAGGTTTTGTAGATCCAGAACTCAAAAGCAAGAAGATCCTAAGAAATCACTATTTGAAGAAGAAGGAGAAGTAAATTTTGTTCAAGAAAAAGAAGATTCAAGAAAAATTTGGGTTGAAGTAAAGAAGGACAATGATGTTGACAAAGTAGTTGATGCATCCACAGTGGACGCAACCTCTACTTCTTCTTGAATAAAACTTCTTGGTATTAGGGGGAGCTACTCTATCTTAGGACCCCTGCGTGGCTGGTATACTCACCTCTGAGTATGTGCCTATGCATTCATGGTTATAAGCACATAATATTGTAGTATGCATACATGCATTGTCTCAAATGCATCGGTATCAAAGTTGCAAATTCTTTGAGTAATTTGCATATGGTTGCAAACATTAAATGTAGTAGCTTTTATAAAAGAAAGGAAATGTTTGATCTTATTCACACTTGCATTCAAGATCATAGAATTTGGAGAGCATTGCAGCACTGAGCATCAAAGCACAGAAGCATAACAGATTTGGCAGTTAAGAAAATGGATAAGAAGTTGAAATGGAACCCTAGCAGTCGTGCTGTTTTGAAATTTCATGAAACCCTACTTAATAAAGTTCCAAGTAAGTATGGTGACTCTAGTAGTATTTGATATTGTAGAGAGGAAGATATTTTTATTCATGAAACATCCATTCAAATCCATACTGGATGATATGGAAGGAGCTTTCTCCAAAACCCCACTTGGTGTTGTTCACGTAGAAGATATCCACGCTTATATTTAATGTAAGAAGGAAATAGTAGCAGATATCAGCATAGCCACTCATATGGGATCTATGATGAAACCTGACTATACATTCAAGGATGAGTTCATGCACTTGATTGATAATCCTATCTTTGAATACTCTTATGCGCATGAGTTTGATGAGCCAGAATGGGTGAAGATTTTGCTAAGAAGAATACATGATGATCTTTACTAGATTAGTGAGGTTCTTTTTCACATCACTATAGACCTAATCCATGAATTAATTGGACTCCCTAAGACTGGACCAATTTTTCCTACTAGCAAGGATGTCAAGAAGGAAATTGAACAAGTTTTCCGATCTAGGAGTGACAAGCGCGGGATGACAGTTGACCCTATCAAGGAAGATGACATAAAAATTCTAACTATGATACTTGGGTATAAGTTTCAGCAAGCAAGCAGGTTGAACAGTGTCTTTATAGCAACAGTCCTAGCAGCTATCAAAATGGTGAAGGATAACACTCAATACAACCTATGTGAGATCTTGCATGCTCAACTAATTGACAACATTCAAATCATCAAGCATGATAGGAGCAAGACATTCAGGTTTGGATCTTTGATCATCTACTTGTATTTCCATATTGTTGGAAAGGTTGCAAACCTTTACCTAGACAAGAGAAAACCCACAATGTCTTAGATTTCTCTTAAGGCCACTTTAGAGAGTAGTGTAAGGGACGCCATGGATATGGATATCAAGACATTTAGGATCAAGATGTAGAATAGGTTTAGATTATCTGAGAATATAGTTGACAAATATAAGGATACCATATGTTTCATGGTAGAAATAGATTGCACTTGCATGGAGGCAATTGAACCTAGAACCAAATGGATTCATCCTCTTGGTTATGAAGTGGAAGAACATGTGTTAGAAAGATATGCACAAGTTCTATTGTCTGTGCCCAAAGATCCTAATGATCCAATTTGGGGCACTTACAGAGAGAAGACTAATGAAGTGGATACCATCTTACACAGTGCTGATAAAAAAAGGAAGGCATCTAGAATTACATCTAACATTTTAAAAGTTCATGGAGTCACTCAAGAAGATCTTGACAAAGCTAGAGAAGCCAAGATAGCCAAAGAACTTGAGAAGATTGAAGAGATCCAAAACAAGAAGAAATTAGAGAGCACCTCTGTGCCCTCTACCACTATTGACCTAGACTCATCTCCTATGCCCTTTGGTATACCTTCTTGTCCACCCATTGTAGCCGAATGAACCAGCACTGATCTGCAATCATAACTTCATAACAAGAATCTAAAATAAACCCAATGTAGGGCTAGGTCCTAATGTGAATCCTCACACTCTCAAGAGCTCCTAGCTCTGATACCACTTGATGCAAAGGGCATCGATGGTATTCTTAAATGTGCATATTATCCTTTCTCTTTCTATATAAACATAGATTAGAGACTCACCATCTTTTACTACTCGATAATAAAAACATCAGCTTAGCATTACCTCCCATTAACATTGCTAAACTAAAGCTAACCATTAGTCCTCCATTAATGAACTAGAATTACTCCATCATCGATACCCATGGAAAATTCAAAGCATGTATATTATAAGAAATATGCTACACAATTCTTTTATTGATTGTCTTCAACATAGACCCGAATACAAGTGACTATAACTTTTGAACCAGTCAACATTATCAAAATCACTTTGGTGAGAATGTTACAAACTTGGATCTACCCAATATATACAAAATTATCAAAGATCCAATGGTTCAATAATTCTTTATGCCCCCCATACCAAGACTGCATTTCATTGTCATAGAATACAAAAACATGCATGTAACGGTTCTTAAAAAGAAACTGTTTCAAAATCAATTATCAATCATATTTGTAATAACATCTTTGCTGAATAAAATGAACACTCTCTGACACAATTTAGGACTATTATAGCTCAAAACATATATCAAAATCAGACTTTGTAATGTCATTTTTAAACAACTCAAGAAACCCAATAGATAAACTAGACTAGACTTATTAATATCGGTTGCCAAGAATGAGAAAAACCATATTTAATAAACCATTAAACTCCTTCATAAAAAAAATCAAAACCAAGAACCAACTAATATCCAATCAAAATAGAGATCTTTGAAACTGATTTCATAAGGAATCAACACTATAGAGAAAGAGAGGGATCAAAAGAAATTTGTAAAGACCATTTTATCAAATCACAAAATATATTAAAGTTCAAATTCTTCATAGCATGAATGCCTATATGATATGAACGGATCTCTTACTAGAGGCCAAAGAAATGGTTCTCTTTTATAATTTCACTTTCCTCTCCCACTTACTCTCTATCTAATCTCCTTTGGATTACAAAATGTTTTCTATTTAAAGGCAATCTGGATGGTTACAAACTGTTCATCTACTCATGACTATTTAGATTCCCATTCGGTTACAATGCCCATCAAATCCTTAATTACACATTTGGCACATCTTGTGAATTAGCAAGATTGTTATTTTAAATACCTTTACATATATATTGAAATGGTGTTTTGTTCATATTTTCAGAAAGGAAACATTGGTCTTCACATAAAATGTGATGAAATTAATTATTCGATTGGTGCCCCTGCACTAGTTCTACTGGTTCAATATGTAAGAGCGTATATACAATGCAAAATCAGTGAGATAGGTAATTTTGAGCTTATTTTGATATATCAAGAGCTTAGCACTAATAGGAAACTAAAGGAAAGTCACAAGCATCTAGAGGTGAAAGAGTTAACCAATGCCCTACTATTCCTGAAAGAGTTTAAAATAGAATGGGTTTGTATTGTACTGAGCTGAGTACACAATGGAAAGTTATGGCTAGATAAACATATGAAGCTCACAAAGGACATGATACATATAGTCAAATGATATCCTACAACTGATAAATAAAGAGCCCTAAGGCACCAGACTAAAACTGAGATTGAAAATCTAACACGAGCTAAGTGGGATGGTAGAGGTCTAAGGATCAATACGATCAGTGATGTTGAACTGAGATTTGGAGCTTATGTCATTGCATACAATATCTTTCAATCTAGGAGACCCAACAACATCACATGTGGAGCAGTCGACATTGCATATAAAATTGTGAAGAAGGGTTTGTAACTTGACCTAGCCAAGTTATTGTTGAGGCAATTGGAAGAGAACATGAGAACAACAAAGTCGTCACATTCAAACATATGCAAGTTTGGTTCTTTAATAGTACGTATATTTTTCTATTTGCAAAATTTATTTCCCTTCGTCAATAATCTCACTTGGGACATCAACCAACCAATCACTGTGCAAGTCGGTGAATTCATTAAGAGTCTAGGAGAAAGCTTTGAACCTGTTATGGAAGAGTATTTATAGAACTTCAAAGAAAGAATGGAGAAAAGAAAAAGGATACCAATCTAGTTGGTAGATAAATATAAAGAAGATATATGTTTTGTGGTAGACACTGACACCACACTTATCAAAGTACTAGAGTAAAGAACAACATGGCTACCCCCAATGGACTATGAAATTGATATAGATTTAGCTTCAAAAGAAATAGAGGAACTACTTAACGAGCCTATAGATAAATCTACTATGAGATTTGGCACTTATGAGGAAGGAAAAACAAGGATAAATATTGGACTTCAAGTAGAGAAGATTGGAAGAAATAAGACCAAAATAGTAAAGACTTTGAAAAGAAAATTTTCTATAATTGATGATGGACTTGACAAACTAGTAGATGATACTGAGGACCAGAATCCATTCGGTGAAGAAGAAGATCAAGATGTCAAGGCCACAAAATATGATGAAGTGTAAGAATAGCTACCTAAGGCTAAGAAGGGTAAAGGCATAAAGGCTGAGAATCCACCTAGGACAAGAACAAGATCAGTGACAACAAATTTTCCACCTATGAAGAAAGGAGTTTCTAAAATCACTAGACCCTCACCAAATTATACTTATTAGAAAAGGAAGTATATCACCACAATCGAGACCCCAACACTGAGACAAAGGAAAAGGTATGCTAGAGGAAAATATGACCTTGATGAATCTGGTGAAGAAAATACTGATCAATTTTGTGTTGTTAAGAAGAATATTCCATAAATTTTTGATGATGTAGCTGAAGCAATAAAGTCAACTGGAAGGTTGAGTCATCCAAAGCTACACAAATATGCAATCCTATGCACCGAGGATTGGGGCAAGTTAGAAGAAGCAATCGTATACATGATGATAACCTATTGAAGAGTACCTATAGAATTAGCTACTTATATACCTTACAAACTCTATGACAAAGTATCAACAAGATGGACATATGCATTGTCAATAGAGAAACAAATGACAGAAGCATCACTCTCTATACTTAAGGCTAAATACATAGGTGCTCAAGTTGATGAAGACATGCAAAACATTTTTCAATGCAATCTAGGGCATTCAAAATTCTTCGAGGAAAGTTGAAAGAAGTTGATGAAGAAAGAAATATAATATGGACTAATCTCTTAAGTCCTACTAAGAAGAAAGAGGCTATAACATCCATAGTCGACACCAAGGGAAATCAACCAAGTCCCAAGCATATCAATAATGAAGGCACAAAGAAACCTAAGAAGGACACACAGATAATAGACCTTACTACTGATGTTGCCAATGTCAGGGATGCAATTCCTAAATTGTTAACTAATCTTGGACATGCATACATCATAATAAATGATATAACCGAAGGTGACCCAGATGAAAAAGCCAGGGAAGATGAAGTAATAAATCATGCTACAAAGAACCTTGAAGAAAAAGAATCAACCGAGGTAGCCTGAGCTATGGTACCATGTAATCTTTCTATTTTGGTCAAAACAATTGATATTGTGAATGAAACACAACAGGAAAATAAGAAACCCAATTAGGTCACAAATACACATGAAGAAAAGGGTGATGAAAGTGGTAAGGAGACCGAGCACAATGGAGTTATTACACAAGATGATGAATAAAATAAAACCATTGATGCAATATATAATGCTGAAGGTAATATAGAGTCTACAGTAGACACTTCTACCACTAATTCCAAGTCATTAACCAAGCCCCCCTCACAAGTCATCACACTCACCAAGACACCCAAGACAAATACCAAGAACAAGGCTCAACTCTTACTAACACAATATCCTACCTCTATGGTACATGAAAAGATTAAGAAAAAGAAGAAAGGGAGAAAAGGTTCAGTTACACTTGATGAAATAATTGGCATCCTTGACTGTAACCCAAAGACACTTGATCTTGAATCAGTAAGAAAATATGGAGAGCTTTGCCCCAAAAAAGTATCTTGAAAGAGAAGTTGAGGTTAGAACACAAGAATGCAGAGGTGATAGAAGTAGCCAAGGAGATACTAATGCAGGTTTTTCTCGATGTGAACCTAGATGAACCCACCCCAATAATTGATCAACTTGCACTGCTCAACAAGGTAACAAATGGTCCCGATATTGATGTTGAGAAGAAGTTTGAAGAAAGAGCAGAACAAAAGATTTAGTACAAGCTTACTAAAAAGATCAGCCAAGAAGTGGTAGTGAATAAGGTAAAACTTTCAGAGATTGTAACAACACTAGAAATTATTATTTCTCAAGTACTTATAATTCTTCAGAAATTGTGCACTCTAGATCACTTCAATACCAAGATTAGTGAAAAGATACAAAAAATAGATACTGATCTAAAGGATAGTGTTATTCGTCTCACACCTGAGCAAGATGAATTAAAAATGTATTACTCTAAACTTATACACACTCAGTAGTTGAGACTTGAATTGAAGAAGGAAGATAACAGGATAAGAGAATAGGTAACCAAGCTTCAGTTCATATTACTATCGCATGTAAAATTGGTGCAGAAACATGTGACAAAGGAAAATTCTTTAATTTCCACCCTTGATCATTAGTCACTGAAAATGTATATAATAGGCATGCTCAACTAAACTTGGAGTAGTTGATCCTTGAACACTTAAAGGAAGAACGTGAGAAACTCATGGAAAATCTCCAGAGGACCCATCCCAACATTTTTGGCAAGTTGTAAGTTTTTTTTTGTCATTAATTTCAAAAAAGGGGGAAAATATATGTAAATGGGGAAACATATGTATAGTATACGTATATATACCTAGAGCATGTTCAAAGGGGGAGTCACTATGTATGAGTTATGAGTTACTAGGTGTACACATAAAATTTTTGATACTAATGCCAAAGGGGGATAATATTACTCCATATTGGTTTTATGGTTGTCATTAGTATTCAAATTTGCTAGTCAGTAATGATCACTCAGAAATCATACACTGAGAAGCATACACCAAGAAACATACACTGAGCAGAGCATACACTGAGGAACATACACCGAGAAGAGCATACACTGAGAAAAGTTTACACTGACCACTGAGAGACAATATTCACTCAGTGAACCAGCAATTATATAAAATTTTATAATGACACGTTATTCTAGGAAACAACTTTTTTCCAAGCTAGATAACTAATTACCAAGATCGACAAGGAAATTAATTATGGATGTAATCATTAATTGGTTATGTTTCATATGTATATATGATAAAGGTAAATTTTATAAAATGATGATCTTAGGTTTTCTAATATATTGTAAAACCTTAATTAGGTCAAACAGTTTGATATTTAAATGTCAAGATGTTATTTTTAAATGTAATGATCAAAGTATGATCAAGTAGCTGCCACACTAAGGACATCTAAAGGGAAGAAAAGCATTTTAGTATAAGGATTTTATTGAAGCATTCAGTTTAATTAGAACATAAACAAGGCTATCATATAGTACATAAGGTATTATCAATCATAGTAAGGTGATAAAATTATTGCACTTAAAGGATCTGATATCAGCATTATTGAAATTGTATTAGTCAAGTCACAATTTATTGTTACTCTCTAACAATTGTAACAGATTGAAAATCTTCTAACAGAGTAGACTTAACCATCTTTTTTTAAATCTCCTAACTGAGTGCACACATACATTGTGTTGCAAAATCCTTTCACAAGGTATATCTAAAAAATATTATTTTTATTCCTAATAGGGTAAGATCACCAGAAGTGATCAATATTTATATCCTCTAACATGATATTTTATTACTATAGTAGTGAATCTTTGTGGGTTCCATCCCCACCGCAGTTTTTACCTTCTAACAAGGGTTTCTATGATACCAAAACACGTGTTATGCATATTTGAGTTTCATGAATGTTTTATTGTTTGTATTATATGCATTTACATTTTTTTAATGTTATTTCCTGTATGGTGAAAGAAACCTACTCAGTTAGTTAAAACAATTTATGTTTTCAAGGATTTATTTTTGAAAAGTTTTAAGGGTACTGATTCACCCGTCCCCTCTTGGTACACTCCTTTCTATCATTCCAATATGGAGTCCTTGTGTTTCATTGAAAACACCTTCACAACCTTAAATTACATGAGTAAATCCTCCATTTCACCAAAGAATGGAATTTCCCAACGGTGGAATCAATGGGAATTGCCCATTTATCTTAGGAACCTAGTTTTGAGGATTTTATGACCTGCGAATACAAAATAGAATGGATCTTTCACTATACAATGTTTCAAGAGTTCAAATTAGGATCAAATGAAATTTAATTCATTTATATAACATTGAATGGTGGTTTTAATACTTATCCAATCTGTATAGGACCATACAGATCTTTATAACAACAAGTTTACACGGGAAAACCAGTGTATTGCCACACAAAAAATTCTCAATTTTTCATTAACCTTCTCTAATAAATTGTAAATTCCAATATAGGCATGGGATAATAGTTTCCCACCAAAACCAATTGACCTAACTGGTATTTGAATCAGTTAGCCATTGAGGAACACCTTTTTGCAAAATCTTAATAAAGTTGTCAACTTTGCAAGTTTTACAAATTTTCAACATTGTGAACATTTATCACATCCAAGAGATGCAAAGGCCTTAACACATTCCCAAAAGGAAACCTAGAGTCCAAACCATTATTGCATCAATTTAACATCCATTGGTGAAGTTGACCTTCTTTGACCAAGCATGATAAAATTATGATTTTAAACTTTCACTTTCACCTAAAGATCAAATCGCATAAGGTGCCTTATTACAAACATAAAATAGCTATGACAAGCCTTATTACAAAGAGATAATATTGAAATTCTCCAACACACGGTAAACCACCTCAACTATAGAACAAGGAGTACCTACACCAATAGTGGTAGTTAAAACAATCTAGCCTCTGAGGATTTGGTGAATTAGTGGAAGTTACAGAGATTGAAGCATCTCAAACTTTATCAGATAGCATGGATAAAATATGATCATAAGGAACTAGTAAGTGAACAATTTTGGTGAAATTGAAAATAGGATCTTATCATGATGAATTTCTTTTTGATATTATACCAATGGATGTGTGACATATCTCATTGGTAGATCATGGTAATATGATAAATAAGATTTACATTATGGATAAAAAATGTGTATACTATTGTTACAAATAGAATGAATTAAGTGTTGTTGCCTTTGATAGAAAATCCTAAAAATGAAATTTGTACCAGTGTTAGAGTTTTTTTGGTTAAAGGAAGGAAATTATTGGATTGTTTGAAAAGGGATAGTATGTGTTATTATTTGATTCCTAAGAAGTGTGATTTGGAATGTGAAGAAGAACAACCTAAGGAAGTAAAATAACTAATGATAGAGTATGAAGACATAATCTCAAAAAATGTTCCTGATGGATTACCACCTATGAGGAGTATTATTCCTTACATGGATATAATTCCTAGAGCTAGTTTTCCTAACAAAGAAATAGACCAAATTAACCTATAGAGAATGGAGAGATGAATACACAAGTGCATGAATTTTTGAAGAAAGATTTAATCAGAGAAATTTTGAGTCCTTGTGTAATGCATGCAGTATTAGAACATAATAATAATGGAGAATGGATGATGTGTATTGATTCTAGATAAATCCATCAGATTATAGTAAAGTAAACAAAATCCTTGGATCCCCTCAAGGAATTTCTATGTGAAATGGAGAAGCTCAAGAAGGATATTGTAGCAAAGAGGTTGAAGAAAATAGAGGAGAAAGTGCATAATGGAAAGACACACACTCAATTCATCCTAGAAGATCAGTAGGTCAAAGTGCTCCAAAAAAAGTGAAGAAGAATTAGGAAACATTACTACTCTGTGATGCCTAGTTTTCTAAAAAGGAATATTATGGGTTGGGGTATTTTGGTATTGGGTTCATATTTTTTGGAGTGTCTTTTCTCCAATGCTCTTTGAATTAAAATGTTGTGTGAAAATTATCTAGTAAAGGGGTGAGTGGTTGTAGGTCACAATAATTTTTAATTTAATAAAAAAATTTATCCGTGACTTGTTAAGAGGTTGGTGGTTGCAGGTCACATTATTTTTGTAATACAATGTTTTAAGTTCTGTGTTTGGATGACTTAGTTCAGTCTGGTTGTTGTAGCGTTAATCTTGAGTACATTCATTGACTGTAAGGGTAAAGTGGATTATATAATTTTGATTATGTAGAAAAAATTATTAATAAAATAAACTAATATTATTGATAAAAAGGGACTAATCATGTTATTTAACATACATGTTTCATTTATGTCAAGGTATAACTAGAAGGAAACTAGATTTTAAAACTTGAGGGATCTTGAAATCAGAGAAATAACAACCAACATTTTAGTAGGCCAAAGAGAAGAAAAAAATAGAGGGGGTCCTCATTTTCCTAGGAGAAAAATTTGATATGTTGAGAGTACAGACAAAATGATGTCTCTTCAAATCTGAAAAAATTCTAATAACATTCTAGCATCACCCCATTACACTTAAGAGAATGCACTCTTTACATTTGTACCAAATACTACTCAAAAAGTGTATGCATGTAAATGATAGAGAAACAAGATAAATTACTATTTTTATAATTCAATGCATAAAGTAACATTTCCAAGATGGGTTCTGTTGGGTATATTTCTATTTTTTCTGACTCTTGCTAAAAGATTCTCATTCCTAGTGTCAGTTTGTGCCTTAAACGTCAAGGTCTATTCTAGTGTACTATCAAATTTTCCTGCAAGTGTGTGATTTTCAAGCATTGACGTGCAAAATTAGCTGAAAACCTTAAACCCTAGGTCACTTGTGTCTTTTCCAGGAAAAAACCCTAGACCTTCATAACCTGGTTCTAATTTGAAGTTACTTTTGTCGAGTAACTTAAGATTTTTTAAGTAATGTGCCTTTTAGTTGTTACCTTTATCTCCTGATCTCACAATCAGAACCGAATATTCTTTATGGTTTGCATACTTGGTGCAAGATTTTATCTCTTAATCTCGAGAAGAATGGAATATTCTCTAATACTTTCAGAGATTAAGAGAAGGCGATTGATCTTGATTAAATCGTGTGGTTGGTGCATGATCACTAGAAAAATGTGAAGTTGGCTCAAAGATTCAGAGGCTTAGTGACAACTATGGATGTAGTTTTAATCATGTGTCTAGTGCTAGATCTCATGACTTAACCTCAGTTACAAGAAATATTCAGTGATTTAGAGATAGCTTAGTCGCTGAATCTTGTAATCCAACATGAGGTGAAGAAAGAGTTTACTTTGTGCTTTGTCGCGTGATCTCTAGTTCAAATCAAAGTTAATTAATTCATTGTGAGATTTAGTGAGGATCATTGATCATTTTTTTAGATGAGCAATTGATGTGTGATCTCCAAACAAATACAAGGGTCAATCTTTTCTTCAGTAATTAAGTGAAAGTTGTAGATCTTGTTTTATCCTTGGCTTGATCGTGTGGTCTGCGCCTGATCTCGAAATAAACCCCAGTATTAGAAAAGATTTTAGAGACTTGGAGATAAATCGTGGCGTGTAATCTCTATATAAACTTGTGGTTGAGGCTAATTCAAGGATAGTTTATTATGAGATTCATAGAGAACTTGGTCGTGTGATATCAAAATGAAAGTGTGGTTAAGCATATTCTTGAGATTCAACGTAGGGCATTGGATCAAAGAAGAATCAAGGGTTGTCATGTAATCATGGGAAGAATTGGTAAAGTACAAAAAGATTCAGAGACTTAGAGTTGATCATTTATCAAGAAAATATCTGAGGGATAGTGCGTGATCTCTAGATTAAACCTGAGTTACCAGAAATATTCAGTGACTTAGAGTTTTATTCATTCGCTAAATCTTTGACTAGACCATGGTAAAAAAAATTTAAATCAAAGCTAAGTCAGGTTTGTCATGAATGAATCTAGACAGTTGATGAAGACAGAGATGTGTGTCTAGCACTGAATCACTAGAAAAATTCAATAAGTCATGAATTATTCAGTGATCAAGAGGTAATAAGATAAAAT
Source organism: Thuja plicata (assembly GCA_018584345.1). Taxonomy (NCBI): domain Eukaryota; kingdom Viridiplantae; phylum Streptophyta; class Pinopsida; order Cupressales; family Cupressaceae; genus Thuja; species Thuja plicata. The sequence goes on from MU225999.1 coordinate 207,036, forward strand.
GTAGACATGTGTTTAAGTGGTCGAGAAAATTTGTGGTGTTCATGAATTCTCTAAGTAAACCCAGAGTTAAGTAGATCTTTGAGTGATTTAGAGATAGTCTTTATCTCTGAATCTCTAGACTTAACCTGAGTAAGTCCAAACATTATGAGATAGATTTTGGTCACGTAATCTCAGAACAAACTAGAGTTAAAGCCAAAGATTGTGAGATTCAGCAAGAGCCATGAAATTAAAAGTGAGATCAAGGGTTATCGCGTAATATCCAGATAATATGAGAAAGTATAAAATTATTTAGAGATTCAGTGCAAGGTGTAGATCAAGTTTTTATCATGTGGTTGTTGCGTGATCTTTGAATAAACTCAAGGTTAATTAAAAAATTCAGCAACTTAGAGTTTTTCTTTGTCACGTAATCTCTAGATAACTTAAAGGTAAGTTAAAAAAAAAAGTTGAGCTCATAAGAAAATATCTAGACCGTCGACATGATTTAAATCTTGCAGTGTCCACGTGATCTCTGAATAGATCCATGGTTAGTCAAGATGCTTAGCGATTTAGAGACTTAGTTATCTTTGAATCTCTAGATAAACTCATAGTCAAAACAGGGTTATCTTTTTCCTTGTCGCGTGATCTCTGAATAAAACTAAGGTTAAGATAAAAGCTTAGAGGCTCAGTGAGTATCGTAGATCTCATCTCATTTGAATGGCTAGCACTAGATCTCTAAATGATACTTGGGTTAAGAATTTTATTCAGCGACTTGGTGGTCTCCTTTATCTCTAAATCTCTAGATGTGATCATGGTCAAAGCAAAGACAAGTAAAGTTTATAACAAGATTTGGACACAAGAACAAATGAGTTACCAGGTGTTAAGAAGTAAACCAGATGCAAGGTAAAGTTAAAACAAGTGGCCAGCACGTAAACTCAGAACAAAATTAGAGTTAAGCAAACCATTTAGCAACCTAGCAAGGACCGTAGATTAATATCTTATCGTGTTATTGGTGCTAGATCTCATGATATAACCAAGGTCAAAGAAAGCTCTCAATGACTTGGAGATGAAGTAGTCGTGTGATCTCTAGATAAACTGTACTCTAAGTATGGTAAAATACTAGGGATTTTTTCTCGCACCATGTCAAGGAAAGAAATATAAAAACTACGGTTATTAAAGATGAAATATTCTGATAGAGTACACGTAATCCACTGGGCTATGAAAAAGAAAGAAAATCTGGCCAATCAGATTGTGTATCAAACATTTTATATAAAATAAGATTTTAAAACTGAAAAAGCACTCATGAGTTTTCCAACTGGGTTTTTGAAATTTGATTACCTCTCAATTTCAACTGCCACAACTAGGAGATAATTGATGTCAACACATGTAGATTTATTGCAGAAGTGATTGAGAAATGGTTTCCAAGTTCTCAAATAGACTGGTGCATTGAATTTTCAATGATAAATAGACACCCCCTTTGTACATTATGATTACCAAAGTTTTCAGAGTGTAGAGCAAAGAAATTGCATAAGTTTCAGAGAAATTGTGAGAAGAAGCTTGTGTCTCAGATAAGAATTATCGAGAAAAATAGTAAAGATGAGTCAAGCAGGACCAAGCAGGGTTTTAGCTAGTGGAGGAAGCAAGGATGAAAAAGAAGAACAGAAGGGAAATAGGAACTTCTTAGATGAATTTTTTTCTTTGCTTCCAGGGAAAAAATCAGAACAAAAAGGTAGATGATGAATCCTTTACTGATATCATGTCTAATTGTAGGGATCCCAACACTCATGGGTGCTCTGGTTTTCATTTATTTAATTATTTCTATAGCAATAAAGATAGGTAGATCCTAGTTTTAAACCCTTGGACATTAGGATTAGGTAATCTAAATATCCCTGATGTCTTCATTGATGTTGACATGTTAATAACGTTAACCAAGAAATATGACCCTACCTATAAGACTATCAAAAATGGCAATGAAATAGCCTTAGTTAATTTGGATAGGGAATCCTTCATGAAATCCTTTGGAAATTACCATGCCTTTTCCATTGAGATTGACTTGAAAAAATTATAGAACAAGTATACTAGAGAGGTTAACATAATTAGAAAGTTGGTCCAAACTCATGTGTCTAGGTCGAATAAGAATTATGTGGCCCTAATACCTTCTTCTAAGGGTGTACCATATTAGTTTAAGGACTTGTTTTTTTACATGAAGTATATAGCCTATGGGTTGTGTAGGGTGCTAGGAATTGATGGACATGACATTGAGAAGTTGCCTGTAGTATTTTTTATGATTATCCTGGATATTTAGGACTCCCACTCCAACATAGACTTTGACTACATTTAGTATGTCATTGATAGAATGCATGAGGGCTTGATTAGTATTCAGAAGAAGGACAACCCCAAGTTCATGCATTACTCTCTCTTAATGCATCTAATTTTGTACTTCAATGTGGACAACATGAATACAAAATTTTTGAAACCTAGAACTCTTTTCCAAGGCTAGCCAAACCCTGTATAGTTATGGATTAGGGTTTGGAACTACACTTCAAATGAGAATGAATTTTACAGCTTTCAGAATTGGATTGTACACCCACTTCTATAATTGATGAGCCTCAATTTAACTAGACTATCAGTTAGAGCACTTAAGATTCTAAGACCTTACCAGTATGTAGACAAATGGCCAGGAGATCACAATTCGGGCGAGTTCTATTGTGAGAAGTATTATACCTTGATTAGGATTTATTGATGTTCCTATCCCCACACATAATTCCAAAGTATGTTCCTCCAAGAGTGGCCATAATGGAATCTATCTAGCAGCTAATGTGGACAGACAAGGAGCATCTGGCTCCTCATAAAAAAGGCACCTTCACACCCAGACAATTCAAAGCGGCTGACTTTAACATTGGGAAAAGGGCTATGGATGCAGTGAATAAATGGCTATGCCATTACAAGATGAGCATGGCCTTGTATAGGTATGTAGACACTAAGGGTTTTATTAAAAGTTCTAAGAAGATTCTAACCCAAAGCATCACTACTATTAAAGAGCATGAAGATTTTGTTGAAGAAGACCTTATTAAAAACATCTTGGATGATGATGAGGTAGCAACTACAGCTGCAAAGTACCAAGATTTAATATACTTGGAACAAGAGATGAAGAAAAAAGGTATCCCTTTTGGAGGTTCCTTCCCAGATTATCCTCAAATGCAAAGACTCACAAATATGATTGAATCATATAATACATTGTATAGTCAACTCAAAGGATAGATTTATGAAAAGGAGAGAGTCCCTGAGAAACATTCTTCCTCTGAGTATGAAGAGGATAGTGAGGGAGGGTATCTAGTATACAACCCTCCTCACATGAACCATCCAACTAAAATAGAACAAATAATAGAAGTTGATCTTATAGAGGTTCTTGATACTAAGGTGATAGATGAACCCCCAAGGAATTAACACAGAGTAGAACAAAGGGAGCCCTCTCAAGAAGAGATACAGGAAAGAAAAGGGACAGAGTAAGTGCCTTAGTCATTGGTGATAGGCAATACCACCATCAAATAAGGAAAAATATTACAGAAGGGAATAAATAAGAAAAAGATGTCCAAGAAGAAGTAGATTTGCCTCTCCAATTATGTCAAGATGAAAGAGAACTCCATCAATAAAGAGTTCCTAAGTGATGATGCGCTCATCAGGACTGATGTATTCAAAAAATTATTGATATGGAGAAAGCAACAAGAAATAGGATCCCAGTTGCAATTGACATAGGGTGACACTATGCAAAGTAAAGCTTTACAAGCCCTAGAAGTCTATGATTCTGAGAGAGAGAGATAATAACACCTGAGAAGGATAGACAATTAGTCAGGTATAGTGGGATGCTACTTGTGCTTGGGTGGGATTTGGCTTCTGCATGTATAATTGACCAAATTAGGAAGTATCCAAATGCCAATTTGTCTTCTAAGACTCAGATTTGGGAGATGATAAGGGGATGTGGATATGATCCAAGATCCCAAACTCTAGCCATGTGGTCTATGGCACCAAGAACATAAAATCCATACTTGGTCAGTGTTGAAGAGAAGATGGATGGGGATAAAATTATCTAGACAGTTTAGAATAATTCTAACTTAGAGATTTCCTAGGCTATCACCCACTTTTCCCACCTAAACAAGAAAAAATAGAGAAACTCTTTGCAAGGTATGAAAAACTCTTTGATGCGTCAGTTTCTGTGATTAAGGATAGAGAAAGATGCTTGATTCAAATCAAGTCATTACAAGATAAAGTGGAGGCATTGAACAATAAATTAGAAGAGGCTCCCAATGATCTCCCCACTCAAGCCGAGGAAGTTATGTATGTTCAGTGAGAAACTATTGAAGATTTCCCACAGGGAACACATCAACTAGGTCAAGATCAAAATGAATTGGCTTTAGTTGCATTATTGAATATCTTGCAACACAGGGTGGATATCCTAAAGGGAAATGTTGAGTGCACAAGGCCTATAACAAACTACTTGGCTCAGAGACAAAGGTAAAGAGCCACATAGAAAATATGGACCCATATTTTGGCATAAGGTCAAGTAGGGGGTCACTACTTGAGAGACTAGAGGCACTGCAACCACATAGTATAGATCTCCCAGAGATAGTTTTTCAAGTGGAGGAAATGATTGAGTAGATTGGCACAGTATTGTCATTCTTTAAGGGTAAGGCCAATTAGATTCAGGAAAGAGTCAGTATGTTTGGCCCATATTTTAACAAGTTTATTCCTCCAGTGAAGGGAGAAGATAATAAGATAAACTCAATTAAAGAATAGAGGAATGAATTTGACACTCTACTGCCTAAGATAGAGGCATTCATGATAGATGATAGTTTCCTAGACATGGACATGTTTAATAAAGCCTTGGATGAAGCCTTCAAAGCAAAAATAGACTTTGTAAAGTTTGTTGTTGATGTTAAGGCTATAACTGATGCTAGAAGGGAAAGGTAGATAAATTAGTTGTAGAGATTATGAGATTTCAAGTGGCCTTCAGAAGTTAAAGTTACACAATGGGATAATATCACCAAATTGAAGAAAAATAAACCAGCAACAATCAACTTGGATGTGTAGATGAAGAGTAAAGTGGCACCTGACACCTGATCAATGAGCACATGGAGGGTAATCATATCTAAGACTAGCATAAGTTAGACTCTATTGATGATCACTACGTCTCATAAAAACCTCAAGAAGTTACCTATAATATCTACAGATAAAGGTGCCAACTGCCAAGGATTTGGAATCATTTGAAATTAGCTACTCAAGTGTTTCTTCTTCACCGACTGAAGATGTAACTGTATTTTTGTCTTTTTGTACCTTTTATGTTTTTCCTAGCCATCCAAAGCTTGTTTCATCTTTTCTCTCTAAGGATTCCAAGATGGATATTTCTCTCTATAAATAGAAAGATGTAAGATATTGTAAAGGATGGTGAATCCACAACTGCGAGGCAGATTTCTAAATTGTGTCTAGTTTCAAGATTTTTGTCTTTCTGAATGTACTAAACAAGAAATATTTTAATAAAATATAAATGGAAGTTCCTATTTCAAATAAATGATGTCTTCTTGTATTTATGTTTATGTTATTTAATGTTTAATCTATAAGGAATTTTAAATGTACTGGTTACAAGGTAACTGTGATATTATTTGTGAGTTTCTTTCAAGGACGGAGTAAACCTTATAAATAGTTTTAGAGGGATAAATATAAGTGTGGGAATTTGATACATGGGTGTGGGAATGAGAAGGAGGTTTGTAAGGCATTCCATCTTCATTTCATGTGTCTTTCAATTAATTAATTTCTATGAATGTGTATTTAAATTGACTCTTTGCCCTGAATTAGGCACTGGTCTAGATATTGATTAGCAGTTATCATCGAACTTAAATCTAAATAATTATTTACATTTTTTTTATTAAGAACATACATGTTTATCAATTGTGTTAAATAATACAATTATTTTTGTTGATTCCTTAGAGAGAGAATCATTAGGTCAACCTTCCTAAGTCTAGAACTCAAATAGAAGGATGAAAATCCTTATTTCACTGTTATTTTCCCTTGTCAAGTTCATTGTCTGACTTGTTAAGCTCTGCATAATATTGGTCATATTCATTTACAAAATGTGTTATCATTTGTTATAGTAAAAGACAAGAACAAATCAATGTAAACCATTGATCTATTAATAAGTTTACTGAGAAGGAGTAACTTGTAGAAGGTAGACCCACCCGAGTTTGTGGAGCTCAAAGAAGGAGGATAAATCCTCATCAATTAGTCTTTTACTTATAAGAATAAAAAGTTGGGAATATAAGACTTAAGCATAATTTTCATATTGATATCCTTCAAGAAAAATCTCTAACAGGTTCCCAAGTTTGATGTTCATTCAAGAGTTATTCCAACTTCCAAGGAAAACCCTCACACTAAATGTATTTTCATGTGATCTTAAATTGACCTCAAATTTTTCATATCACATTAAAAAGTGGTTATAAAATTGTTTAACCTAGCATAACATCCACATCCTAATATATGTCACATCCAAGTTCATGTGGGTAAAGATTTAGGATTGGGTGTATATGGTGACTATTAATCTCAATGTGAGAGAGATGAAAATGGACCAAGATATGTTAATAAGGTGGTCCATAGTGAGCCCCATGGACATGAACGAAGGCCAAGAAAAAAAACAAGAGGCGATGAGAATAGGCATGCCCCTAGTGCTCCAATCTCTCCCTCATCATATAGGCCCTAGGCTCATACTCATAGAAGAGAGCTATCCATTATGGAAGAAACCTCAGAATTAGAAATAACTCTCATAGATTCTAAGGAAATTTTTGAAGAAGTTGGTGAACTGGAAATAAATATCCAAGAGAAGATTGCCATAAGACAAAGAAGAGAAAGGGAGAAAGATGATATGATCAGACATGCTCAGATCAAATCCAAATAATTGAAAAAGGTAGCTGCAACATTTAGAAGCAATAAATGCTACTATTGTACTTGAAAAAATTGAATATGAACTAGTTTTCCAGCAATTGTATGATACACAAAATACCAAGAACACAGGTAAGTAGAAAGTGAAAAAATTTGAAATAATGAGCGAGTAAATAAAGGGAATGCAGTGGATCCAATGACCAAATTGGATATTGATTTGGAGAGAGCTAAGAGAGAAAGGGAGATCATAGCCAAAGAATTGGAGAAGGCTGAATTGGAGGCCTCTGCTTTGGATATGAAAAATAAAATTGAATTTGTCAGGCAAACCTCTAGTCCTCCTCTTGCTATTACTAATGCTAAATTATCTCTAAATTCAAGAATGAATCTACCACTACCAACTGGTCTTGGCAATGCTACCACATCAAATGTTGCATCATTAAATTTTCAAGGTATCGATTAAACTCAAAAAATACCTGTCTATATAGAAAGGTATAGGAAATTTATTTTCCTTGGTATTCCAGGGTATCTAAATGAAATTCCTAAAAAGATTAGGGATAAGATTCCAAAATTTTCTAGTAAAAATGATATAACATGTGAAGAGAATTTAAAACATTTCATAGATATGATGGATGATTATGAGATTGGACATGATGATATAATGATGAAATTATTTGTTCAATCACTAACTGAGGATGCCATAGACTAGTTTAGATGGTTTCCCCATGATTGTATTGGATTCATGGATGAAATGAAAGAATGTTTTAGAGATCAATATAGGGATAAGACCAATGAAGGCTTCATGTTGAATGAGTTCAACAATATAAAGATCTCAAATGAAGAAGTGGTGGAATTTAACATCAGATTCCAAAGGGAAATGCATAAATTTATCCAAGTAATGAGACTAGATGATAAGGTATGTCTCGCCACTTATCTTAATGCTTTCGATGCAAAAATGGGTTGTCTATTAAGAGATAAGAATCTTAGAAATATTAGAGAACATTGAAACAAATAGAAGAGTCTCAGGGAAAGTGGGTAGGAGAGAGGATTGGAAGCCAAAAAGGTTCAATATGAAGGAGTCAAACAAACCTATAGCTAATAAACCTAAACAGAATGATAGTATAAAAAAAAATCCTAAATTCTCTTAAGGATCTAAAGCCTGGAGAGAATAAGAATAGTAAGAATCCCAATAATGATAAACCATCCTATGGTAACTATAACAAACAACCTAGAATGCATAACTATCCTTATACCACACAATGGAAATATGGGAAGCCTATTCTCCCACAACCAAAGGATAATACTGATAATAAGATCCCTGACCCCTTGCATAAGACTTATATAAATATGTGCAATGATGATCCTTGGTGCATGGCCTACCAATCTCCTCATTATCCTAAGTATTGTGTCATATCTGCTAGATTATCTGCAAATGAAGAAAAGGAAGATTATGATGATCAGTTATATGATGAAAGTGGTTTTTCTATGGTTTCTTCACATTTGTGTGATGAAATGGTTTCTAATATAGAAAATGGGGAAATTGATAACATGAGATGTAATCCTGAGAAGGGTGATGAGATCCATGTCTATAGAAGAGCTTATGATGAAGAGATTGTCCAAATTACAGTAGATATGATTACCCAAGCAAGGGGTAATTATAATTTAAGAAATAGAACAGTTGGAAATGTTGACGGAAGACCCGCATGTATGTTTATTAAAGATGCCAAGATAGATAACAAACAGACACCAAAAAAGGAAAAAAAAAAGGGGGGGGTGTTAAGAAAGTATTTGTTAAAAAATAAAATAAGCTTACTGGCCCAAATATTTTGTACAAAGGAAAAGAGAAAACATGAGGAAATCTTGTTCCCCCTCCCCAAAATGAAAGTAAACAACAAAAGAGGGTTGATCCCAAGTTAGCCTTTCAAGTAGAAGATGAGGATTGTATAAATGAAAAACAAGATGCATCTGATGTAAAGTATACCCCTGTTTATATGGGGCAACTTTTGTATCAAATTAATATTAAGGTTCTTTTATTGGAAATTATGAGAATAGGTGAGCATAAGGAGAAGGCTTTAACATGGGTAAAAGGTGTTACTTCTACAAGGATTATTGGATCAGAAGAAGGTAAGAAGGTGATAGAATCACAAGATAGATCTGTAGGTAAAATAAAAGATGCTAATGAAATTCTTTCAAAGATTCCCCAAATGTTCCTAGATGCAAATGTTGTTAATACTTCTCTAGAAACCGTACATCCATTTTTCCTAACTTTGTTGATAAATGGAAAGATGTTGAAAAACTATATGATAGACTCTAGTTTATATAATAATGTCATGCTTGTTGAAGTTATGAAATCAATGGGATTGAAAGTAGGTACACCCCATGGAAGATGTTAGGCCATGGATTCAAGAGAAGTCCTATTATTGGCACTATCAAAGCCCTGCTTTATAAGCCGGTTGCTTACCCTGACAAAGTATTAACAATGAGTGTATTAGTAGTGGACATTCCCCCTCAATATGAGATGCTATTATGAAGAAAGTGGAGTTCTTCAATGGGGGGAAGTATTCAATGTGATTTATCATTTTCTACTTTTAATATTGCTGGTGAAAATATTACAGTGTCCAGAAAGACTAGAACTCATCACATGATTGAGGAAGAAGAAAATGAAAACATGAATTATTTATTAGACACTGAGATGGGGTCCTTTCAAGTACAAGAGAATCAAATTGCAATAAATTTACAACCTAAATTATTGTCTGAAGATGAAAATAATTTATCTAAACAAAGTAAGTTATGGGTAATGTATTTTGATGGTTCTAGTTCTAAGGAGGGAGCTAGTGATGGAGTTTTGATGATAGCTCCTACTGGTAAGACCTTCAAATTCTCATTTACACTAACATTTACATGCACAAACAATGTGGTAGAATATGAAGCACTGTTAATTTGTATGAGATTGGATTCCAAATAGGGAATCAAATGTCTTAGAGTCATTGAAGACTCTAAATTAGTAGTGTCTCAAATTAAATATAAGTATGCTTCAAAGAATCATAGGTTGAAACAATAAAAAAAAATTGTATGGGATGAACTTGAAAATTTTGATGCATTTGGTATTGAATGGATGGACATAAGCCAAAATAGAATGGTAGAATTTCTTGCGAATATAGCCTTAAGGATAGAAGATATTACATTTTTTGGTATCTCTAAAATAGAGGTCCAATCTAGGCCTTCGATACTTGATAATGTGGAGAAGTGGTAAGTTTTTGATGATGATGTGGACATCCTGAGATTCCTGCACTATGAAGCATAATTTGTAGACAAAGAAATTGATTTCAATGGATATATAGAGACCTTGGATGGAAAAGATACTAACTTAGGCAAGGAAGTGTTAAATTTGAAGTCAAATAAGGTACCAAAAGTGCTAGTTGTCCTAGAAAGAGCTTTTGATAATAAGGATAAGCCATTTTCTATTAAAAAAAATGTAAATGGGCCTAAGGATTTGGAAGAGGTAAATGTAGGAACAAGTGAGGTTCCTAAAAACTTATTTATTGGAAGGAAAATGTCACCAAAAGTAAGAGAGGACTAGATTAATTTATTGAGGAAATACAAGAAGGTCTTTGCATGGATATATGATGATCTTAAGGAATATAATGAGGATCTGTTTCAACATGAGATTCATGTGAAAGAAGATGCCAAACCTTTTAGACAAAAGCAAAGACCCATAAATCCCACACTGAGGCCCAAAATGGAACAAGATTTAATGAAGTTGAAGGATGCAGGAATCATCAAACCTATCAGACATTATTCTTGGGTCTCCAACTTAGTTCATGTTAGGGAGAAGAATGGAGATATCAGGCTATGTGTGGATTTTAGGAATCTAAATATAGCATCCCATAAAGATAATTATGCTCTCCCAAATATGGAAAACATGTTGTAGAGGGTTACTAGTTGTGACTTGATGTCCATGATGGATGGATTCTGTGGGTATACCCAGATAATGGTTAAGGAGCTAGAAAAGTTTAAAAATACATTCACTATACCTTGGGGGCATATGTTTATGTCAGGATGCCCTTTGGCGTAGTAAATGTTGGGGCCATATTTCAGAGAGCCATGGATGTTTCTTTCTCATATTTTCTACAGAATTTTTTGGAGGTCTATTAAGATAACCTCACAACATATTCTAAAAAGGAGGAACAACATTGTGAACACTTAGAAAAGATTTTTGAAAGAGCTCTTAAATTTGGGATTTCTCTGAATCCCAGGAAATGTACTTTTGGAGTGATAGAGGGTAAGTTATTAGGGCATATTGTTTCAAAGGAAAGGGTTATAACTGACCCAGATAGGGTAGTTGCTATTGATAAGGTTCCACTTCTAGAAAATGTGAAGGGTATACAGTCTTTCTTTGGATAGGTAAACTTTTTGAGAAGATTTGTAACAAATTTTACTGAAAAAAGTAGACCTATCTCCAAGATGCTTAAGAAAGATGCAAAGATGGAATGGAGAAATAAATCAGGCTTTCCAAGATATTAAGAAATCTATCAAAGATGCCCTTGTATTAAGAACTCCTGATTATGATAAACCTATGAATATATTTTCATTTACATCATGAGATACTATTGTTGTTGTTTTGTTGTAGAAAAATGACAAGAGATTTGAACAACATATTGCCCTTTTTAGAAAATCATTGTAGGCTGAAAAATTTAATTATGATATCACTGAGAAGAAAGCCTGTGCACTCATGAAATCTATTAAAGCATTTAGATGTTATTTGATAGGTGCAATAGTAGTTTCTTATGTTCCCTCAGCAGCGGTAAAGGACATCTTGACTCAACAAGAGGTTTCAGGTATAAGATGCAGATGGATCAATAGGATCCAGGAGTTTAACATTGAAATTCAAATCACTAAGTTGGTCAGAGGATTGGGATTAGCCAAGTTTATGGCTAGTACAAAATTGGATGCAAACCATGTCAATGCCTTAGATGAATAACAAAGACCTTTTATTTGTAACCTTGACCACTGTGATTGGTATAAGAATATTATTTATTATTTATAGAGAATGAACTGCCCACTAGGGATGGATGAAAACAAGAAAAGAATCTTGAAGTTACAAGATGTCCATTTTTTCCTTATGAGAGATGAGCTATGGTGGAGAAATCCTGAAGGGAGTTTATTAAAGTGTGTTGATGAGGAACAAGCAAACATTATTATGCAAGAAATGCATAATGGAGAATGTGTTGGCAACTACATGGCCAAGACCACTGCACATAAGATTGTAAGAGTAGGATTCTGGTGGTGAACTATCTTTAAAAATTCTCATCAATTGGTTAAGAAATGTGATGCTTAACAACATTTTTCTAGTAAGTTAAAATTCTCTGGAAATATGCCTCTAACACCAGTGGAAGTTCAAGCCCCTTTTCAATAGTGGGGTAATTATTTTATTGGGGAAATAGCTACCAAATAAAGTGGAGGTCATTCATGGATAATTGTAGCAACAAACTACTTTACTAAGTGGGTTGAAGCAATTCCCACTAAAAAGGTAACTAGTAAAGTAGTAATAGACTTCTTGTTGAGAAATATTATCACTAGGTTTGGGTGTCCATAAAAGATTGTATCAGACAATGCAATGTGTTTTAAGTCTAAGGAATACATAAATTTTTGTATTGAACATGGTATTCAGACATATTATTTTGCACCCTACCACCCACAAGGAAATGGTCATGCAGAATCAACAAAGAAAAGCCTACTTAAGATCATTAAAAGAGTCCTGGGTACAAATAACAAGGCATGAGACTCAAAGCTGATAATGGTTGTTTGGGAAGACAAAGTGACATCTAAAAAATCCATAGGATGTGCACCTTTTAATTTAGTATATGGGACTCAGGCAAGATTGCCTCAGAATAACTTAATGCAGATGTACAAGTTTGTCCAATTATATGATGATGATATTGACAATGATATGCAATTGAGAATTGATGACTTAGATGAATTGGATGAAACCAGGAGGGAAGCTTCTATGACAAATGCTAAGCTTCAATTGCAAGAAAAAAAATTGTATGATAAAAGAACAATGTCAAGGAAATTGTGTGGGAGATTATGTGTTAATGTGGAATGCCAGATTGGAAGATAAAGGTAAACATGGAAAGTTTGACCCAGTCTGGCTGGGACCATATGTTGTCCATGAAAGGTATGGACATAATTAGTATTTATTAAAGGATCTTACTGAAAATATTTTAGAATTTCCAGCTCATGGAAAATTATTGAAGTTATAATTCTCTTGAAGTCTAAGATCCATGAACAATAGTTTCTGTATATAGTGTGTTTATTTCTACATTTGGTTTTTCTATTCTTAGCTTAGGTTTTTGTTTCCTATCATGTGAGTAGGTTAGTTTTCTTTCAGTAAGTTTGGTCTGCTTCCCCTGAGATTCTGAGATCTTGAAATGTCTGCAAGAGACAATTCTCCTCAGAAAGAGCCAATTTTAGGTCTGTACCAAAAAAATTTCTAATCCTATTGATTCATGTATGTAAAATTTTCAATCCAAGTTCTATATGGTTCAGAAGCCCTTGCTTAGGTTTTCAAGGTTTGTTGTTGTAGATAAAAAAACCTAAGTCCTGGGATGGGTTCTAATTTTATATTACTTTATCTGGTCACTTAATTCCTACTAACACATGTGTTCATTTTATATTTTAAGTGGGTTCATGTTAAAAAAGTTCCTTAGTCCTAAACATTTTTATTTTCCCTAAGTCTGGGTAGCCACAAAATTTTTACTTAATCATCATGTGCCATGCTGCTATGTTTTAATCTAATGGCTGGCTTAAAGGCTTATAACTAAGATGCAGTCGATCTACCCTTTAAGAAATTAAGTCTGAGCACCACGTGTTCTTGGTGGGCCCTGAGATTTGTTTAAATCATGTGATAAGGTGCAATCATATTCCTTTTAATCTAACGGTGGACGTAATGGATTCATAAAAAGATGTAATTGAAATACCCAGTAAGTCATTAAGAGATGATGACACATGTCTATGGTGGGTCTAACATGTGTTAAAGCCTAAGATAATGGACAACATTTTTTTTTATCAGGCGATGAACGTAATGGCTTAATACTGTGATGTACGTCATCTATCTTTCAAGCCATTAAGTCATGCTGAGGCGTGTCTTGTAGGTGAAATGAGCCTTGTTTGCATAAATTTGAATGAAGATTAAAGTGCTGGTCAATCTAACGGTCGAAATCATGGCTTATAGTGAAGATGCGAAAGATATAATGTATAAGAGATTAAGCCATTGCAACACGTGTCCCTATGGTTCCTTTTGAAGTCATAAAGAAGGATTTAAAAGGTAGACAATTTAAGTTTTATCTGACAGTCAAATTAAAGAATTAAAGATAAAATTATCAAGATCTAGCGTATAAGCTATCAAATCTGAGTGACGCGTGGCAGTCGGCGGGCCTAGCACAGTGGTAAAGAAAGATTAAAGGTGATGTAGTTTAAAGAAGATCTGATATCTCACTTGATGTCTTAAAGAAAAGATGGGGTTGATCTAGCGTATAAGCCATTAAGTCTGGCTAACATGTGTCTTCCTTGTTAATGTTATACCTACAGTCAATAAAGTGTTAGGTAAAGTAACTGGTGGTCAAGTTAAAAAAGATCTAACAATTCATTGAAAGACTTATAAAGGAGATGCATGATATCTAATGAACAAGCCATTAAGTCTGGCTGACGCGTGACCAAAGTAAATAGTGATTTTCATTAATTGATGGCAGCCGCATGATAGATGAGATGCTATTAAGATCTATGATCATGATTTAAAGTTTTTCTCTGTGTTAAAATGGTTGCAGTGAACCATTGGGCCACAAAAGTTTAGACATGGTGAATTGATGACACAGTGTGTGGCCACTTCAGATGAAATTCAATTTAAGGAATTGACAAGATTGCATATATGATTCACCACTTGAGTTTTTAAATGCCATAATTGTTGAAGTATTTGGACCAGAGCTAAGGTTTCAGTATTTTCACTCAGTGCTACGATTTTGTAGAATGGGTAAGTTAGTCTGGGACTATATTTCTAGGCAATGAAAGTTATAATTGTAGTAGGGTTTTGAGTTTTAAGAGGGAGTTAAATTTTGTCTAAAATATGATACTGTTAATTGAGAAACCCTAGTTTTAAAATGACTCCTAGAAGAGATTTCACTAGTAAAATAGATTACAAGGACATGAATGTATGTGATGATCTTTTACAAGAGTTAAATGAATCCACCAATGATTCCACTAAACTCAAACAATTAGTGCCTATAAATCCTCATTTGAAAGTTGGGGAGGTTTGTACAATAAGGGCAAATGGGCTAGAGATGCCAAAAGTAGCATAAGTGGTCTGAGTTTGTTTAGAATTTCCTTCAGCTAGAGGAATGCATTTTCCCCTTATAGTAAAATATGGTAGTTTGATGTAGGATAGTTGATAGTCCCTGGGATGTTTATGGATACAAATTTATTGATGATAATTGCAAGAAACTATGATAGTGTCTCTAGGGTTCTAAGAGATATAAATGGAAATATCCTAGCTAGCATTACAACTAAGGAGTTAAGGGAGGTTTTCAATTTAAAGGATCTCACTATTCAAATGGAAAACATTGATATTGATTATTTCAAGGAAGTGTATAAGGCCCAATGAAATTATCTCAAAGCTAGGCCTTTGTTAGAATATTTTGACAAGATAGGAGGTTTGATTGTGGTAGGTTCCAACACACCAGAACCTTTCAAATTGTACTATTTCACTTCAAAGTCTAGAGGAATATATAGTGCCCTATGTCTCATTTTTGGAGAAGATGAAGAAACAGTGATTCCAATCCATTACATGTTCATGATGGTCTAGATCCTACATCTGTATTTGCCAGTTGTTTTTTATTTTGCTACTCATGTTGCTGAATTAATACAACAAGGTTTAATAGAAATAAAAGAGCCAAAAATAGCTAGGCCATTCAGATGGTACTCCATGCTGATGCACATGATCCTTTACAAAAATGTTGATTATTTTGAGAAATAAATGGATCTTATAAGATTTCCAAATGATGAAGAAATGCTTGTTCAATTATGGAGTACAGAGTTGTCTTGGGATAGAAAAGAGGCTAGTTTTATCAATTTTGATAGATGTTTTGCCTCTATGCTTAGAGTACTATTATGCATAGATAACCCAAGAATTTACAAAGTTTTGTTAAATCTTTTGATACCTAAGGAATATATTAAAGATTTTCATATTGTTCACAATTGGGTTGACTTCATCTTATATCCTATTTCAATAGTCATTAGGGTTTATAGTTTCAGAGGAACTCCAAATGTGCTCCCATATAGAGTTCCACTTAAGATAGGCCTTGTATAAATAATCAGAAAAATGGGAGGGCTACAAGAGGAAGCATTGACTAGAAAAATGAAAGGTAACATCTTCCCTACCATTAAAATTGCACACCAGTTCATTATCACCAAAGTGGGGTGGACACAATTGCATAAGTACTTGGAACCATATCAGATGGCAACATCAATGGTGAGATGTGTTGATAATGAAGGATTCATTAGTGAGATGTTCAGAAAGAGAACAAACTGTTTAACTTTAGAGCACCAGTTCAATTTTCTTGAGGATATAATTAGAAATGAGTATGACTTGCAGAGCAAGAGATCAAAAAGAAAAGTAGTTAGTATACAAGAAAACACTAGATTTTGTTCATCACTTTGATAAAGGATATGATCCCTTAAAAGAATTCATGTCCTGGGAAAAGAAATTAGAATCTTTAATGAACATGCTCAAAGATATCATGCAAACCCTAAACCAGAAGAAGGAAAAGGTTATAGAAAAAGAGACAGAAAAGGCTAGATCTATTTTGAGCGTAACTGCTTAGGGAAGAATGGTCCCTCCAGGGAGATATATCTTGCAGTAGAAAAAAAAGGTATAGTATAGTATTGCCAAGAACAAAGGTAGTTTCTATTTCAAAAGGAAAGAGACCCCTAGATTTAAATGCACAATCATTACCATCTCCTAAAAGGGAAAAAAAAAAGTAGAGGAAGAGGGAAAAAAACAAGAAGATATCTACTCCCATTCCCAATCTCCCTTACATATGGATGAGAATGAAATTGCATAACAATTGTAGTAGATGATTAATACAGGGCATATCTTTGTAACATCTCATGAAATGTAGGAAGGGATGTCAGAGGATCCCAAACATGCAGAGATGGATATGAGAGTGGCTGAGTTTTCTAGTAAGGAGTTAGATCCCATCACTAAGAAAGCTAGTGATTATTTTTTGTCAGATGATAAGTTTGTTAAAGCATGCGGATTTGTTCAATTTCTTTGGAGAATCCATATTGATGAATTCAAAGAAAAATGTTAGCAAAGAGAGGAAGATCAACCTAAAAAGGATAAAGAAAAGATTGAAGCAGAGGTAAAATAGGAGATGATGGAAAAATTTGATAAAGTTACTCTTGAAGAAGGCCAAGAATTAATGAGGAAAGGAGTCCTTCTTCCAAAATGGGATATAGCTATGCCATAATATTTGATGTTGTTAGAAAAGAACTCAAGCCTATGCATACTAATGAGGAAGAAGCTCAGCAAGGATCTAAAGGTGACAAATTCAGTGAAGACCATGTAGCACTGGTAATGTGGTCACTAAAGAGAAAGGAAAATAAAAAAATTGATAGAGATACTCAACTTGAATAGGCATGCAGTTTGCTTGTAAGAATTGTTGCAGAGACTATAGGGGTAGAGGAAGCAAGGCTAACATTAGAGTCTACAAAGTTCATTATGAAAGTGGCAGAAAAGAAAGAAGAAGAGATTGAAAGCCTAAGAACAAAATTTAAGATATTTTTGAAGGCATATAATGATGAAAGGATAAAATCCATTGAAAAGAATAAGAAAATTGCTATACTAGAAAGAAAAAAAGTAGCTCAATTCTATTCCCAAAGGAAGATAGCATAGGATCCACATCAACGTGCTACATCTAGTCCAATTTTAACTTATCATCCTTCTCCTGTGCCATCAAGCCCCACTACACAAGAAGATTTGGAGTTGGAGTGAGAAGGATCAATTGCTAAAAGGGCTAAATTAGAAGCATCAATAAAGAAATGGGATGAAGATTGCTCAACATTCAGAGAAGCAAAGAATGGATACAGAAAACACATGCAGATAAGATATATGTCACTCTTGTGTAATGTACTTAGGATTTGAGTCATGCTTCCATTTACTTGCAAGGAAAGATAATTATTAGCATACTAGATGATTTCAATGCAGACAAGGATAAGTGGGACCCAATCATGGATAGATGGAAAGGAAAAAGGGAATAATTGAATTTTTTATATTCTATGTCCAAAGAGGAGAACAATGTGGACATTGTGTTAACCAACACTTATAAATGTTTTAAATTGCTAGTGGACTTGTACATGAAGAGGAACATCATCTTAAGAAAGGTAGAGACTTTGAGGAAGGAATATTCAAAAGATAATTATGAGATGTTTCCTAATCTTTTAAAAAAAAAATAGGCGAGATAAAGAAGGAAGCCTTATGTATGAGGTAGATGAATGAGGTGTTGGCAATGAGGACCAACAGTGTTATCACTTTGGAAGGCACACTTTTATTTTCCCAAACTGTTAAAATCATTAACAAGGCCAAGTTATTTTTTGAATTCTAGAAAGAGGAGGTTGAGAAAGCAAAGGTTAGTTGGGATGAGATCAAGAGAAAAAAGGATGAGGTTATGAATTTCCCTTGGCCAAGTGATGAGGTGTTGAACTCTTGGAAGGACAAATACAACACAGCTAACCAAGGAGAAAATGATGTGGTATAGAAACAACAAGTGGTAGTGCTTCCCAACATTTTCTACAAGACATGTAAAGAAAAAGGATCATACATTAGAAGACTAAGGAAAAAAACTCCAATTGGCAACTTTGGAACAAATTCAAAGTAGCTGCAGAAAATAGGCAGTCAGAAGACAAAATATTTAGAAAAATGTTATAAGAAAGTGGTTATCATTTCACTTGTTATTTTGTCTTTAGTATGAAGACAAAGCAAGAGCATTCACCAAGTAGAAAGAAGAAAGAAGGGGAGAAAAGGAATTGAATAGAACATTGATTAGAGAGGTATTATGGACTAATAGTAGATCTAAAAATATGCAAAGTAAAGTTGTATTATTGAATAGATCATTTACTATTTTAGTTTAACCATTGATTCAAAAAATCTCTTAACCGACTGGGATTTAACCATGCTTATTGTATTGAGATACTCAAGAGTATCAAAAAAAATTCATGTTGACAACATAGTCAATGCTAGGTCAAATGATAAAATATTAGTTTTAAATCCTCTAGCAAGGTCGCACTTAACAATGTGCTTGTAACCTTTAACAGGGTTGTTTCTTCACTGAGCTCACTTTAGAAGAGTGAAAATTTTGGTTTACCAGTCCCAAGTAGTTTTTTCCTTAATAGGGTTTCCACATTAAAAATCCATGTGTCAAATGTGTATATGGTTCATTGCTTTGAATTTTTTTATTTACACATTACTAAAATAGGATTG
This sequence comes from Thuja plicata, assembly GCA_018584345.1. Lineage (NCBI taxonomy): Eukaryota > Viridiplantae > Streptophyta > Pinopsida > Cupressales > Cupressaceae > Thuja > Thuja plicata. Next base: position 226,468 of record MU225999.1, read on the forward strand.
TTCGGTAAACACCAAGTTTAACTATGGCTACTTGGTAAAGGCTACAAAAAAATAAACAATATATTCACTAAGTAGTTTATATATATGTTAGAATTACACAAGGAATACATCTTGTAGGACTGAAAGCTAAATGAAGGTATTATATAAGTGATATTTGGTTGAATTATTGAAAATTTTTTTAAGGCCACTGATTCACACNCCCCCCCCCCCCCCCCCCCACCTCTCAGTTATTCCAACAATTGGTATCAAAGCTAGTGTCCTTGGAAGAGATTTTAAAGACTTGAGATAAACATCACAAGATGAGTAAAAGGGATGTGCCTAAGTTTAACAAAGAAAACTTTTCATCATGGAAAAACATGATAAGACTCCATCTATCAGGTATTGGAAATGATGTCACACAATACTTGGATATTGAATATGCTGCACCAACAAGACCTATGACTATTGACCAATTTAGAGACAAACATGAACATAGTTCTATGATGATAGAACTTTCTTCTTCACTATATGATGCTGAATTTGAAGATGTCAAATCATGGACCACTACAAAGAAAATGTGGGACAAACTCATGCTACTACATAGAGGAGATACAAATGTGCTGAGAACTAAAGAAGAAAGCCTAAGATGAAATTTTGATGACCTAAAAATGAAATAAGGAGAAAACATCACTCAGTACATTAGCAGAATCAATGAAGTTGTTAATGATATATGAGGAGTAGGAGGAGTACTTGAAGAAGAAACAGTGGTAAGTAAAATTCTAAGAACCTTACTACCTATTTATGCTATTAGAGTATCTGCAATTCAATAAATGAGAGAAATAGAAAATAACAATTTTACTCATGATAGTTTGATTGGTAGACTTATTTCATTTGAGATGAATAAATATGACACAGTGTCTTACCAACTATTGAGTCCGCATTCAAATATTCTCTAAAAATAAGTTAATCAAGTCATAAACACGCTATGAGAAATGATAGTGGAAGTGATAGTGATGAACAAGAACTTGATGAAATTGAACCACTAATGGATAGAAGATTGTAAAGAGGAAAAGGTAGATACAAAGGTAAATTACCATTGGTCTATTTTAATTAAAAATAAACTGGACACTTTGCTGCTAGATGCCCTAACAAGAGAAAAGATGAAAGAAAAAATGACAGATCTTATAAAAAGCAGTTTGACAAAAGTGATGAACGAGACTATAGAAGAAAATGACACTCTGACATAAGAGATAACCGAGAATACAAGGAAAAAGGCAAGAAGGCTTGTTACATGGTTTAGAACAAAGCTGAAAATAATGAAACCAAGTCTGATGAAGATATTGAGGTAGTATTTGTTGCTATGAAGGATGATTCAAACGAAGAAGAAAGGTATGTTGAAACTACATTCATATCTAAAGTTAGAAAAAATGATGTATGGATTATTGATAGTGGTTGTACTCACCACATGACTGGAGATAAGGAAAAGTTTGAAACTTTAAAATATTATAATGGTGGATTAGTTAGGATGGGTAATGACTCACCTTGTCCAGTTGATGGTAAAGGAACCATCATGTTGAATAAACTAATCAAATGTGAAAATGCATATTGGGTGAAAGGACTTAACTATAATATATTGAGTGTTTCACAACTGAATAACACAGGCCACCGAGTTGCATTAGAGAACAAAAAGGAAAAAATCTATAATGGAATAGGAAGTTTGATTGGTACCAATGAACAAACAAAAGGTACCCTATTCTATCTTGATAAAATTGAGACAAATTGTTTATTATCTAGTAATGAAGACATCTGGTTATGGCATAAAAGGTTATGTCATGCAAATTTTGACAACATGGTTAGGGTAAGAAAGAAAAGAAAAGTAAGAGGTTTACCAAGCATGTCAAAACTTGACCATGTCATGTGCAAGAATTGTCAAAAAGGTAAAATGACAAAGACTAGTTTCAAGTGAAAAACCTACACATCTAATGCTATACTAGAATTAGTCCATACTGACTTATGTGGACCAATTAGAACAAATATCTACTATGGTGACATATACTTCATTCTATTTGTTGATGATTATTCTAGGATGATGACTATTATGTTCTTAAAAGAGAAATCTAAAGCATTCAAGATGTTCAAATGATATAAAGCTATAGTTGAAAAAGAAGTGGAAAATAATTGAAATGTTTGAGATCAGATAGAGGAGGAAAATTTATTTATAATGAATTCACTAACCTTTGTAATGAGCATGGAATTACAAGACAAGTTTATGCACAGAGAATACCACAGAAAAATGGGATTGTTGAAAGGAGAAATAGATCAATTATTGATTGTGCCATAACACTAATGATTGAAAAAGGCATCACACAAACATTCTGGAGAGAAGTTGTAAGTATTGTTTTCTATAAATTAAACCAAGTCCAATTGTAGAAAGACACCAATAAGACACCTTATGAGATATGGTATGGATACACACCAAATGTGAGTTACTTTAGAATTTTTGGAAGTCAATGTTATATATTGAAAGATGATAGAAATGGGAAACTTGACTCTAAAAGTGATGAAGGAATATTTCTAGGATATTCTACCAAAAGCAAAGATTATAAATGTCTTAACAAATCTTCTAAAAAAATCATTGAAAGTGCAAATGTTAAAGTGGAAGAATTTGCTGAGAAAAATGATGAGGAAAGCAGAAAGGAAGTGGAAGATTACAATATATTTGTCTATAGTGAAGAACCTGATACTCTTCCCAAGAAACAATGTATATCTACCGAGTGACAGAACAATGCAACCGAGCAATAGGCTGCACACATCGAGAATAAGAAAAATTCTCACAATGATGAACTGAGTGATGAAGATCAAAATGAAGGTCAAGATGATCAAAATGATGAACAAAGATCTAAACTTGTACTTGCTAATTATGTCAGAAGACACCATCCATAGGACCAGATCATTGGAGACAAAAGAGCTAGAATGATAACAAGAAGTAGGTCACTGAACACTAGATGTTTGATTTGTGATTTTGAGCCTAAATCTATTAATACTATAATTTAGAATCAAGAATGGGTTAGGGAAATGAATGAAGAGATTGAAAAGATTGAGAAGAACAAAACTTGGACATTAGTACCTCGATCGAGTGACAAAAATGTCATTGATACCAAATGGATATTAAGAAACAAATTTAATGAGAATGGAGAAGTCACAAGGAACAAAGAAAGAATGGTATGCACAAGAAGAAGGTATTGAATATGAAGAAACCATTGCACCCATTGCTAGACTAGGAGTAATAATTCTACTTTCTTATGTTTCTTTCAAAGGATTCAAAGTATACCAAATGGATGTTAAATCTGCATTTCTGAATGGAATACTAGAAGAGGGGGTATACATTCAAAAACCTAAAGGGTTTGTTGATCTTAACAAGAGGAACATGGTATGTAGACTACACAAAGCCTTGCATGGATTGAAACAAGCATCGAGAGCACAGTATGAAAGACTTCACTCTTATCTCATTAGTATTGGATTTGTAAGAACAAGTGATAACAATAATCTATATTTGAAAGGAGATACTGATGATAAGATTTTGACTGCTGGGATATTTTTTGATGATATCATATTTGGAGGTAATGATATGTTATGCAAGTCATTTGCTGATGAAATGAGAAAAGAATTTAAGATGTAAATATTTGGAGAGATCAAATTTTTTTTTGGTCTATAGATTCTACAACAAGATGCAGGCATCTACATCACACAATCCAAATACATCAAATAAGTTGTGAATATACTAAAAATGGAGGACTCCAAACCAATTGGAACACCTATGTCAACCAGATGTAAATTGACAAAGGAAGACAAGACAACCAAGGTAAATTAGACCTTATATTGATCTATGATTGGCAAACTAATGTATGTTGTACATACTAGACCAGATATAACAGATGCAATTGGTATAGTTGCAAAATTATCTGCTAATCCCAAGGAATCACACATGACTATTGTTAAAATAATTTTGAGATATCTAAAGAATACCAAAGACATATAAATTATGGTATAATAAAGAAGGAAAATTTGAGCTGCAAGTTTATATCGAGGTTGATTGGGCTGGAAACATAGATGATATAAAGAGCACAATAGGAAGACCACTGTTTATGGGTCACAAACTTGTCACATGGATAAGTTAAAAGAAAGGATGCATATCTCAATCAACTGTAGAAGTTGAATATGTGGTTGCTATTACAAATTTCTCTAACATTGCATGGATCAAACAATTGCTGAAAAGTATGAATATGGAAATTCTTGAACCAATAATTATCTATTGTGATAATACAAATTCTATCAACATTTCAAAGAACCCTGTGATGCATGCTAAGACAAAGCACATAACTATTAAGTATCATTACTTGAGGGAACAAGTGCAAGAGAAAGAAGTGATACTGGAATATGTACAATCCAAAGAAAAATTAGCAGACAGATTCACAAAGCCATTTCCAAAAGATACATTTGAGTACCTGAGGAAGAGACTAGGGGTTCGACCCTTGTCTATCGGTCACTAATATTACTAGAAGGCTGCATCATCCTACACATTATTAGAAGATCAATCACATTAATGCAAGAAAAGGTATGGACTACAATGACACATTGGTACAAGAAGGTACTTATCTGCACTAAACACCAGAGATATTGTTGGCTACTACAAAGTTGTAATGCTGATGGATAGAAGAAATCAAAGATATATTTTTTGTTTGTAATTGTTGTCAAAGGAGGAGGAATATATCCATATGAAATATCTATCATGATCATCCAAAGAGAGAGATATACAATAAGTGAAATATCTATTAGGGAAAAGAACATCAGTCAAAGGGAGAGAAAAGATCAGATAAAAAAGTTTCTACAAAGGGAGAGAAAGATTCAAAGAAACAACCATCCATCCAAGGGAGAGAATTGGAGAAAGTTAAACACTGCATATCTATCTAGATAAAGGATAAGAGATTCTACAACAAAGGGAGATATAGAAGCAGAGGACAGAATTGCTACACCTATCCATTGCTGGGAATGAAGAAAGGAAAAGCACTCTGCAAGAATCAAATATAAGCTAGAAGAGCTTAACGAGAGTCAGATATTTGAATTGGTTATAGAAAAATAGGTTTGGTATGTTTTGGCATGTTTTACATTATATATTTCATATTGTGTTGATAGTATATTTCCATCAATGCCAAAGGGAGAGATTGATGAACTATAACTGATTGAAAGTTTGAAGATGATAAGTTGATGATCACCGAGCTGCAGAAAGTAAATGTGAGAAATTAAATCACTTAATGTATTGTACTTTAATTGATGTCAACTTAATATGTTATGATTTATCATACACATATTTTCACAACACTTAAAGATCTAAAGAGATAAATTATATGTTGTCGGTAAAGGTATACACTGAGTGACAGGGTTACTCAAGAACAGTGAATCCCGAGCATTTCACAGTATTGCCCGACTGATAGACAACACTGATGGAAAGTGTTACTCGAGAGACATAGTGGTACCCAAGATTAGAAGTACCCAAGATCAGTTGTACCTAAGCAAGTGTTATAGAGAAAACTAATAGTTGATGACTGAAATCAACTGGAGTTAGAAAATGATAAAACTACTTAGCTGATAGGAGGTAAATTTAGAGTTAACTAATTGATTGCTTTATTTCCATCGACCAGTTGAACTAAGCATAAGAAGAATATTTAAAGCTAGGTTTATTCAAAGTTTTCAAGGAGAAATCTATGGAATAAATCTAAAGAAAATATTTAAAGACCAAAGCAATGCATGGCGAGATTTACAGATCAAGAAGCAATCTACTTCAAGAACAAGAAAGATAAGGAGATTGAATGGTGAAATCATGTCTATATAAAGGGAGAAGTAATTCATTATGAAGAGAGGAATGTTGAATATAATTCTGGTGAAGATAGAAGTCTTCATGCAGATCTGATCATACAAGCTGAAGAATAGAGCCAAGAATTATGCAGACACCAAGAAACAGAAGCAAGAGCATTCACCGAGAAGAAAGAAGAAAGAAGGGGAACACAAGGAATTGAAGAAAATATTGATCAAACAGGTATTATGAACTAACAATAGATCTAAAAATATACAAAGTAAAGTTGTATTATTGAACAGATCATTTACTGTTTCATTTTAACCATTGATTCAGAAAATCTCTTAATTGAGTGGGATTCAACCATCCTTAGTGTATTGAGATACTCAAGAGTATCAAAAGGTTATCATGTTGACTAGATAGTGAATGCTTAGTCAAATGATAAAATTTTAGTTTTAAATCCTCTAACAAGGTCGCACTTACCAATGAGTTTGTAACCTTTAAAAGGGTTGGCTCTTCACCTAGCTCACTTTAGAAGACAAAAATTTTGGGTTATCGATCCCAAGTTGTTTTTCCCTTAAAAAAATTTCCACATTAAAAATCCATGTGTCAAATGTGTATATGGTTCAATTATTTGATGTTTTACTTTGCACATTACTAAAACAGGATTGGTCGGTAAACACTAAGTTTAACTATTGCTATTGGGTAACGGCTTGAAAAAGATAAACAATATATGCACCGAGAAGTTTATATATATGTTAGAATTACACAAGGCATACATCTTGTAGGACTAAAAGATAACTGAAGGTATTATATAAGTGATATAAGTTTTTGTTGAATTATTGGAATTGTTTTTAAGGCCACTGATTTACCCCCCTCTCAGTTATTCTAACATTTGATTCCCTTGTGAATATTTTAACTGCTTGAGGTGAATTTGATGGTGCACAAATTGAATATCCCTTTATTTGATATATTAGATTATAGTTCACTGAAGGATCAAATGAAGGGATACTTAATATTAGTTGGCTACAAGACTTGGAAGCATGTGGAGAAAAACTACTTATTTCCTCAGAATGGGCTTAAAACTCAAGATGAAATGGAGGCATATGAGGGAAATGAAAAGGAAAGGTATGCTATTACTAATGCTTTATGAAAGAATAAATTAGAAAAGGTTATTTCTTTGAATAATTATTATGAAGTTTGGAAAAAGATGAAAGAGATATATGAGGGAAATGACAGTGTTAAGCTATTTAAGTAACTAACAGCTAAGAGATGTTATGAGAATCTGAGAATGAAAGATGGTGAAAATATCAAAATTTATTTTTAGAGGGTTAAGAATGCAGTGAATGAAGTCAAGAACCAAGGAGGCACTATTACCAATGAAAAATTTATGGAGAAGATCTTGATGACATTACTGAATAGCTACAGTGATAAGATCTCAATGATTGAATAGATGTATGATCCAAAAAAATTTACCAAAGAATAGTTGTTTGGCACACTGAAAGCATTTGAATTAAGAAATTTTGGAAGGGATAAGAGAAAATATGAAATGAAATTCAAAGAAAAAAAATCATATGAGTCTTTGTTGCACGTCAAAAATTCTCCTATGTAAAATTCTTAAGTAACATATGTTATGTATAGTGTTGATTGCATATTGATTTTTGAACCTTGAACCTAGAAGTTCAAAGTTTAGTTTGCACCTTATCAATGTTACTTAAAGTGTTTGTCATCCTTTCTTTGTTGAGGATGATGAGTGTTGATTGTGGTGTAAATTCTCAATCTTATATTAAATTGTGAACCTTCCACTGGTTGTATTTCCAGTTTTTGAGTCTCCCAGAATTTTTTTTGAAATCCCCATTCTTTCCTATGCTTAAGAATAAAAACATATTATCCTAAATAGTCAAAATCCCTCTGCAAATGATGATTTGAGCCATAAACCCAGAAAGAAATATCAAAAACCCTAAGCCCTAGGTCATCTCTGTTCAAAAATTTGAAAAAGCCCTTATTCTGTGAAAAGTGTTCTATTCTATCGTTACTTTTTCAAGATGTCCGATCACTTAAAGCATGTGTTTATTTCATATAATTACCTTTTGTTGCAAATTATCTTCATAAAATGAGAATATTCCTTACCTTTTATAGAATTAGCAATTTCTTCTTAGTCGGGTTGTCTCCTTAAGAAAAGAATATGCTTTCAGTTATTAAGAGACTTGGTGACAACCATCCGATTTAAAACTAATCCAACGGTGGTCAGGAGATCTCTAGATGAAATAAGAGTTAGTGAATTTTATGGTGACTTCAAGTTTTCTTAGTCGTATTGTATCCAAAAGTAATCTCAGTTATGTATTAAGTTAAGGATTAAAGTTTCAGTGAAGTCGCTTCGTCTCTGAATAAAATGTGAGTTAAGACAAAAGACACGAGACCTAGTGATAACCATTGATCTAAAGTATAATCTTATGGTAGTCAGGAAGTCTCTAGATTAACCCTACAGTTTGAAAAATATCCAGCAACACTGAGTTTGCACAGTCGTGAAGTCTCCTGAGTTGAACTAAGGTTAAGGCTAAGTATTAATATTTATGTTGTCGTGCACTCTCCAAAGAAAGTATAAGTTAATTTAAAGATCATGAGATCTAGAAAAAACCATTAGATCAAATGGAAATCCAATGACTGGCATTAAGTCACTAATTAAGTTTGAAAAGTCAAAGGTTATTTAGTGATTAAGAGACAAGATTAATATTGAGACATGTGTCCATGTTTGCAATGGTTATAAGTTATACAGTCGTGTAGTCTCTGAATAATATCTAGCAACTTAGAGATTGTAGTCATATTATCTCATGATATATTAGGGTTTTCATTTAGAATCATGAGACTTGGTGAAGACTATTAGATGCGGATGAAGGAAGATCAATGGCAGTCAGATTGTCTCTGGATAAATGATATAAGTGAAATATTATTCAGTGATAAGGAGATAAAGGCATGGTTGCCAAGTCTCCAAATAGAACTAAGGGTTTTAAAAAGTGTTAGTAAGGCTTCAGTCACTGTGTCTCATGAAGAAACCATAGTTAAAGGAAATTCTCAGTGATAGAGAGACAACACAATTGCAAGGTTGCTAGAAGGGAACTAGAGTTAAGATAATGACTTTTCTTTAGTGCCAAGAGGTATAGTTTCTAGCCAATGGGAAATAAGAGAAATGCCATAGTGGAAAAATTACCAGAGCCGTATTCATGACAGCCAATCAGATTTGATTTGGATATTTTATCAAATATAATAAGGGTTTTTTAAGAATAGACAATCATTCAAATTTGATTTTCTGTCACTTTCAATGGCTACAACACTCCCAACTATCGACCATGGCCCAACGCTAGGTTCTCCTCTGGAAGGGTAGCTTTGATGACCACCTCCTTGAGGGTTGTAGGCTCAAAGAGTCTAACTTCCCCAATGATGTGTTCATTGAGCCCCCTAAAAAAGTGTTGAATCATAAGGGTTGAATCCTTTCCATACCCAACATACTATTTCAGCTCGAAGAATCCATGCTCATACTCAACCACTGATAGGCTCAACTACCTCAAATTATGTAACTCATCTGCCCACTTCTGCCTCTACTGATCAGAGAGGAAGCACTCTCAAAAGTGCTCAAAAAATAATTTCCAAGTCATTGTATCCATATGGAGTCCCAACTTGTCTATCTTCCACCTTACCACTCCAATCTCAAAGAGTGGCATTACAGCATACCTAGCTTTAGTATTAATGAAAAAGGGATACATGGAAAAAATCATCTTTAATGTAATCAACCAAGTCTCAGCCTCAAACCCTCTTCCTTTCCCATCAAAAGGAGTAGGTCACACTCTCATGAGATCTATCATGTGGTTCACTACCACAACTGTAGGATCCACTATAGCAGCCCTCATTGGAGGGCTCCTAGATCTCTCCCTCTCCACTCTACCTTTCTCAAGAATATGGTTTAGTAACTCCTGCAACAACTACTTAATTTTTGGCTCTTCTGAACCAGCCCGACGATCATCCCTCTCCTAATATTTATTACATTGATGAACACTCATGGAAGCATTGTGATCCCTACCCCTTCTACGACCACCAATTTGGCCTCCACTATGACCTCTAGCAGCTCTAGTCTCAGGCATGATTCCCTAATCAACCAAATAACCAAACAACAACTAAAAACCAAAATAAAACCAAATAGCATCAAAAGAAAACAATAACCATAAAGCAATGGTTTTAAATACATCAAAGTTTTATGTCTATGTTTGTTTCAAGTTTAAAAATAAAAGACAGCTAATGGGTACACAAATCTCCTAGAGCTCCTAGTGTAGAAACATGGGCTCTGATACCAAGTGTAATGCCCCCCCAAGGAACCCAGGAGAAATTAACCTAAACATGACACTAAGTTTACAAAATAAATTTGTTTTAAATGTTAACAAACAATAATGATAACAATGTGGAAGCAATATAATGAAGTACATAACATACACATAAGTACAAATCATACATAGATAACATCCTCGAGGTTTCCTTGACATAGAATTACTTAAGCATAATACTCTACGAATAACAACAATATAGAACTAACATAAATGATACATCAATTGAATCCAATAACATACATCTCATAATAAAAGATTACATATACATATGATACCAAAGGTATACAACCTAATTTGACATCCAGTGCACAAGTCACAAGGTATGTAATAATACATAATAAAGATATCAATACATCCTTCAAAGGATGATAACCAATATCCACATATGGTACAAGTATATAACTCATGTAACTGAACAAGTCTCCAAAAGACTAAGAACATAGAACTGCAACAAGGATCATCCAAGCATGAAGAAGAACTGTTGAATCTCAATGGTAATATGAATCACTACTACCCCACCATGTGGAACTGAAGGTCCACTCCCACCATGCTGAAGAGATAGTAACATTGTTGGAATAGTCCCAAGGGATAGCTTAGAGGGGGGGATGAATCAGTTATAATATAATTTAATTATTTCCTCTTATTAAGTATAGAATATCATTAAGCATATGCACATTAAGATAACACAAAATATAACACCACAATTTTGGTTTTGAGGAAACCAAAATAGGTAAAAAAAACCCTGGTGGGAATTAGCACCCATAAAGAACTATACTTGAGTATAATAATCCCTATTAAAAGATCTTACAACCCTGTTAGGAGTTTATATTTACAATGCAATAAGTATAGTAACCTGGTTAAGGGTCAAACCCTATTAGGAGTCTTTTACAAATATCCCTGTTAGGGGTGAGGACTCACTATCTGGTGCAAGAGCACCAAGGACCAATATGAAGACCATGAAGACCATGACTGAATGGAGGCCACCTAATGACAATCAGGGGTCCAAGGAGATCAAAGGGACCCTAGGTGATTCAAATCACATCAACTATGGTGTATT
>MU225999.1:238959-308569 GCA_018584345.1 Thuja plicata
TTAAGTGCAAATTACTCTCGCTGCAGGGCTACAAGGAAGGCTATTAGGCCTATTGGCAGTTTGGTGAAGAATTGAAGGCTAGGAGTGTTGGGTTGGGTCTGGAACTTTAAAACCACTTTAATACACCATAATACCATCTAAATACACCAAATATATCATTTATTTTCACCTATAGTAACCTTGGGTGAATTGAGTCTCTTGGAGTTAGTATGCACTTGGAAGGGTAGTTCATTGGTAGTCCAAATTTGTGTATCACTTATCTTTCTTATCAGTCCTCAAACCTTTCCATTGCATCACTATCTAAAATCACACTGCTAAAATGATGAAGGTTGCAACCTTCAGTAAAACAAATATACACTATATCTGATAATGAACTATTTGAGTAGACCTCATGTCTTGATTAGTTCCAATGAATCTTATACACTCTCTTCTTCTTCAAAAAGATATTTAATTGATGAATGAAATGGCTTTACTGTCCCAAAACAATCAACATTCTATTCTATTCTTTTTCTATCTCTTTTCTTATCATTCACACTTAGTGATCACAAATGAACTGCTATATCTATCTTCTCCAAAAGATATGATCTTTTTTGGCTGTAGGGATCTATTCAACACTTCTCTTGTTGGATAAACTAAGCACACAACATAATTATAACTGCGTAACTCAAAATGAATAGACACATTGATTCACATAGTTGGCTCCACAAAAAATACCCAAATATCACGCTTTAGATGAAACATGATTAGTGCCTTTAGTTAATTATCTTTGACTCATAACTAAACATTAATCTGAACACACATATGCTACAGATAGGTGCAATTTAAGAATCATTAAAATTATTGTTGGCTTTCTCAAATCAATCCTCTAAAACTATGGATGGTAAATATAGTAACATAGCTCAACTATTATTGAACTTCTGAATCTGTGTGTATGAACATGGTATAGTAAGTATGTTTGAAAAATAAAAACAACCGCACAAGTCTTCCACATATCCATACTTTCCACATATCCATAATAAAAAGTAAATATAGTTCACTGTTGTATACTATATTTTTTCATCAATGAAGAACATACAATCAACTATTTGCACAAAGGCAAATCTCCAACAATCTCCCCCTTTGACATTGATGGAAACATATGATTAAAAACACCATCAATATGACAGTGTCTTCTTTCTTTTTACAATATTCTCAATACCCTCATCAAAGGTTCCTCTTCACTGTTGTATCTCCTTTGACTGTGTTTTTATTTTCATGACTATATACTCCCCCAGAGTATATGCTCCCCCTTACTATATACTCCCCCTTTGAAATCAATGGAAAAGGATGCCAAATATAGATAAGCACATGTAACACTCAAGAGGTAGAGTATTCAACCACTCATCAGTCACCAAGGACTGATGCATTTTCTATGAGTTCTAATCAAACTCAGGAAAGGGAGTTACTCCCAGCTTCTTCGTGAGATACTCAAAAGTATCTTTTGATAATGCTTTGGTGAATATATCTACCAACTAATCTTTGGTACTCACATAATCCAGCTTCACTTCTCTTTCTGCAACTTTTTCTCTTAGAAAATGATATTCTATTTCTATGTGTTTTGTCTTTGCGTGCATCACATGGTCTTTTCACATATTCAAAGTGTTGGTGTTGTCACAATGGATGACAATGGGATAATCAATCTAAATTCCAAAGTCTTTAATCATTTTTTTGATCCATACCATTGTTGAACAATTCAATGCAGCTGCTACATACTCAGATTCTGTTGTTGACTGAGAAATACAGTTATGCTTCTTGCTTATCCAAGTAACCAACCTATCTCAAAGAAATACTCCTCCTCCTGAGGTACTCTTTCTATCATCAACACAACCTGCCCAATTTGCATCTATGTATACATGAAGTTCTACATTTTCTGAATTAGGATACCATAAACCATAGTCTATAGCTTCCTTTAGATATCTGAATATTCTTTTTATTGCCATTAGGTGATTCTGTTTTGGTTTAGCTGCAAATCTCCCAACAATGTGAACTACATTAGACATATATGGTCTAGATTGAGTGAGATATATGATTTTTCCTATCATGGACTTGTAAAGTGTTTTGTCAACTGCAGTGGAGTCATCATTTTTAGAAAGCTTTCTTCCTATTATCATAGGAGTGCTTACTGGCTTCCAATCTTCCATTTTTAATGTCTTCAATATCTCGTTCACATATTTAGACTAATTTATGAATATACCTCTATTTATCTACTTTACATTTAATCCCAAAAAGTATTTTATAGGTCCAATCATGCTCATTTCAAATTCACTCTACATCTCTTTGACAAATTATGCACTAAGCTTGTCATTACCTCCAAAAATAATGCCATCAACAAACACAACAACAAGTAATAATCCTTTAGGTGTCTCTCTGATGAATAGGTTCCAATCTTCTGCTCCCTTTTTTAATCCAATTTTGTTAAGTAGCCATCAATTCTCTCATACCACGCTCTTGGGGCATGTTTAAGTCCATAGAGGGCTTTCTTTAGTCTACATACCATGTCTGGTTTGTTTGAAATCTTGAATCCTTTAGGATGCTCTATGTAGACCTCTTCCTTCAAGTCACCATTGAGGAAAGCTGACTTGACATCCATTTGATATACTTTGAAGTTCTTGAATGTTGCATAGGCCGAAAACAACTTTATAGCTTCCATTCTTCTCACAAGGGAAAATGTATCAGAATAGTCAATTCCTTCTCTTTGCGCATATCCTTTAGATACCAATATTTCTTTATTTATTATCACTGTACCATCTTCATTCATTTTTTTTCTAAATATCTCATGTGTCATTTTTAATTATTTGATCCAATTCTTCTTGTATTGCATTTTGCCAATCTTAATCATTGCACGCATCTTCAAAACTTAAGGGTTCAATTTGTGAAAGTAAACATACCTCTTCATCAATGATTGAACCTTTTGCTCTGGATCTTGTCAAAACTTTACTGCTCTGATTTCTAATGATATCTTCTTTTGAATGGTATTTGGATGTATATTTTTAAATCTTAGGTGTGACACTCTCATCTGTGATCTGTGATTCTTCTTAACTTGGTTCAGGGTTATTGCATGATACATCAATATAGTCAAACATTTCTTCTATAACTATTTCTTTATTGATAGGTTTGGGTTCATTGTCAATCATAGGTGCATATTCATAATATCGTTCTTGAATCATGAACTTCTCATCAATCTTCACATGTGCACTTTCAATGATTTTATTCTACCTTAAATTAAAGCATCTATAAGCTTTTCTCTTAGTAGAGTAACCAAGAAAATACCTTCATCGCTTCTAGCATCAACTTTACAATAACCATCATCTCTCTTGCTGTAGCAGTTTCTTCCAAATATTCTAAATTATTTTACTGTAGGTACATTACCAAACCAAAGTTCATAAGGTGTTTTGTTTGTGCCCGATGTTAGTTGAATTCTGTTGATACTATAGAATATTGTATTGACTGCATCTCTCCAATAAGTGTGCACAACTTTCCCTTCAATCATGATAGTGCGTACTATGTCAAGTATTATCCTATTTCTCCTTTCTACAATTCCATTTTGTTGAGGGGTTATGGGTGCACTTAGTTGTCTTTTGATCCCATGTTCTTCGCAGTACTCAAGAAACTTGTCAGAGGTGAATTCTCCCCCTCTATCAAATCTCGGACATTTTATCTTTAATCTAGACTCATTTTCAATTTTAGCTTTGAATATTTTGAACTTCTCAAAGTCTTCAGATTTTTCTTTCAAGAATGCAACCCACATCATTTTGGAGAAATTATCAACAAAAAAAATGAAATACCTTTCACAATAGTATGATCTTGTTTGAGTAGGTCCACATAAGTCTGTATGCACTAGATCTAATTTGTTCTCTGTAGAGTTCTATTTGCTTCTGAATGAGGTCCTCATATGCTTTCCCATCACACATTCCTTGCACATAGTATCAACTGGTCTTGAAATACTAGGAAGGTCTCTTACTACTTTTACATTGCTTATCTTTACTATGTTGTCGAAATTGATATGACAAAGTCTTTTGTGCCATAACCAACTATCATCCACTTTTGCAACAAAACAACTTACTTCAGAGTTAAGCTAAAAGACATTAACTTTAGTCTTTGATCCTGATGCAATCATGTCTCCTTCTTTGTTGTTAAGAATGCATCTATTGTTTTTGAATTCTAACTGATATCCTGTATCAAGCAACTATCCAACACCCAGTAGGTTATGATGTAAACCATCAACATATAGAATATCATCTATCTTTTTCTTCCCATCTAATGTGATAAATCCTCTTCCTATGATAGGTTTGGGAGTGTTATCTCCAAATCTAACCATGCCACCTTTTTACATATCTATATCTACAAATATGCCTTTGTCTCCTTTCATTTGATGTGAACACCCGCTATCTATGATCTAGTCTATTCTGATGTCTTCTTATGAAACTAAAGCCAATTCTTGTTCTTTCTTTTCATCTTCAATTTCTATTGTTTCAATCATTTTTCATTATCTTTAATTGTAGTGAATCCAATTTCATCTTCCCCTAAATCATCATCAGTCACACCATCTTCAGCATGATAGAACTCCTTAGTATGTTTGGGTTTGTAATCTAATCAGAACTTCTTGACTCTTGTAGGATACTTGGATGCAAAGTGGCCAACTTTGTTGCATGAAAAACATTTGAATAGTAGTTGTCCTTCATATTTTCCTTTACCTTTCCTTTCTTTCTTAGCAATCATGGTAATTATTTCTTCTAGTTATATATCAAATTCTTCATTCTCAATATTACTAGAGATGCTCAAGGATTTGTTACCATGGATTGAGGCTTTGAAAGTTGTCTCCATTTTAGATTCTGCCTTTAGTCTTGATATCTCAAATGCAGATATTTTGCTGATCAAGGTTTCTATTTTGAAGTCCTTTGGGAATTGCATGGTTTCATCCAAGATGTTTATCTTTCTTTTATAATTTTTTGTCAATGTAGTCATCAGTTTGTCCATTATATCTTCCTCTGAGATTTCTCCACCATTGTTCTTGATTCTTGAGAGTGCTACATTAATCCTTTGATTGTAAGCTCTGATGTTTTCTTCAAGTAGCATCTCTAAATTTTTGTATCTTTTCTTCCATGTCTTTCTACCCGCATTCTTGGCTTCGATGTCTCCTTCAAACATGTCTTCTAGGTATTTCCAAATTGAATATGCTTTGTTTGCCTTCTTGATCTTAGAAAACTCACTGTCAGATAGGGCACTGATTAGGGATTCTTTGGAAATTGCATTTTGGGTGAATACATCCTTTTGTTTATCAGTAGAGTCTTCTTTTGCAAGGTCTTTCAAGGTAGGAACATCAATTGCGTGAGTAGCAACCTCATATATCTAAAAACCAACACATTGAAGATGTGTTATCATTTTGTTCTTCTAGTCAAGATAATTCTCTCCATCAAACTTAGGACTCTCTTTCCTGAAGTACGCGATTTGATCTACCTTAAGCTGTTAGAATTTCTCTCCAAGCCACTTGGCTCTGATACCAATTGTTGGAATAGTCCCAAGGGATAACTAAGAGGGGGGTGAATTAGTTAGTAGCTAATTTAATTCTTTCCTCTTATTAAGTACATAATATCATTAAGCATATACACATTAAGATAACACAAAATAGAACACCACAATTTTGGCTATGGGGAAACCAAAATAGGTTAAAAAACCCTATGGAAATTAGCACCCATAAAGAACTGTACTTGAGTATAATAATCCCTCTTAGAAGATCTTACAACCCTGTTAGGAGTTTATCTTTAGAATGCAATAAGTACAGTGACCTGGTTAAGGATTAGACCCTATTAGGAGTCTTTTACAAATAACCCTGTTAGGGGTGAGGAATCACTATCCAAAAGTACACTACTAAAATGATGAAGGCCACAAACTTCTGTAAAATAGATATACACTATATATGATAATGTACTATTTGAGTAGATGTGTTGTCTTAATCAGTTCCAATGAATTGTATACACTCTCTACTTCTTCACATAGATATTTAACTAATGAATGAAATGGCTTTACTATCCCAAAACAATCAGCATTTTGTTATGTTCTTTTGCTATCTCTTTTCTTATCATTCACACTTAGTGATCACAAATGAATTGCTATATGTATCTTCTCCAAAAGATATGATCTTTGTTGGCTGTAGGAATCCCTTCAATGCTTCTCTTGTCAGCTAAACTAAGCACGCAACATAATTAGAACCATGCAACTCAAAATGAATAGACGCATCACTTCACATAGTCAGATCCACCAAAAATACCCAAATATCATGCTTCAGATGAACATGATTAGTGCATTTAGTTAATTATCTTTGACTCATAACTAAACATTCATCTGAACACGCATATCCCAGAGATAGGCACAATTGAAGAATCAATAAAATTACTTTTGGCTTTCTGAAATCAATCCTCTGAAACTGTAGCTGGTAAACAGAGTAACATAACTCAACTATTACTGAACTTCTAAGTCTGTGTGTATGAACATGGTATATTAACTATGTTTGAAATATAAAAAACAACTACGCAAGGCTTCCACATATCCATATTGAAAAGTGAATACAGTTCACTGTTGTATACTATATGTTGTTATCAATGACAAACATACAGTAAACTATTTGCACAAAGGAAAATCTCCAACAAATAGGCCCACTCACACGGGGTATACAACAAGAAGACAAACATCAAGGTATACATGACATCATACTCAAATGCGTAGGAAGATCCTAGAAGTTCACTAAAACACAATAAGGAACACTAAACAGTACCAGAGGAAACTGACGCATGTAGGATAACCTAAGATGTATATAGGGAAGTGTCATCACATAAGTATACCCTTGAGTTAACCCTAGTAGTCCCTCTTGGACATTGGCCCCCAAGTGACTCTATGTGGATCATTAGTCCTTTCGTGAAGACAAGGGTCCCAACTCTCCCATCCTAGCATATGATAAACTCAAGGCATGGGTAGAGGCTTAGTTATCTTGTTAGTACATTTTAAAACCCATTAATGTTTCATATTCTCACTTATTAAGTAACTTGCCAATGAGATTCCCTAGTAGCCACTTAGGACCCTGGACTCACTACCAGCCACTTCCCCTCTATACACTTAGTTAACCTACCTAGGATCATAATCAAAATACATGAAGGTATACCTAATTCTCAAATCACATCCTACCCATTCAGGAGCACATAGGTTATCAAATAACCATACAAATAATAATACACTCATAAGGCCATAAAATACAACAGATCTGAAATCAGTTTGGGTGTAGGAGATCAGGTTTATGACATCATCACATAAACACAAACTGACTTCCTACAATATACCATGCAAAAATCAAAATCCCAAAACCTCTGGCTTTACACCCTAATGGTCATCTATCCCAATTGGATACCCATAAATGAAAATACCACATAACATAGAAGAATACACAATCCATTTCATCATGCACCCAAAACACAACATGGAATAATAAATGCATATTCAGAATACACAAATCAATAACAGTGTTAACATTGGGATAAACAAATTTATAACATCCTAATTATGCAAATTTGTTCATCCATTAAAATTACTATCCAAGAATAATTAAATGTTCAATGTAGGTGAACGTTAACAATCCCTATAGATTTATTTATAAAATTGGCATATAAATGAATCTAGGAAATAATTACCAATCCAGCTATAATTACAAAATTATGAAAAAAACCCAGATATGACTTCCAATAGATGTACATGTCAACTTAATACAATATTATTTCCATAATTATCATCTAAATAATATTACATAAAATCACCAAAATAACACCTTATATTCTCCATAACCACAATTGCCACTTTAAAAAATATATATTTTTTATTAAGTAAACACTAAATTAAAATAAATTTAAACTCTATTTAATTACAACCAAATTAATACTACATTAAATTTAAATTAAACTAAATAATATTAATTAACTAAATTAAACTTAAAAAATTTAATTTAATAAATTTAATTGAAACTATATTATAACACACATTATAATATAATAATTAAATTAAATAATGTTAATTTTAATTTAACCAAAAACTAAATTAAATAATAACAATTTTAATCTAATTAAAAACTAAATTATACCAAATATAACTTAATCGAAAGAACATAATAAATGAATAATAATAAAAAAAAAAGAATTTAATAAAATACTTTGGGGGGGTCCCGTGGACCCCACCCCTCCCTCACCACACCCTCGCAGAAGGTTTTCTAAGGGCTGCCGCAGCCTGCGGGCCCTACGGTCCCCTTTGGGGTACCACACGGGCTCTGCAGTACTACGGGCCCCGTGGTCCCTTGGGATCCGCAGGTCTTGGAGGATGGGGGAAGTGGGAAATTTTTGAAAATGGAAACCAGAGAGTTTTTTTTTAAACAACATTTCTAACAATGGAAAATAATTGAAAAGCTTCACATTCTTTTGTCTTTTCCCTCTCTTTGTCTTTTTCCTTTTTTTTTTAGTGGTGAATTTTTAATTCACTGTATTTTTCTAGTGAGTTAATTTTTTCAACAACATTTCTAACAATGGAAAATAATTGAAAAGCTTCACATTCTTTTGTCTTTTCCCTCTCTTTGTCTTTTTCCCTTTTTTTTTAGTGGTGAATTTTTAATTCACTGTATTTTTCTAGTGAGTTAATTTTTTCAACCAAATTGAATTTTTCCAAAAGCTAATTTTTTCTTAAGCAATTATGTTTCTCTTCTCTATAGTTCTGACTATAGGGCATCTTAATTTTAAAGAACACCATTTTTAACAAGAAACACAAATAACTCCTAATTAAGGAAATATAATCCAACAAGCATGAAGAAGACAAATTCTTAATCGTACAATTGAAAACCACAAAAAGATCAAAACCCTACCTTAGATCCAATGCAAGAAACGGAAATAAATTAGGCCCTTGAAGAAGATTAAGCCTTGAATCCTCCAAGCACATACAATCACAAATTCACACAAAACTTTGATCCAACATGCAACCACAAAAATCTCCAATTTCTCCAAAATGCCAAAAACACACCAAGCTCTCCAAAAATCTCCAAAAAAACCTGTTATGACCAAATGACAGGAGAATTCTCCTAAAAAGAATTAAATTTTCCCAATCATGCAAACACTAATGACAACACACCAGTTAACCCCTAAAGGGAATCAACTCAAAATTGAAAGTAAATAATAATAATTAATTAAAATATCTATTTACTTGTACATCTCAACTTTGACTTATTAAACCAAGTAGCATTTTGAATTCAAACTCCAATTTCAATAATGAACTTGCACATGTAATTAATTAAATAATATATTAAATAGATTAAATATTTAAAGCACAATCTTATCCATGCACTCAAATATTTAATTATTTAATAATGCATAAAATTATATTTACTCTAATATTCAATTAAATATGAATATTTAATAATTTGCACTTTAATTTAATTTTCCAATTAATTATAGGTATTTAATTTAATTTTCAATTAATTAAATACCCTATATTTAATAATTAATTCCAACAATATTCTATTAAATAAATCACATGATAAATCACACAAATATCAAAGCACTCAACTGAAACCAATAAAATTAACTCAAACACACACACGAATAGGGATCCACACATTCACGTCAACTAGATGAATCCAGGTAGGGTAGTCAAACTGATACTTGTCCAATACTTAGGGCAATTAGGTTTAGGGTAGGATTTGGACTTGAATACTATCTCCCCTCTCTTACCATTGAGATTATTTTGATAGGGCACGCTCACTCCTGCCAATTCGGGGAAGACATAGCCCGATACCTGCAAACCTCTCACCACAAAGACGAACATAGATGCATATATAATATAGAAAACAATGGTTGAAACTAGTTTATCATGTGGATCTCACCAAAGGAGGTAACTACATCTCTGTCCCATACCATATTAAGCACATCAAATAGTAATGCAAAACATACAATGATCCATGTGCATATAAATCTAGGGTCAGTATAGTGAGAAAACCATAATCAAAATGAAATCCTAACATATACATAATCATGATAAAGTAACCATAAATCACACGAACAAAGAAGATATAACGTACTAGCAATGGATTCATTACATAGTGAAATTTAATACATAAATATCCTCAAAATCAACTTAAATAACCACACATACATAAAAATGTCTAAAAGAGTTGGGCATCTGAAAAATGAAAAGAAAACTAAGAGGTGGTTAGTATAATTTACGCATTGATGATTCTAAGATAAATAGAGGTTTCTGTTAAATCATTTCATTTCACCAAGAGATTTATTGTTTTCAAAGCAAATTGTGCTAACAAATTAGTGTATGCAAAAAGAAGAGCTACTAGAATTTGAAGAGTGAAATAGGCAAGATTTCAATCCAGAATCATAAGTGAATTTAAGTGAATTTAAGAAAAGAAGGTGTGAGCATAATAGAAACAAAAATGAGTCAAGAACTAAGTGTAGCTTCAACTAGTGGGAGAAGTGGTGATGTCAAAGACGATACAAAAGGAAAGAGAAAATATTCAGATGAATTCCTCACATTTCTGCCAGGTTCAAGCCAAAACATAAAGGTAAATGCTGACACTCTTATAGATGATTTATCATATATTAGAGATGCCAAAATCCCAGGTTCTTCTGGCTATTCATTATTCAATTAATTTTTTAATAATAGTGATGAACCTATGCCAATTTCGAACCCATGGACCTGTGGACTAGCTAGGTTAATAGTTCCTGACATCTTTGTAGATGTTGATTTTATTTTATAATTGGCTAGTACATATGATATCCTCACTAAGATCATCAAAAGGGATGACGGAAAGCCCTTAGTAACCCTAGAGAGGAAATCATTCATGAAGGCTTTCAATGTGTATAATCCCATGACTACTGAAATAAACTTGAAAAGTTTAGGGAATAGGTATACGAGAGAGTCTGACATTGCAGCCAAATTGATCAAGGAACATCATGTGCCAAGGAAAATGAAAAACTACATAGCACTCATCCCAGGGACTGCCCCATATTACTACAAAGATCTCAACTTCTATATGAAGTATATCTACTATGCATTATGCAGAGTATTGGGAAATGATGGAAGACCAAAGAGAATCACCTCAGACATCCTTATGATGGTCCTAGATATGCAGAGCCTTCATACCACTTCTAATTATGATTATATTTAGTATATAATAGATAAAATGCATCAGGGATTCATTGATATCCAGAGCAAGAAGGGTAATCCCAGATTGATGCATTGCTCAATTTTAATGCATTTGATCTTATACTACAACTTTCCTATTATGACTTGTCAATTTTTGAGGCCCCAAAGGTTTCATCAGAGCCAAGCCAATCCTATTCTGATTTGGCTAACAGTGTGGAATTATACTTCAAGGGAGCAGGAGTTCTGTGCCTTTGATAATTGGATAGTTTATCCAATACTTAAGTGTTTAGGTGTGAATAAGACCGGACTATCAGTGAAGGTACTAAAGCTATTGAGGCCATGCCATTGTGTAGACAAATGCCCAGGAGATCATAATTGGGGAGAATTATTCTATGAGAAGAATTATACTTTGATGAGGGTGTATGGTTGAACTCACCCACCCCAAATTCTCCCCTTCTATGTGCCACCGAGAATTGCAGTAATAGAATTTATCATGAAACTGATTTTGACAGACAAGGAACACTTAGCTCCTCATAGAAAGGGTACATTTACCCCAAGACAATTCAAGATATTTAACTTTATAATTGGGAAGGGGGCCATGGATTTGGTGAATGAGTGGATAAGCCACTAAAGAATAAATGTTGTCCTATGTAGATTTATAGACATCTAGGGGTTTATATTGAGTGCTAAGAAGCTCTTGACTCCTACCATTCCCTATAACAAAGAGCATGAGCAATGCGAGGAGGAGGACCTCATTGGAAACATGATGGATGATGAGCAGATCAATCAAAGAGCAAGTAAATTAAATTAATTAAAGGATTTAGAGAGATAGGTAAAGTGGAAGGGATTCTCTTTTGGAGGTTTCTTTCAAGAATTACCTTATTTTAAAAGGCTTGATGCCATGATTGAATCCCACAATTTTCTATGTGAACAATTGAAATATTTTCTTGTGGTGAAAGATAAAAGATAGGAAGAGCACTCCTCATTAGAGTATGAAGAGGAAAATGAAGAAGGATACTTAGTACCTAGCCCCCTTCCAATGGATCAACCATTGATTGAAAGACAACCAGTGGAAGAGGTAGAGGGAAAACAAGGAGGAAATATAATTAACCTAACATAGGCCCCTGAGGAAGAGGTTACAAATGAGCCCCCACCAAAAAGGAAAAAGGTTAAAATAGGGGAACCATCTCATGGGAAGAAGACAGAGAAGAAAAATGACAGAATTGCTTCCCTTATCATAGGGTATAGGCCTTATGATCATGAGCTTAGAAAGAAAATAAGGCAAGGTAATAATCTACAAGAGGATAATGAAGAGGAGATTGAATTGCCTCTTCTAACCTACATAGATGATAGAGTTCTAAATCAGAAATAATTTTTAAGTGATGACAATTTCATTAAAACTAAGGAATTTAAAGAATTCCTTATTTGGAACAAACAATAGTAGGTTGGTACAAAGCTATAGTTGGCAGGATTTGACTCAATAACAAAGGAGGCTTTGTAGGAATTACAAGATTATGATCCAAAATCAGAACAGCTAACTCCTGAAGAGGCTAGACAAAGGGTAAAATCCAGTGGCATATTATTGGTAGAAGGATGGGATTTGTCCTTGGCCTTCATAATATACCAAATAAGCAATCAGCTTGATGTTAAATTATCATCAGAAGTCCAAGTTGGTGAAATGATGTGGGGCTTAGCTCCAAAAGATCAAAAACCATCTGTGCTGGAAATAAAGGAAAAAAATGGAAGGGGACAAGATCATTTGGTCTGTCCAAAACACAGGCAACTTAGAGATATCTCAAGTTCTCACATGTTTTGTAAAATTAAATGAGGCTAAGACTACTCAATTGTCTACGAGATTCAACAAATTGGCTAGTGAAACAAGTGCCATTGTTAAAGACAATGAGTTGTGTCTTATCAAGATCATTTCACAAGAGAAATTGATAAGTGAATTGACACAAAAAATAATGGATATGTTCGAGGTTGCCTTAGTTGAGCCTAAAGAGGTAAAGGATGTTGAGATCCTGTTATGCTCTACATCCCCGTCTGTACATTTTGTGTGAAAAATGTTGGGTCCCCCTTTTTTGCTTTCTTCTTTTGGCTCTTGCCTTGTCTTTTCCTTTGTTTTCTTTGTTTTCCTTCTCCGGGTTTTTCTTCCCCGCGGTGTCATTTCATTTTGTTGGTCTCTCATACCTCTAGGACCCGGTCCTGGAGTTGGTCATCCTTTCTTGAAAGCCAGATTCCAGACTCTAGGATTCTTTGCTGCTATGTCTTCTTTTCTTAAGGTGACATCGTCGCATGGAATCCCCGGGCCTGGAGCTCAGAGGTCTGTGCTAATCATTTCAAGAATTTTTGAGCGATTGTGAGTGGTTTGTGGTGGTGAGTTGTGATCATTGGGCAGTTGAAGCAGTTGCAGAGCTTTCATAGAGGCTTCCTTTCCTTTCCTTTCTGCATTTTTAGGTTGGTGCCTCCTCTCTTTTTGGCTTTCCTTCTTTCTAGTGTTGTTTGGTTTTGTGTTGCCTTTCTTTTGTTTGTTTCTCTTGTGTTTCTTTCTAGTTTTCCACCCGTTGGTGGGTCGGCTCTACTAGAGGGTTTTCTGCCCTCTGTGTAGATGTAATCTAGTCTGTAGATGGTGTAGAGAGTTGTAAATATTTTGTACATTGTCTAGTTTCTTGTAAATGTTTTCTCTGCACTGCATATATATGTAAATTTGGTGTATAACTATTGTGTATCCTCCCAGTTTGCATGTATATCCCCTTTGGATTTGATGTATATTCTATGTGTATCCTACCTAGTAGCCTAGAAAGCTCGTTGTGCTATGTCTGTTGCTGGTTTTTAGTCCACGAGCACACTCTGTGTAGAATACTGCCTGTTTGAAACTCGACTCTCGGTCAGTTTCAAATAGGTGGTTTTCTCTCTCCTTCGTAAACTAGCCTGACTCTCATTTATGTCCCATGAATGCATTTAAATTTTTCCAAGTGGCCATCACTTTTTGCACATTCAGACAGTTGGCTCCATCATCGTCACCATAACTCCCATTTATTACTCATCCACATGGCGCCCACATGATTCTGACGGCTCACTTTTTGTACACATCTACCAACAGTTACTTCCCTAGGCTTTGGGTCTCTTTCCATCACTCATCCCATGTCTTCTTTTTTCTTAGTATGAAGAAACCCCCAAACCCAGATGATTAGTTAAATTTCTAAGCTCGTAATATGAATGTCTTCTTTCTGGAGTTTTTGAGCGAAACTAACTTTATCAGGGGAAGAAAACACCGCAATGGTAAGATCTTTGGACCCCAAAGTATTTGTTCATCTATGCATTTTGACAGTTTCCTTACCTTGTAGGTTCCCAGAAATAAGAAGCTTGCAAACATGTCTGAACCTTCTGCATCTTCCCCACCTGGAAGTCTGGAACTTCCTTCTATGGCAAGTACCAGGGTAGCAGTTAGGTCTAAGTTGGAAAAGGCCTTGGATAAATCACCTATGAGCCTAAAGTATGTAAAGGACAGAGTCATCGTAGGCTCAAAGATTGAGTCCAAATTATAGTTCATCACTGAAACCAACGTCGGAACATGGCTAGAAATGCAGGCCTTGGTAGAAGTTATGTACATTCAGCGATAGGCTGGAGATCCTTTGGCCATTTAAATTGGAAAATCCAGGATTCTGAAGGCAGCTTGTTTCCCATGCTCTGTGCAGTCACCAAAGCTTATTCTCACACTTTCAGCACACTACAACACATCTATCTGGACTGTTATGCTCGCAGCCCCAGAGCCAATAGGGTACCCTACTCCCATGGTGTCCCTCGATCCTGATACCTTCCAGAGGGGCTTAGGGATCCCCTAGTTTGACAAACCAGCTATAGTCACTTGATTAGATGCCTTGGCCCAAATCACTCAATTGGAGAAAGTGGCCCATATATAGATGAACAATCATTGGCTAAAGACCCTGAAGAGGGATCGCAAGAGGATGAAGCTGGAAATTCCCAGGGCCAAATTTAAAGAAAGCATCCAAATCGGGATGATAGCCTTCTGCTGGGTCTTTAGACAATAGCATGCCCAAGAATTTTCTAGGTGGATGTACTACTTTTTCCTAGGTATCAGCATGGGCGAGGAATATTTTGATTGGGCTACCATAATCTCCAACCATGTGGACTCCTAGTTCCTCTAATTGGCTAAAAAGAAGAAGTTTTATATGACTTCTCATGTTCTCTAGGCCCTGGCACAACAATGACCTCACACCAATGGGTTACTTACAGAGGGCATTCTTGGGATCAGCCTGGGATAGAAGGCCCCCTGGGACCACTTCCCACAAATACAATGGGAGGCTAGCTTCCCCAATTTTTGCTGGGTAAACAATGCCTTCATTTACTACCACCTGCTCACACCCACCCGGGATGCAGGATACCGGCTGTCCACAGAGGCGATGAATTTGGTCTGGAGTTAGAGATATTATTATATACAATTTCAGAAGCATACTTACATTAGGGTGACTGACTTCTCTGAGGAGCCCTACTTGTTGCCCAAACATTGCGGGGACAAGATAATCTTAGTAGAATATTGCAGGCAAATGATGGAGCTGCACGCCTTCTTCACCTTGAAGAAGGTAATAAATATTCCATTCCCGATCTCTTGTGGGAATTATTCATGCAATTTGGCCACTACAAAAGAGGTGGATAATGAGCTTAAGAGCCATAGCCTAGTAGAATTTTACTTAGCACAGAAACATTTTGATCTGCATGGCAAGATTGCAGCAGCACTTCCCCGGGCATCAGAGCCCCACCAATATCATATAGAAGACTTCTGGGAAGATTTCCAGGACAACATGGAAGTCTGAGGGTAGCATTATGTTAGAATGACCACAGGAATGATGGAGAGATTAAAAATCTAGAGATTCCTAGAAGATTTCTCAGACACTAGTTCCACAGTAGATCCCCAGTACAAGGCAAAGGGGATTGATAAATTGGCCCTTCCACCAGTGAACTGGGACACCCAGGAGGGGCCCATGATCAAAGAATTCACTTGCAACATAATGCAACACAGCCACCTCTACTTTAAGAGGGTGTGCCCTAGGAGCGTCTGTCGAGTGGCCCAGCTGATACCGAAGTTAACTTCGGGGGCCGACACGTCCTCACAAGGAGTAGATAAAGGAAAAGGGGTAGACACAACTCCCACTCTGCAAGAAGTCCCCATTAAAGAACAAATAAGACAATTGATAGCAGCCTTCTAGCAATGAAGGAGAATCTAATCACACAGCTGGCTACCCCAGTGCTTATGGCCGAACTAATTCATCCTCCATCCTCCCCTTCACTAGCAGCCTTGATGGTTAAGGCAACAGGGGTGGATCCGGTGGAGCAAGTAGTGATGAGAGATGTGGGGCCCCCCTTGATTACCAGGAGAAGGAGGAGGCTTGACCCGAAGCACAAGAAGGAGCTGGAGTTGGGGATGCCCTAGGCTCCACAAGTTGATATCTTGTCTTCTGACTCCTTGGAGCCAAAAAAGGAACCAAAACCTACCGATGTCCCAGACAACCCTCCTCCGCAAGATGAGTTCGATGATTTTTTCACAACTGACAAGTTTGGTAATCTACAAGGGGACATTGAGCAGATAAAGGTTGAAGTCCCAACATAAGAGGAGGCTGAGGAATAAATACCTGCACAGGAGCAGGAAGAGAAAATGGAAGAAGAGAAGGAAATAGAGCAAGAGATCGCCTCTGAAGTTCTGGAGATGCAAGATACGGGAGTGGACCAGTAGAAATAGAGTGAACAAATGACATCTGCTGAGGGAACAAGACCTATGGGAGAAATCGTAACCTCAGCTACCATGTTCCAAGTGCCACTCGTGGGAGAAACCTTTGGGTAGGTAATAACTATGGCTCAAACATTAAAACTTGGCCCGGTACCTCCCTCATTACCAAAGGATATACCAACAGAAGAAGAAATCCTGGCGACAGAGGCTGAAGAACAAGAAGAAAAATAAGAGTAGGAAACCCCTGGGACAACCAATAAAGGTTTAGACAAAGCTAAAGATACACAGGACAAGGCAGAGGAAATAAACGTTGCCCAGGGAAATGTTCCTAACATAGCCCAAGATAAAGAGAAAGGGGTGTGGGAGACTTACACCAATGAGGAGGAACAACAACGAGAAACTAGGGAAGAACTGAAAGAATAGACTTTGGAAAATAAGCCACCCTTGTTGCCTCAGTGGCTGGTTGAAAGTAAGAAAAGAAAAGCTCCGTCCACCCCTAGAGCTCACCTCTCCTTAGCCAAAATGATGGCTCAAGTCTAGGGCCCACCAAAGGCCAAGAAATCCTGGATGGTTCATACTCTTCAAACCGGGCCGAGAGGAGGAATAGTTGCCATTATTGCAACACCTCCCCCAGATGCTGATGAGGCAACTACCGAGGCTAGAGATTATGATATCACAGAGATATCATTGGGATAAAGAGGAAAATATGGTGAAGTGAACCTGTTAAAAGAACTGACCATAGCCATGGAGGCTCGATATGAAAAGGAGGCCCAAAGGCTCAAAGCAAAAAAAAAAAAAATAACGAACCTTATGGGATTTCTTAGTGAGCTGGCCAGGCCTATTAGTGCCATTCCTCTGAAGGCCTCTACACCTGACATTCCATTACCACAGAGAAACATAGACTCCCTATGAAAAATGAAGAAGAAGTTCCAAGTGGTCGATGAGTGGGTCGCTCTACAGGTAGGAAACACCCGATGCTTCCTAGTATCTACCCTCCCAGATTTATATACGGCTTGACAGGTTCTGCATCAGGAAGAAACTATTATCAACATATGGGAGGGAAATATGGAAAAATATGAGGCATGGAAGGTAAAAATAGAAGAGCTCCTCAACCTTGGGGAAGAGATGGTCTCTGAGTCTGGGATTTTGGGAGAATAATCATTCAAGTTTGTGAGGACCCAGCACTCCAGACTTGACCTCACATTGGAGGTACTCAAGCAACTGGTAGGGGTTCTGCATGACAAGATCAATGTGGGTTAGTATTCTTTAAATATGTACAAGGCATTTGTCACAAAGGTCTCTGGAGCTGACCCATTCATTACTAACACATGCACTCCAGAGGAGTACATTTTGGGTAAGTTCAATGAATTGATGAAGTCTAGATATCAATCCCTGGAGGGAGTGGATGGGACTTAGATGGCAAGATTAACTTGTATGATCCTTAGTGGCCATGCTACGGAAAAAATGGCTGATGATCTCAAGAATAATTTTCTGGATCTAGGAGAACAGATTGAGGTAGCTAAGTATAGGTGGTTTGGCCTCAAAGAGATTGATGAGGATGGAATCTCCCACCTCCTCCAAACCTTCAATGACAACAAGCAACAATAAGGTTCCTCTGGAGGCCAGAGAAAACTGAAACATTTTTGTATTCTTTATTCTTTCGGAACATAAGTTCCCAGATCCCAGAGTCTCAGATCCTAAAATTTTGTATTCTTTCGAGTGATCTATGTCCAGATCCCCGAGGCTGACCAGTCATTTTCAAGAAGTTAATAAAGGTTATTAAAGACTATCGGAGGGTAGTTAGCTACATCAAGGAACGTCAAATCAACAGTTGGTTCTAAAAAATGGTCTTCTCAAGGTGTCGCTTTGGGTACACACCTGGCACATTGGAGATAGGGTACAACATTTCCCATTTATGGGGCATGTAGCCTCAATCCCTAGGGATCAGATTTCTTCCTTCTCTTTCTCGGCTCTCTTCTCAAGGCTGATTCCTCCACTCTAGCTTCTTGTCTTATTCTTTTGACATATCAGGCCTATTCCATCTCAAGGTCTTTTGTAGGGTGGCGTAGGTAGTACTGACCCCTGGATAATATATTCTATTGTATAATGTAGTGTAAAATAGGGTTAGGGTTAGGGTTAGATGAAAATGTGTATAAATGGTAAGTTTGGCCCTTTTCCAAGGGTCAACAAAATTGATGATTTTGGAGTCTATAGTAATAGAGAAGCTGTATTTTCATTTCTATTGCAGAGCTTAATGCTCCTTGGTCTTTAAGTGTTTAGTAGTTAGATGCTCCCTTGGAGCCACCATTGTATCACACACCAGTGCTAGCTGGAAGAAATATTAATGAAGAAGAGGTGGTTCTTGCAATGATATTGTTGGCACCTTGTCTTCCAAGTTAATGATATTTTATATTTAAATGTTCTTCATGTCTTCTTCTCTGATATTTTAAGTAGATTAACTACCTCCTTTCCCTTGCTACTGATCAAATATTAATTGATGGTTGTGTATTTCTTCGGTATTTGGTATAGTATATTAGAGCATTATTGTTGTATGGGATATTTAAACATAACTATAAGTAGACGGAATACTTCTAACCCTTTAGGATCTTTTTCTATTTATTTGCTAAGTATAGAATGCTTAGAGAAACCTCACCTTCTTGAATCCCCAGAGAGAATGAGTTGAAGAAACTAGCTATCCCCCTAAAAAATAGTCACATCTCCCAACCAAGCCCCACACCATCATGATGTGACATCCAAGTGCTTGGAGGCCCAGGGAATCTAACTTCCCTAGATAGCCTTTGTAGGTAGAGTTGGATGGTACCTCGGTACCCGGTGACAACTTATGACTGTTTGCAGACCCGGTCACCAAAGTCCCATAAAAAAAAACTGGTGCTAGAAGGAGGGCATGAACTCATCCCTCTCTCAAGATTCTGATATTACACCTCCCAAGGGTTCCTCAAGCTATAGTTTTAGGAGTCCAGCCTTTAGTGGGATTGGGTCTTTCTCCCCAGCAAAATTTGAGAGAATCCTTAGGTCAGCCCCAAACCCCAGAAGGTTTGTTGAACTTGAGCCTCCTACTCGAAAGAAGTAAACCCCAAAAACCACACCAGCCACTATTGTCTAGGGATCTAGTATACCTCAGAATACCCAAATTTCTTAGACAATCCCAGGAACCACCACTCAAACTACCCAAACTCCAGTCCACCAATGGCTACATAGTTTGGTAACATCAGCTCCCCAATGGGAAATTTTTCAAGTGCAATCAATGACTTACCCTTGCACCCAAAGAAGATTTGCCCACGATATGAGCACTTAGGCTCATGAACCATAGAAGAGAACTCATAGGCATACAAGGATGCCATGAACTGACACTAGATCAAACATGAAGATGTTGTGACTCAGATGTTTCCCCTGTCCTTAGGGTAGGGTGAGTTAAACTGGTACCTTAACCTTTCTACCAACTCCATTAATAGTTGGCAGGACATGGAGGACGCCTTTCTAGCTGCCTTTCACATACACGTGGACCCATCCTGGTCCTATAGCCAGTTCATCTCCATTAGAAAGGAACCCAGTGAGCCTCTTGCAACATTCAACCATCAGTTCCAGCGTGCCTTGAAGCGGTGCACGGGCCCTTTCATTCCATCCCCGGAAGTGACCATACAGACTTACCTTAACGCAATGGACCCCTTCATTGCTACTCTCCTTTGTAGAACAACAGTCACAGGCGACCAAGATACTTTGGAAAAGGTTTACAACTTAGCCTTATAATTATCCCGTGGTCTCAAAAAATCCCTGGGCGGGACTGGGCAGGGTATTCCCTTTAACATGATCCCCGGTGGGACAACATATTTCGGGGGTATAACCCCAATCTGGAAATGGGTGCCCCCACGATGATGATGAATCCCCCACGATAGCTGATAGACCAGTAGGCCTGATACATTTATCCTTCACAAACTCATGCAATACTAGGTCTGGAAGCCTTCCCTTGGAATCAACCACAATAGGCACAACAACCTCAGACACAATCGCTCAGAGTGCCCTTCTTTTAGTCATCCACAGTTGGAGGATTACCGCCCTCAACTCTGGTGAATACCACTGCCTTCCTGGGAAGCCAAAAACAACAACCATCACATTATGAAACAAACACTCAGTTGACCGTTGAGGTTGAATCCCTTTGGCAAATGTTGTCTACCCTAACTGTGGACATGGGTCAACTGAATACGGGGTCTTATGTACCCCAAAATTCTAATTCCAAGAGAGGGAATATCTTCTTTGGCCAATGAAACAATAATGTCAGGGGGAGAAAATTCAACAATGGTCCTCGGCCCAACCAACAACAATGGAACAATAACGGGAACACTGGAGGCCCACCTCCAAACCAAAATGCCAACCA
Organism: Thuja plicata; assembly: GCA_018584345.1. Classification (NCBI taxonomy): domain Eukaryota; kingdom Viridiplantae; phylum Streptophyta; class Pinopsida; order Cupressales; family Cupressaceae; genus Thuja; species Thuja plicata. The sequence goes on from MU225999.1 coordinate 260,313, forward strand.
AAGTGGTGCTGGACCGTCACATTTCACACCAGTTATAGACTTCCAGCCTATGACTAATTGGTGTAGATTGCACGACATAGGCTCCCACAATGAAGTAAACTGTGCCACACTGGAGAAGGTCATCATGATCTCCCAGCTGGACAGACAACAATTGCATGATGCTACTCCCCCAGAGCCTCCTATGCAAGAGTCAACTCACATTTCCTTCACCTATGAGACCATCTTCTTCAGAACTTTCTGGGAAAATGAAGAAGAATCTAAATTGCATGGATTCTTTGATGAATCTATTCCACCCTTTGAGGCCAATGCCTTCACCAAGGACACTCCTCCTTGGGATAATAATCCTCCCTACCAAGGACACTCCTCCCTGGGATAACACAATTGATAGGCCCACCCCTCTAAAAGGTTCTAGCTCTAACCAAGTGAAAGACCTAGCCGAGGGAAGTCACCAAATCTCAGGGAGAAGATTTGATATTACAAAGGCATTAGAGAAAACCACCACCTCCATGACCTTGATGGAGGTTTTGTTAAATTGTCCCAAGCAGAAGAAGTCTCTTCTGAAGCTCTTGAGAAACCCAAAACTTGTCAGTCACCCACCCAAGACTATCTCTTTTGAGGATGCCAATGTGACTATCTTCTAGAGAAACAATGAGGATCCTCCCTTCCTACTAGGCTTGAATATCCAAGGCAAAAACATACACAATTACTTAGTAGACTTTGGAGCTTCAGGCAATATCATGTCTTTATCCATATGCCAGAAGCTTAGATTCTATCCCACCCCATCTAATGGTGCAATGATCCATCTGGATAAGACTGGTATGAAAATGGTGGGGTAGTTGAAGAACATCTAGATACAACTTATCTAGGACCCCAAGATAGCCAGCATAATCGACGTCCAAGTGGTCGACATCACAGAGACTTATGGGATGTTATTAAGTCAAAATTGGTCTAAGTCCTTGAACGGATACTTTTCGACCAACTTCTCCCACTTATGGCTTCCCTAGGAAGGAGAATCAAACAAGATCTAGGTTGAGAGTGAGCCCTGAATGAAATGGGCCCTTACCAAAGTTGGGAGGATTAGCAAGGTCTTCTTCTTTAAGACTTCCCCTGGGGTGTACTGACCCTTTGAAATCCTAATATTCAATTTCACCCCCAGGGAGGATCCCATAGTTCTACAGAGAACCCAGGACCTAGAAGAAAAGATAAGAGTTGAGGTTGACTCTCAAGGTGTCATGGTGACCCCCACTACACTCTTGTCTGACACTTGGTGTCGAGTGCACTATCAAAACCATTCGGAGCTAGAGTGTGAACCTTGCCTTTCTGTCGCTACCTAGCACATCGATGCCTTCTGGAGGAAAGCACATGTAGTTGATCCTTGGGAACCTATTATTTCGATTGGAAACACCTCTTCAGTGCCATTTCCCTGGGAACCTTAGATTCAAACCCCTCTAGAGGTAAACCCCACCCGCACGCCAACAGTTTAGGAGGAAACTCCTCCCAAGTCTCCCAAGAATAATCCAAAGGCTACCCCCTCTCCCTAGCTCCAGAACACAAGTAATGATTTGTGGACCCTCAAGTTTGATGGGTCCCGATCCAAACAATGCTGCGAGGCCAGGGTAGAATTGATCAACCCGCGAGGGAAATCCTTCCTTGCATCCTACAGACTGCAATTGAACTGCACCAATAATGTTATAGAGTACAAGGCTCTGGTCCTTGGACTCTTATTTGCATTAAGGAAAGGGATCACCCACCTTTGGGCCTTGGATGATTTGGAGTTGGTTGTCAAATAGGTCCAAAGTCAATATACATGTCATGAAAAAAGGTTGGCCGCATACCACAATCGGGCGTAGAGCCTTATTAAAGATTTTGATGCCTTTGGCATTGATCTCATTCCTCAGTAGTGAAATTATGTGTCGGATTCCCTTGTGGTTTCTGCCAGCACACTTGAGCCCATGGCCAGCTCGTAACTCTGGAGATTTTCATTTAAGATGGTCCCCATCCGATCCATTCCAGACAATGTCACCCACTTTCAGGTTTTTGAGGATGACCAACATATCCTAGCCTTCATGGCCAATGTTGGAGTCTTCGAGAATCAGATAGTGGAAGAATGAGACCATCACAATACTAGAGAGGGTGATGAAGATGATGGGATCATGGACCTACCTACTAACACCAACCCAAAGGGGATGGTCACGCTTGAAAAAATCTTTGACTCAGACCCTCGAGGCTGGAAAAATATGTCATCTTCCTCTGAGGGAGGAAAGTTTGAAAAAGTAAACATCAGCTAGCTCGATGAAGAAAAAATGATACACATTGGCACCTCTTTCTCCCCTAAGGAGAAAGAGAAGATTCTCATGGTTCTCCGAGAATACATAGACGTAAGTGCATGGGGATATGAGGATTTGAAAATATATGACACATCTATTATGAGTCATGACTTATACTATTCCCCTGAAACTTGATGCTAAGCCCTTTTGACAAAAGCAACGACCAATCAAACCACTAATCGAGCCTCTAATTCGTCAAGAGGTGAAAAAATTATTGTCAACCTGGATCATCTTTCCAATCTGACACACTACATGGGTTGCTAATCTAGTCCCTATGAGAAAGAAGAGCGGTGAAATTTGCCTTTGTGTGGATTTCTGAAACTTGAATAAGGCCTCCAAGAAAGACAATCACCCTCTCCCCTCGTTGGATGAGGTGTTGCAGATAGTGAATGGATCCCAAATGATGTTGTTCTTGGATGGATACTCTGGGTATAACCAAGTCATGGTTAAGTATGAAGATAGAGAGAAAATAGCATTCACTACCAAGTGGGGAACATTTGCATACAGGAGGATGCCCTTTGGTTTGATTAATGTAGGGGCCACATTTCAAAAGACCATGGACATTGCTTTCAAGGGCCTTATCTATCAGTGCATAATCATCTACATAGATGATTTCACCATCTTTTCTCAGGATAGGCATGACCATTCCACCCATCTCGCTCAAATCTGTGAGAGATGTCATTGGTATGGAATATCCCTCAACCCCAAGAAGTGCATATTTGGAGTCACTGAAGGGAAGTTTATCGAGCACATCATCTCCAAGAAGGGCATATCCATTGACCCTGAGAGAGTTGAAGTGCTGCTAAATTTACAAATACCCGACAGCAAGAAAGAGATGCAATCTTTCTTCATAAAGATTAACTTTGTCCGGTGGTTCATCATTGGATTCACTGAGATAGTCAAACCACTCAATGAAATGATGAAAAAGGATACCAAGATTGAGTGGAGTCCTGAAGCAAAGTGGGCATTCACTACATCAAACAGACAATAACAAAAGCACCTGTCCTAGCTAGTCTGGACTACTCCCTTCCATTTTATATTTACTCCTTTGCTTTGCCACATTCTGCCACAGTGGCATTGACTCAAAAGGCTGAAGGGGAAGAATGACCAATAGCTTTCATGAGCTCCCCCTTCAAGAATGCTGAATTCTGGTATTCATCGCTAGAAAAGCAGGCCTTTGCTCTTGTTCACACTGTGAAGAAATTTCGGCATTACATTCTCCAAAGCAAGGTGTGTGCTATCATCCCAGACCAACCCGTGAAGTCTCTGCTAATGCAGAGTGAGTTGGGCGAAAGATGGTAAAAATGGATGGCCATCCTCTAGGAATATGATTTAGAAATGCAGCCCATGAAGATAGTCTGAGGCAAGGCACTGAGTCGAGTGATGGCAGAAGAGACTCCCTGCATAGAATGCCAAACTTACACGGTGGAGTCCATCACTCAAGACCCATGGTATACCGATCTGGTGTACCTACTACTAAACAACCAATGCCCAGATGGGTTACCTCCCAATAAATGCCATGCCCTACAAATGAAAAGTGCTCACTTTATGATCAAAAACTCTGCACTTTACTGTAGGAACTACGAGGGAGTGTACCTCTGATGCATTGATAGAGACAAAGTAGTGAAGATGATTGATGAATTTCATAGACAGTTTGGACCAGGCATAGCTCAGCCAATGCCACCACCCATCAGATTCTTTGGGCTGGATACTATTGGCCCTGTATATTTAAAGATGTTTACACTCACGTTCGAAGGTGCCACACTTACCAAACTGCGGTGCATCGTGAGCATAACCTGGCTATGCCCTTGCAACCAGTATTTGAGGCTAGGCCCTTCATCCAATGGGAATTTGACTTCATCAGGGAGATCATCCCCAACTCGTCTGCCAACCACCGGTACATCCTAACTGCCATTGATTATTGCACCCAGTGGTCTGAAGCTATACCTTGCAAGAATAACATGGAAGATGTGGTCATCAAATTCCTAGAAGAAAACATTGTCACAAGGTTTGGAATGTCCTTTTCTTTGGTATGTGACAATGGTCTGGTGTTTTCTTCAGCACAATTACTTGAGTGGACCTACAATCAAAAGATCACTCTGAATTTTTCTAGCAACTATTACCCCCAAAGGAACGGTGTTGCTGAATCTATGAACAAAAATTTACTTGAAGTGATCAAACACCTACTGGAACAGAATCCATAGGATTGGCACCAAAAGTTGAAATTTTCCCTCTGGGTGGATCACATTTGAATCAAGGCCGCCCTAGGAATGTCCCCATTCCATCTGGTTTATGGCCAGAACCTTGTGTTCCCAATCAACTTATAGATCCCAATTTTGCAATTTATGAAGGAATTCAGCAACCAGGATAACATCATGGAGGTTCGGCTCCTAAATTTGGTGCAGGTGGAAGAATAGTGAGACACAGCCCTTGAACATTTTGTCCATCATCAAGCAATGGTAAAATGATAGTTTGACTGTAGAGCCCAATACAAGGCTTTTCAGATTTCAGACTTGGTCCTGTTGTGGGATAAGGCCTGGGAAAAGAAAGGCAAGCACACCAAGTTCCAACGACTCTGGCTCGGGCCATATTTGTTTTTAGAAATCTATGGGGCAAATACTTACCACCTTAATACCATGACTAGAGAACCTGTCCCATTTCTCATCAATGGACAGTTTCTCAAACATTATTTCGAGTAAGGTAAGTTTGCCCAAATTTTTTTTTTATGTAAAGTCCTTCACTTGTAAATATTTCTTTTCAGGTGCCTTGTTGGGAGGTACCGGGCCTTGTAAGTAGCCTTGCTAGCTACCCTCTGGGGTATTCCTTTTCTTGGTGGTTTTGGTTTTTGTTTCTTATTTTATTTTTAGGTCCTGGCATTTTGTATTCTCTTGTGAGGATTGGAATTCTTCGCATAAACTTTGGTCTCCAGGATGATGTCTGTAGCATGGTGAACTTGAGAATCTATCTTTAGCATGATGGAATCGGTCTGGTCTCCAGAGCTATTTTACAAGTTTGGTGGTACATTTTGAGCAATCTTCATTGGGTTTATTTCTGGAAGTCTGGCAATCAGTGAAATAAAAATAAGGAACAAGTAATCGGACACACCGAAGGTAGATCGGTTGTACTAGTTGGTCGACCCAAGTCTGAACTTTTAAAAGATTCTTTCCAGATCAAAATTTTATCCCCCATTCAACATATAAAAATAGGTGGAAGAGTGAAAGAAGTACCACCATTAAAATTAGCTAAGCTTAAGCTTGATGGTGAAAGAAGTACCCCCCTCCCACCTAGAAACATACAAAATAACAAGAAAAGGGAAGTGGGACAAAACTCCAGTCTCCAGGAGAAACGAGAAAATGTGATGACTTTGTGGTTTGATGTTATTAGTGCCTCTTCTCTACTCCTCCTAGAGGTCATCAGCTTGATTTATTTCTAAAGTACACACTCCACCACTGATGAAAAGATCATGGATTGGATCCTGCGTGACTGGATTTTCTCAGACATATCACTCTTTGCCTATAAGATACTTTGAGTAACGACTTATTCCATTTTTTTCTAACCAAAGATTTTGTAGTTCTCAAATGTGCTAAGGCATTTGTCCCAAATATTTTCTATTTGTTATGCCCTGCATCCCCGTCCCTACATTTTGTGTGCAAAATGTTGGGTCCCCCTTTTTTTCTTTCTTCTTTTGGCTCTTGCCTTATGTTTTCCTTTGTTTTCTTTGTTTTCCTTCTCCAAAATTTTCTCCCCTGCAGTGTTGTTTTATTTTATTGGTCTCTCATACCTCTAGGACCTAGTCCCAGAGTTGGTCATCCTTTATCAGAAGCCGGATTCCAGATTCCAGGATTCTTTGCCGCGATGTCTTCTTTTCTTAAGGTGACATCATCGCATGGAATCCCCGGGCCCGGAGTTTGGAGGTCTATCTGTCTAGAGTTTGTGGAAGGAAAGGTGACTTTATTTTTACCATGGGTATATATATAAGTTACCTGTCATTTTTACATTTACCGCGATCAAACATTTAAGCAATTAGAGCGATTTCAGAGCGATTTGCAGTAATTTAGCGATAATCCTGTGCTAATCATTTCAAGCATTTCTGAGCGATTGTGAGTGGTTTGTGGTGGTGAGTTGTAATCATTTGGTAGTTGAAGCTATTGCAAAGCTTTTTTGGAGGCTTCCTTTCCTTTCTTTTCTATGTTTCCAGGTTGGTGCCTCCTCTCCCTTCGGCTTTCCTTCTTTCTAGTGTTGTTTGGTTTTGTGTTGCCTTGCTTTTGTTTGTTTGTCTTGCGTTTCTTTATGGTTCGCCACCTGTTGGTGGGTCGGCTCTGCTAGAGGGTTGTCTTCCCTCTATGTAGATGTAATCTAGTCTGTAGATGGTGTAGAGAGTTGTAAATATTCTGTACATTGTCTGGTTCCTTATAAATGTTCGCTCTGCGCTATGTATATATGTAAATTTGGTGTATATCTATTATGTATCCTTCTAGTCTACACGTATATCCCCTTCAAATTTGATGTATATTCCATGTGTATCCTACCTAGTAGCCTAGCAAGTTTGTCGTGCTATGTCTGCTGCTGGTTTTTAGTCCGCGTGCTCACTCTGTGCAGAATACCGCCTGTTTGAAACTTAGCTCTCGACCGGTTTCAAATAGGTGGTTTTCTCTCTCCTCTGTAAACCAGCCTGACTCTCATTTATGTCCCATGCACGCATTTAAATTTTTCCAAGTGGCCATCACTTTTCATGCATTCAGACAGTTGGCTCCGCCATCGTCACGAAAACTCCCATTTATTACTCACCCACGTGGCACCCACATGGGTCTAACGGCTCACTTTTTATACACATCTACCAACGGTTACTTCCTCAGGCTCCGGGTCTCTTTCCATCACTCATCCCATGTCCTCTTTTTTCTCAGTATGAAGAAATCCCCAGACCCAGATGATTAGTTAAATTTCTAAGTTTGTAATATGAATGTCTGCTTTCTAGAGTTTTTGAATGAAACTAACTTTATTAGGGGAAGAAAACAGCACGATGGTAAGATCTCCAGACCTTGAAGTATTTGTTCATTTATGCATTCTGACGGTTGCCTTGCCTTGTAGGTTCCCAAAAACAACAAGCTTGAAAACATGTCTAAAGCTTCCGCATCTTCCCCACCTGAAAGTCTAGAACTTCCTTCTATAGCAAGTACTAGGGTGGCAGTTAGGTCTAAGTTGGAAAAGGCCCTGGAGAAATTGCCTATGAGCCTAAAGTATGTAAAGGATGGAGTCATTGTGATGAAGGGTGCTCCCCTTAATACCACAAACACATAACATAAATAGAGAAACAACCACAATATGCAAGAACAAAAAATTGGCTTCTTATTATCTCCACAAATGTGGAATTACAAACTTTCAGAATTACAATATGCAAAGCCACATGGGCATTCCCTTCCAATATTCTGTAGGACAAAGCCTCGAATTATTACCCAGATCTACTACCCAGAACTATTCTGAACTACCTAAGACAATAATACAGCCTTCCTTATATAGGCAATTTTCCACGGCCTGGGAAGGTTCCAGAATAAGGCCGACCAAACTTAGAATTATTTTATTTTACATTTTATTACATCATAATCAGCTCAAGATAACCTTTGAAACCCGAACAGAAATTTTGAAGAAAATTATTTTTCACCATTTAAGGTGGCCCAACTTCCGAAGACCATAAGTCATCACCAGTTGACCCGATCGGCTATTATAACCCCATTTCGGAAATGCCACGAAGCGCTCTACAGGCTTGACTAATGCAAGCGCTTGTCCCCAAATTTTTGACCTCATCCGGGGCCTCTAAAGCCTTCAAAACTGAGTTCAAAGTTTCTGTACCCTGCTGCCAATACCAAAAATTTCCAATATCTTCCAATATACACTTGATCTGGCAATGAAACTTCACTGGCAGACTTATATGACCAAAATGAACCTCCAAGAAAGAAATCAGATCATTCTGAGCACATACGAAAATTACCAAAAATAGTAACTTTCCATAAATAGCAGCTCTGCACAAAATAGCCCTTATTGAATATAAAAACAGAAATATTTTTGGGTGATGCAAGATTGCTCTTACACCCAGGATGCTCCTGCATCACATTGCAGGCTCAAATTTGAGTCCAAAGTCCAGTTCATCATCGACACCAGCGTTAGAACATGGCTAGAAATGCAGGCCTTGGTAAAAGTTATGTACATTGAGCGACAGGCCGAAGATTCTTTGGCCATTCAAATTGGAAACTCTGGGATTCTCAAGGTGGCTTGTGTTCCTATGCTCTGTGTAATCACCAGAGCTTATTCTCACATTTTTAGCACACTACAACACATCTATCAAGGCTGTTATGCTTGCAGCCCTGGAGCCAACAGGGTACCCTACTCCTATGGTGTCCCTCAATCTTGATACCTTCTAGAGGGGCTTGGGGATCCCCCAGTTTGATAAACCAGCCATAGTCACTCGATCAAATGCCTTGGTCCAATTCACTCAGTTCGAGGAAACAGCCCGTACATACATGAATAATCATTGGCTAAAGACCCTGAAGAGGGATCCCAAGAGGATGAAGCTAGAAATCCCCAGGGTCAAATTTAAAGAAAACATCCAAATGGGGATGATAGCCTTATGCCGAGTCTTTGGAAAATAGCATGCCCAAGAATTTTCCAGGTGGATGTACTACTTTTTTCTAGGTATCAACATAGGCGAGGAGTATTTCAACTGGGCTCCCATAATCTCCAACCATGTGGACTCCCAGTTCCTCCAATTGGCCAGAAACAAGAAGTTTTATATGAATTCTTATATTCTCTGGGCCCTGGCACAACAACGGCCTCACACCAATGGGTTACTTACAAAGGGCATACTTGGGATTGGCCCAGGACAAAAGGCCCCCTGGGACCACTTCCCACAAATACAATGGGAGGCCAGCTTCCCTAGTCTTTTCCAGGTAACGATGTGTTCATTTACTACCACCTACTCACACCCACCCGAGATGTAGGATACCACCTGTCCACAGAGGTGATGAATTTGGTCTAGAGTTACAGACATTATTATATACAATTTTTTCAGCATACTTACATAAGGGTGATCGGCTTCTCTGGGAAGCCCTACTTGCTGCCCAATCATTGCGGGGATAAGATAATCATCCTAGAATTTTGCAAGCAAATGATGGAGCTACACACCATCTTTGCCTTGAAGAAGGTAACAAATATTCCATTCCCAATCACTTTTGGGAATTATTCATGCAGTTTGGCCACTACAAAAGAGGCAGATAATAAGCTTAAGAGCCATAGCCTGGCAGAATTTTACTTAGCATAGAAACATTTTGATCTGCATGGCAAGATTGCAGCAGCGCTTCCCTGGGCATTAGAGCCCAGCCAATATCTTATAGAAGACTTTTGGGAAGATTTCTAGGGTGACATGGAAGTTTGAGGGCGGCATTATGTTAGAATGACTACAGGAATGATGGAGAGATTAAAACTGTAGAGATTCCTGGAAGATTTCTCAGACACAAGTTCCATGGTAGATCCCTAGTAGAAGGCAAAGGGGATCAATAAAATGGCTCTTCCACTAGTGAAATGGGATGACCAAGAGGGGCCCATGATCAAAGAATTCACTCACAACATAGTGGAACACAACCACCTCTACTTTAAGAGGGTGTGCCCTTGGAGCATCCGTCGAGTGGCCTAGCCGATACCAAAGTTAACTCTGGGGGCTGAATCTTCCTCACAAGGAGTAGATAAAAGAAAAGGGGTAGACACAACTCCCACTGTGCAAGAATTCCCTATTAAAGAACAAATAAGACAATCGGTAGCAGCCTCCCAGCAAATGAAGGAGAAGCTAAGCACATGGCTGGCTACCCCGGTGCTTATGGCCAGACCAATTCATCCTCCATCCTCCCCTTCACTAGTAGCCTTGATGGTTAAAGCAATAGGGGTGGATCCGGGGGAGCAAGCAACAATGAGAGATGTAGGGCCCCCCTTGATTACAAAGAGAAGGAGGAGGCTTGACCCAAAGCCCAAGAAGGAGCTGGAGTTGGGGATGCCCCAGACTCCACAAGTTGAGATCTTGTCTTCTGACTCCCCAGAGTCAGAAAATGAACTAGAACCTGCCGATGTCCCAGACAACCCTCCTCCGCAAGATGAGTTTGATGATATTTTCACAACTGATGAGTTTGGTAATATACAAGGGGACATTGAGCAGACAGAGGCTGAAGTCCTAGCACAAGAGGAGGCTGAGGAACAAATACCTGTGCAGGAGCAGGAAGAGAAAATGGAAGAAGAGAAGGAAATAGAGCAGGAGATCACCTCCAAAGTTCTAGAGATGCAAGATACGAGGATGGACCAGTAGAAATAGAGTGAACAAACAGCATTCACTGAGGGTACCGGACCTATGGGAGCAACCGTAACCTCAACTACCATGTTCCAAGTGCCACTCCTAAGAGAAACCTTTGGGCAGGTAATAACCGTGGCTCAAACATTAAATCTTGGCCTGGTACCTCCCCCATTGCGAAAGGATATACCAATAGAAGAAGAAATCCTAGTGATAGAGGTCAAAGAACAACAAGAAAAACAAGAGGAGGAAACCCCCAAAATAGCCAATGAAGGTCCAGACGAAGCTAAAGATATAGATGACAAGGTAGAGGAAATAAACATCACCTAGGGAAATGTTCCTGATGAAGCCCTAGATAAAGAGAAAGGGGTGGGTGAGACACACACCACTGAGGAGGAACAACAATGGGACACCAGGGAAGAATTGAAAGAATAGACTTTGGAAAATAAGCCACTCCTACTGCCTCAATGGTTGATAGAAAGTAAGAAAAGAAAATCTTTTTCCACCCCGAGAGCTCACCTCTCCTTAGCCAAAATGATGGCTCAGGTCCTGGGCCCACCAAAGGCCAAGAAAGCCCAGATGGTTCATACTCTTCAAACTGGGCCGGGAGGAGAAATAGTTGCCATTGTTGCAACACCTCCCCCAGACACTAATGAGGCAAGTGTTGAGGATGGAGATTATGATATCACTGAGATATCATTGGAAAAAAGAGGATAATAGGGTGAAGTGAACCTGTTAAAAGAAGTGACCATAGCCGTGGAGGCCCGATATGAAAAGGAGGCCCAAAGGCTCAAAGTGGAAAAAGAAAAGATAGTGAACCTTATGGGATTGCTTATTGAGCTGGCCAGGCCTATTAGTGCCATTCCTCTGGAGGCGTCTACATCTAATGCACCATTACCATAGAGTGACATAGACTCCCTACGAACAATGAAGAAGAAGGCCCAAGCGGTCGATGAGTGGGTCGCTTTGCAGGTAGGAAACACCTGGCACTTCCTAGTATCTACCCTCCCAGATTTATATATGGCTCAATAGGTTCTACATCAGGAAGAAACTATTATCAACATATGGGAGGGCAATATGGAAAACTACGAGGCATGGAAGGTAGAACTAGAAGAGCTCCTCAACCTTGGGGAAGAGATGGTCTCTGAGTCCGGGATTCTGGGAGAATAATCATTCAATTTTGTGAGGACCCAGCACTCCAGAATTGACCTCGCATTGGAGGTACTCAAGCAACTGGTAGGGGTTTTTCACGGCAAGATCAATGCAGTTTAGTATTCTTCAAATATATACAAGGAATTTGTCACAAAGGTCTCCAAAGCTGACCCATTCAGCACTGACACATGCACTATGGAGGAGTACATTTTGGGTAAGTTTGATGAATTGATGGAGTCCATATATCAATCCCCAGAGGGTGTGGATGGGACTAAGATGGCAAGATTAACTTGTATGATTCTTAGTGGCCATGATGTAGAAAAAATGGCTGATGAATTCAAGAATAATGTTCTGGAGCTAGGAGAAAAGATTGAGGCAGATAACTATAGGTGGTCTAGCCTTAGAGAGATTGATGAGGATGGGATCTCCCACCTCCTCCAAACCTTCAATTACAACAAGAAATAATAACATTCCTCTGGATGCTGGAGAAAATTGAAACATTTTTGTATTCTCTAATCTTTCGGATCATAAGTTCCCAAATCCCAGAGTCCCAGATCCTAAAATTTTATATTCTTTTGAGTGACCTGTGTCCCGATCTCTGAGGTTGACCTATCATTTTAAAGTAGTTAATAAAGGTTGATGAAGAGTGTTAGAGGGTAGTTGGCTACATTGAGGAACGCCAGATCAACAGTTGGTTCTGACAGATGGTCTTCTCGAGGCACTGCTTTGGGTACACACTTGGCACATTGGAGATAGGGCACTGCATTTCCCATTTATGGGGCATGTAGCCTCAATCCCCGAGGATCATATTTCTTCCTTCTCTTTCCTAGCTCTCTTCTCAAGGCTGATTCCTCCACTCTACCTTCTTGTCTTATTCTTCTGACATGTCAGACCTATTCCGTCTCAAGGTCTTTTGTAGGGTGGCGCAGGTAGTACCAGCCCCCAGATAATATATTCTATTGTATAATGTAGTGTGAAATAGGGTTAGGGTTAAGGTTAGATGAAAATGTGTACAAATGGTAAGTCTGGCCCTTTTGCAAGGGTCGGCAAAATTGATGATTTTGCAGTCCATAGTAAAGGAGAAGTAGTATTTTCATTTCTATTGCAGAGCTCAATGCTCCTTGGTCTTTAAGCATTTAGTAGTTAGATGCTCCCTTGGAGCCACCATTGTATCATGCACCAGTGCTGGCTGGAAGAAATATTAATGAAGAAGAGGTGGTTCTTGCAATGATGTTGTTGGCACCTGGTCTTCCAAATTAATGGTATTTTATATTTAAATGTTCTTCATGTATTTTGCTCTGATATTTTAAGTAGATTAACTACCTCCTTTCCATTGCTACTGATCAGTGAGTTGAAGAAACCAGCTAGCAATGGAAAGGAGGTAGTTAATCTACTTAAAATATCAGAGCAATGGAAAGGAGGTAGTTAATCGATGGAGAGAGTGAGTTGAAGAAACCAGCTATCCCCCTCAAAAATAGTCACATCTCCCAATCAAACCCCACACCATCGTGGCTTGACATCCAAGTGCTTGGAGGCCCGGGGAATCTAGCTTCCCTAGATAGCCTTTGCAGGTAGAGTTGGTCGGTACCCCGCTACCCAGTGAAAACTTATGACTGTTGGTAGACCCCGTCACCAAAGTCTCGTCAACAGATCCAAACAGAGAAAATAGAGTATGTTGCAATGGAAATATAGCAAGAAATTAGGGAGCATAATAGTGTTATTTTGGAAGCATTGTTGCAAGCTTTACAACATAGAATAAAGGTAATAAAAGATAAATCTGATGTTTTATATGATGCCTATGGTAAGTTGCTAGGCTTGCAAGCTAAGGTAAACAATTTTGTTACAATTTTGAACCCATACTATACAAAATGGTCAGTTAGAACAAGTTTATTTGAAAGGTTAGAATCTTTTCAACCCCTAAGACCAGATTTCCTAGAGATAGTAGTCCAAGTACCAGAGGAAATAGAGCAGATAGGATTTACTTTATCATTCTTTAAAGGAAAATAAAATCGGATTGAGGCTAGAATGCAAATTTTTAGACCTGATTAAAACATATTTGTGTCATCAATGAGGTCAGAGGATAATCAAATCAAGACATTAGGGGCATGGATATAAGAGTTTGACAATATAGTGCCTAATAAAGAGCTATATATTTTTGATAAAGGTGAGCTAGATATGGAGAGATACAATAAGATTTTGGATGAAGCCTTTAAGGCTGAAACAAATTTTGATAAATTTGTTACAAATGTCAAGAGTATCACTAATGCTAGGTGGGATAGATTAAAGGAAAAACTTGAAAGAATTCAAAGATTTAATTGTCCTACTGATGTAGAAGTCACAACATGGGATGTATTGACAAAACCAAGAAAGAAGAAAGCTGCTGACACAGACTTGGAAATCTTGGATACATAGTAGAAGAGAGTTGGCACCTACTCTTTGAGCACAGGAAGGTTAGCTAACTTGAAGAACTAGTGTAAGTTATCCTATATTGGCAGTCACTAGATCTTGTTATAAATATCAGAAGCTATCTTGAACATATACAGACAAAGGTGCCAACATCCACAAGAAGACAAAAAGAAAATCAGATTTCATTCTTCATTTTTGTCTATCCACTGCTTGGTGTTTTCTTGTCTTTGTCTCTTCTATATTTTAGGGTTGGGTATTTTAAACCATCTGAAGCTTATTGCATCCTTATCTTCAGGATTCCAAGATCATTTAGGTCTACATATAGAACTCATTATAACATTTTTAAGTGTTGGGATGATAATGGAATAGAATTGCAAGGCAGAATACCAAAATTTGTCTGAGCGTTTGTACTAATTGTTTATCTAAATGTCTTTGAATCTTTAAGACATTAACAGAATATATTGCAATCTCTTTTTCTATATTTTGATTGTCTCTTTTCATTTATGTTACAGTTTTTTTATGTTTATTTGTAAGGCACTTAGACATACTAATCACAAGGTGGTTGTGCAATCATTTGTAAGCTCCTTCAAGGAAGGATTAATTATTTCAAGTGACCCAAGAGAACTTAGCATTAGTGTAAGGATTTGATGATAGTTAGAGAAATAGAGGATAATTTGTAAGGCATTTTATCTTTATTGCAAGTATTTTATTGATCACCTTACTGTTGATTTATATGAGATATTGACTCTGCAGCCCATAGGATCAGGCACTGGTTTATAGTTTTGTATGTAATTGTTCAATCATCTAGCATTTAAAGAACAATCATTCAAACTACATTACATTTATAAAAGAGTGTACATTCCCAACAAATTGTACTCACAGAGTATACAATTCAAGTTAACTGATTCCTTTTAGAGAGGATCACAATAGGTTATCCCTCCTGAAGTTCATAAGGACATAAAAATGAAGAAGGATGAGAATCCTTATTGCATTACTGTTTGTTGTTGTCAAGTTAATAGTTTGGCTAATTAAGCTTTGTATCAAGATATTCATAGTCATTTGCTTAGTCATCTACTTATCAATCCATTAAAAGGCATTCAACAAGTTAGTAAGAAGATAATTCACTTAAAAGATATGGTCAAACAGTAATCATCCATAGATAATACCTGCCTGAGTCAATGGATCTCAAAAAAGGAGGAGGTAATAGTTTCCCCAGATGTTATATAATACCCTCATCAATTAGGCATTTCTCTTCCTTGAATCAGTTATTTCAAATATTGGGAGTCATTGAGTTAAAACAACAGTTCAAGCATTTTGAGGTTCAGCAAGAAAAATCCCTAACAAAATGGGGACTCCGCTAGGGATAGAAATTATAAATTCTTGATTAAAGTATTCAGAATCTCTAGTTTCAAAAGATAAATCAAATTTATACTTGAATTTTCCTAATTCATTTTTATAGTATGCATAGTTAAAGTTCTATTGCATTTCTCCCAAACTAGTTTTGGGTGGCGACTCTAAAAGGAAAATCTCTGTGATCAGTGGAAAATTCAAGTATAAATTTTCAAATATGAATACTAGTTAAAGAATGAGAAAAAATCCTAGATTTGAGTTGGATAGTGGGATCCCAAATACTTCAAAAACTAAGATGTCTTGGAGACAAAAGAAAAATCAAGCAAGCATCAATGATTCTTCTCCAAGAAGTGAAGAGAATAGCACTAGAAGGAAGAATACTAATTAGTCTAGTCATGAGGAGAGTGCCTCAGAGTATGTAGAAGCCCAAAGCCATGGACTAGACACCTATGCAGTCACTACCACTTCTAGTGAGAGAGAAGGAACATATACAATTAGCTCGGACTCTAAGGTTCCTTATTATGAGATTGTAGAGGAAGAAATAATCCTCATGAAATAATTGGACCTTATTCAACAAATGAAAAGGGAAAAAGAACATAAAAAGAAAAAAAACATTAGAAGAAAGATGTTGAAAACTATAGAAAAATATCCCTGAGAGATCAAGATGCAAAGAACATTGAGAGGTCTCACAGAGACCAGGAGACTCCTAGCACCCACAAAAGTTTAGGTCCTCAAGACTTCAAAGATAAGGAACAAGTAATGTTGCAGAAATAGAAGTTGAGGAGCCTATAACTCAAAAGAACCTGACTGAGCAAATGTCTAAACTAGTAATTGACCTTGAGAAGATTAAAAAGGAAATAAAAACTATGGCTATGATGGTGGAGAAAGTTGAAGCAGAAACTTCTACTATTGAGATGAAATTATTTTTTTATTTCTTGTAGTCAACTACAATCTCCTTTGATAATATGAAAAATGCTACAACATCAAAGAACAAGGCTTCTTCTTTAAAATACTATAGAAAATTATTTTCTCCTAAAGAGAATGGAAATTTCAAAGGAGACCTCTTCTTGCAGAAAGGTACAAGCAATTTTCTTTCTTTGGAATTCCAGGTTACCCAAATGCAATACCAAAAGATATGGGAGAAAAACTTCCAATTTTTTTAGGAAATAATGTTGTAGCTTGTGAAGAGCATTCAATAAAATTCTTTTATGTTATAGATGATTTAAATATCAATCATGAAGATGTTCTTATGAAATTATTTGTACAATCTTTAGTAGAAGATACTAGGCAATGGTTTGGGAGTCTATCTCATGGTTCTTTAGGAACAATGGATGAACTGATTGATTTATTCAAGGATTAATATGGTGATAAGAATAATGAAGGGTTTTTTCTAAATAAATTTAATAATATAAGGAAGAACTCAAATGAATAAGTAACTGAGTTCAATACAAGATTCCAATGATCTATGCATAATTTGTTTCAAAAAATGAAGTTGGATCAAAAGGTATGTCTTGCTACCTATCTCAATGCTTTTGATTCAAAATGGGATATGAACTTAGAGATAAGAATCTAAGAAATTTAACAGAAGCCAATAAAACAACTCTGAATATAGAGATGAATAGGAGGATATCAGGAAAATTGGGTAAAAGAGAGGATCCATGCTTTAATAGGAGTAATCAAAAGGAACCTGAATACAGAGAGCATAAGGCTCCACCAAATAATAAGGCATCCTATAAAAACAACTATAACCCACAAAATAGGATGCAAAACTACCTCTATGATACCCAATTCAAAGATGGTAAGCCTATTTCTCCATTAAGTAAAGACAAACCTGATAATAGGACTCCTAATCCCCTACATAAAAACACTATTCACATGTGTAATGATGACATTTGGTGTGAAGCTTGTGAGGCACCACACAATCCTGATTTTTGTATTGTTTCTTTATATTTAAAAGCAAATGAAGACCAAGAAAAGGATGAAAATGATTCATGTGATTATAGTATGAATAATGCATATTCATGTGATGATATGGATTCTGACGAGGAAATTGAAAATCATGACTTATATGGCTCGCAAGGAAGAATGGAAGTTCATCAGCAAAAAATATTGTCAGATAATGAAGAAGAAGAAGAAAGAGATGATCACATAAGTTGTTATGCCCAAAATAGTCAAGAACCCTTAGTAGTGAGAAAAACCTTTGATGAAGAAAAAGCCAGAATCATTGTTGATCTGATAAACAAAGCTAGAAACAATTATCACCTAAGAAATAGAGTGGTGGGTAATGTTGGTAGTCATCCATCAGGCATCTTCATAAAAGAAAACAAAACAAATGGGAAATATGTACCTAAGAAAGATGGAGCTAGGGAAAGTACAAACAAACCTAAGGTAGAAATAGTGAATAAAGCTAATGAACCAAAATATGTACATGTAGAAAAGGCTAAACAACCAGAAGCAAGTTCTTCTTCCCCCAAAGTGGAAAATAAGAAATCTAGGAGGGAAGAACCCGTTGTGAATATTCATATAGAAGAGAATAATATCATTGTATAAAAACCTAAAATATCTGATGTAAAGTATACTCGAGTGGATATGGGATAGTGTTTATCTCAGATGACTATGAAGGTCCCATTCCTTGAGATGATGAGAATAAAAGAACACAAAGATAAAGTTCTTTTAGTATTAAATAATGTATCACTACTAAAACCTCAGAAAATAGAGCGTATTGAAAAGAAACTCAACAACAAGGGAAAAGAGTCTGAGCGGATGATTTTTGAGATCCCTTGTAATACCCACTCATGTTTTTCTTTTTAGTTTGTGATGTCATACTCTTTTAAGCATTAGTTTCAGTTGATTGGCCGAATTCTTTTAGGCTACTTTCATGTGAGCTGATATTATTTCATTTGATGATGATACCTATTTATGATGTTATGATTTTACCTTATGCATAGATAGATGTGATGATGTTATCATGTTGATTATTATATGTCGATTTCAAATTATGATATACTTACGCCATACTTGCATGTGTATGGTTGTCTTATATGTGAATGTACTTGTTGATGTGTTGTTATGGTAGAGGATGGAGACGTAGTTACTTGCTTTGGCGAGATCCACATGTTCAATCCATCCCTATAATTGATTGTGATATTATATTATGTATGTACATGCATGTTCTTTTGGTGACAAGATTGTAGGTACAAGGCATCGTCTTCCCTGAATTGGTAGGAGTGAGCATGCCCATAAATATTCATCTCAATGGTAAAGAGGGGAGGTAACATACAGATCCAAAACCTTAACCTAAGCCTAATCATCCTAATGTAGGATGAGTTTTAGTATGACTACCTTATCCGAATTTATCTAGGTTGACAGAATTTGAATACCCTTTCTCTGGAGTTTGTGTGTGTTTTGCTTGATTATGCTTTCAGGTGATTTTTGGATTATTGAGTGATTTTCCATATTCTATGATTTAATGGATTATAGTTGAATTAATGATTTAATTATATCCTAAGCCTATTTTAAATAATTAATTAAATTGAAATATTTGATTATTTTGATTTAATTAAATATTTAATTAAAAAAAATATATTGTATGTGCTTATATGATTAATTAAATAATTAAATATTTGGTTGCATGCATTATTGTGACATAAATATTTAATCTATTTAATTAAATATTTTATTAATTACATGTGCATAATTGTGTTGAAAAAGTATTTCAAATTCAAAATATCTTAACTTGTAATTAGGAGTCAAAGTTGAGTTGTGGCAATAAAGCATATTTTATTTAATTAATTTGGATTTACTTTCAATTTTCAAGTTGAGTTAAATTAAAGATTGACTTGGGAGTTGTCATTCACCTTTGCATGTTTAGGGGAATTTGAATCTCTTTAGGGGGAATTGGTCATTCATTCTCTCATAACAGGTTTTTGAGAATTGAAGAGCTCTTGGTGATTTTGGGTTTTTGAAGAATTGTGGATTGTTGTGGATCTTGGTTGCTTTGAATTTTTCAGAATTTTCTATTGCTTGTGTGTGTGTGTTCGGATCTACATTGTTTCCAGATCTATGGTCAAATTAAGCTTGAGGGTTTCAGATCTACTTTCATCCTCCAAGCTACATTCTTCGATTTCTTGGATTGGAATCAAGGTAGGTTTCCTTTTCCATGTATGGATTTCAATTTTGTGGAGCTGAGGTTTTCTGTGTTGTTTTAATGCATGTCCTTAAATTTGGCCTTTAAATGGCTTATGGGTGTTTCTATGTTTTTAGATGTTTCTAGAAACCCTAGATCTATACTTCTTTCATTTTCTATATTCTTAGCATCATAGGGTTATGCTGTCAAAATTTCAGGAAGAAATTCCCTCTAGATCTCTTAGAAAACGAAAAAATTAAACTCTTGATATAGTTTATACTATAGAAGAAATTAAATGTATAATTAATTGATGTTTCATTGTTTTTCAAGATTTTGGAGGAGCTTGGATCTATTGTTTTCATAATTATGTATTCCTTGTTATAGTACAGACATGCTATTAAAATTTTGTACTTAGATCTCTTATAAATCTCCTTAAAATCAAAAAATTCAATTATGCCTAAAGTCCTAACTATAGGAAAATTAAAATAAATATTTAGCCTCTTGTCTTTGTTATGAAAATTAAATCAATTGGGTATATTGAGGTCTTTGTTTTAAAAAAAAAAAATTCTTTGGCACACATAGTGACATGTTCTAGGTTAATCTCTCTTGGGTTCCCTGGCGGGGCGTTACATCCCTCATATTTACTTAAACACAAATACTTTTGCAGGGGTTTTTGACCCATTTTTCTTAACATTGGTTATAAATGGAAAGATGCTAAAAAATTGTATGATTGACTTAGGAGCATCTAATACAGTCATGCCTGTTGAAATTATGAGATCCATGGGCCTGCAAGTAGATACTACTCATGGGAGGTGTTAAGCAATGGACTCAAGAGAATCCCTATTGTTGGAACTATTGAAGCCCTACCTTACTAACTAGCCATATGTCTAGATACAGTGTTAACTATGAGTGTACTGGTGGTTGACATAACACCACATTATGGAATGTTGTTGTCTAGAAAATGGAGTCGTTCAATGGGTGATAGTATTCAGTGTGACTTATCTTATGCAACTTTCAATATATCTAGAAATAATGTAAAGGTGTCTATAGAGGGAACAACACCTCATATGATAGAATTACATGAGGATACAAATATTAATTACTATGTTGATATTGAGATGGAAAATTTTAGAATCAAAAGGAGTGCTCACCAGTGTGAAAATATTGATCCTTTGGTGAAGGAGTTATCTATACAGAGTGATGGTTTGTCAAAAATTTATTTTTATGGAGCCTGTTCAAAGGAAGGATCAGGAGCTGGAGTTCTACTTATATCTCCTTCAAGTACCACATTCAAATATTCTTTTCTACTATATTTTTAGTGTACAAATAATGCAACAGAATATGAAGCTTTGTTTCTAGGGCTAGAAATTGCTACTAAACAGGGTATAAAATGTTTAAAAGTCTATGGTGACTTAGAGTTAGTAGTAGCCCAAGCAAGGTCCAAATATGTTGTAAAGAATGACATATTAAAAATGTATAGACATGCTATTTGGGACCAAATAGAATTCTTTGATGCCTTTAAGATAAATTTGATAGAAAGGTCTAGAAATATTATGGCAAAATTATTGGCCAATGTGGCTTTGAAAACTGATGATATGACCTTTAATGGGGTATCAATTGTTGAAGTTAACAAAAGACTAGTTGTCCCAGATAAAATTTACAACTAGAAAGTGTTTGAGGATGACCAAGATATTCTTAGATTTCTTCAGTGCCTTGATCACTATGAAGACTAGCGTATAGATTGCAATAATCTGCTTGAGGTCATTGATGGTATGGATTGTGTACTGGGTGATGAGGTTGTCCAACTCAGTTCTAAATAGATTCCTAAGGGATTGGTAGAACTTGAGACATTGTTTATTGATCAGAATGAACATACAGTAACGGTAAGCAATGCTGAAATTGAGGATCTAGAGGAGATAAATTTGGGATCATAGACCACTCCTCAAATAGTTTATATTATAAAGGGATTGGACTGTCATGTTAGAACCAAATTGATAAAATTACTGAGAAAACATAAGCATGTTTTTGCATGGTCATATGAAGATCTTAAAGATTATAGAGAGGATCTTTTCCAACATGAAATCCCACTCAAAATATATATGAAACCATTCAGACAAAAGCAGAGACCTATTAATCCTCTATTGGCTCCTAAGATGCAATAGGAGTTGATGAAATTAAAGGATGTTGGAATTATTCAGCCTATCAGAGATTCAACTTGGGTCTCAAACCTAGTACTAGTAAAAAAGATGAATGGTGATATAAGACTGTGTGTAGATTTCAGAAATCTGAACATTGCTTCTTTAAAGGATAACTATTCTCTACCAAACATGGAAGAAATGTTGCATAAGGTAACTGGTTGTGAGTTTCTATCAATGATGGATGGATTGTTAGGCTACAACAAAGTACTTGTAAAAGAGTCAGAGAAATTCAAGACTACTTTTACTACTCCATGCGGAACCTATGTCTATGTCAGAATGCCCTTTGCATTAATAAATGCAGGAGCAACTTTCCAGAGAGCCATGGATGTGGCATTTAAGGAATTTATTGATCTATTCATGGTTATTTATCAAGATGATTTGACTCCATATTCTAAAAAAGCATGGGATCACTGTGAGCATCTAAAGAAATTGTTTAACAAGGCTTTAGAATATGGTGTTTCACTAAACCCTAGAAAATGTCATTTTACAGTCATAGAAGGGAAGTTATTGGGACATATAGTGTCCAAAGATGGAGTTAGGATAGACCCTAAGAGAATAGAGGCTATCCAAAAGGTCACTGCTCCAAAAAATTTAAGAGTACAATATTTCTTAGGAAAGATAAATTTTGTCAAAATATTCATAGCTAATTTTGCAGAAATTGTCAAACCAATTATCAAGTTGCTAAAGAAAGATGCAAAATTTCAATGGAATGAGGAAGCTCAAGTAGAATTTGAGAGAATAAAGAAAGAAGTACAAGAGGAACCTATTTTGAAATCTCCAAATTATAGTAAGCCCTTTTCTTTATTTTCATTTGCATCTTTTCACACTATTCTTCTTGTTCTATTACAAAAGGATGAAAAGGGTTTTGAACACCCAATAGCCCTTTTTAGAAAATCCCTTCAAGCTACAGATCTAAGTTATGAAATGATGGAGAAGCAAGCATATGCCCTGGCAAAAGCTGTAAAATATTTTAGACCATACTAAGTTTGTGATAAGGTGCTTGCATATGTGCCTCATTCAGTAATAAAAGACATTCTTACCCAATCAAAAGTGACTAGTAAGAGATGTAAGTGGATTAAACAAATTTAGGAATTCAATGTAGAAATTCATATTAAAAAATTGGTGTGAGGACAAGGTTTGGAAAAACTCGTGATAGAGGAAAGCTTGTATCTAGTACAAGTAAATAATATAGAGATACATGATTAGACAATCACAAGTATAGAGAAACAACCATTTTATGTTGATATTGTATATTTCTTAAAGAATGCCAAGTCTCCTAATGCTATTAGAGATAACCAAAAGAGAAGTCTTAGATTATAGGCTCAGAGGTACACCTTAGTACAAGGAGATTTATATAGGAAAGATAGAAAATGGTGTATTATTACTATGTCTAGATCAAAGCCAATCTGAGAAGATGTTAACTGAAATGCATGCTGGGGTATGTGGAGGTCATTTTTATGCCACAACTACTTCCCATAAAATTATAAGGGATGGATATCTTTGGCCTAGATTATTCAAAGATACCCATGCATTTGTCAAAACATGTGAGCCATGTCAAAGGTTCACAATAAACTAAAATTCTTAGGAGACCTGTTACTGAACCTTGTGAATGTTGAAACTCCTTTTTCTATATGGGGAATTGATTTTATAGGTGAGTTTTCAGAAAAATCTAGTGGTGGAGACAGTTGCGTAATTGTAGCCATGCATTATTTTACAAAATAGATTGAAGCTATACCCACAAAAAGGGAAACAAGTAAGGTGGTTACTGAATTTTTAATGGAAAATACTTTAACCATATTTGGTGTGCTTATAGAATTAGTAATGGATAATTCCATGTGTTTTAGATCAGATGAGATAAAAGATTTATGTGAGAAGTATGGGATAATGATGTCATATTCATCCCCATATCATCCTCAAGAAAATGGACAAGATGAGTCTAGTAACAAAAGTACATTGAAGATATTAAAGAAGACTCTTGAAAAGAACAAGAGAGCATGGCATATGAAACTGAAATTGGCATTATGGGCTGACAGGGCAACAGTCAAGAAAGCAATAGGAAAATCACCATTTGAACTTGTATATGGTATGAAATCAAAGATGCCTATTAATAATTTGTTACCAGTATACAATTTTATACAAGAGGAATAGTTAGAAGTTTTTGACAATATGCAAGATAGAATGATGCAATTGGAAGAGTTGGATGAAATTAGAAAGGATAGCCAAAAAGAGATCATAAAATTACAACAAAAAATGAAGTATCTTTTTGACAAAAGGACTAGCAACAGAAAATTCCAACCAAATGACCTAGTAATCTAGTGGAATGTCAGAGCATAGCATAAAGGGAAGCACAAGAAGTTTGAATCATTATGTCTTAGACCCTTTATTATTTCTCAGAGCTTTGGTAAAGACTATTATCTTCTAAAGAATATGGATGGAGAAGATTTTGAGTTGCCAATGCATGGACAATTTCTAAAACTTTTTTTCAAATGAAAATCAAATTTTCATGCACAAGTAAGTATGTATCATATGTATATAAGTGTGTTCCTTTTTGTTGTGTATTTCTTTTCTGCAGTAGGTTAGTCAGTGTTGCCTTCATTTTTTGAAGTGGTCTACAACCAGAGATTTTGTGGTTCTTGTCATAAACTTGTGTTTAGCCATCCTCAGATAGAACCACTATTGGTTGCATTTCCATTTTTTGAGTCTTCCCAGTTAAATTTTTGAAATCCCCAGTCTTTCCAATGCTTAAGAATAAAAAAATATTATCCTAAATAGTCAAAATCCCTCTGCAAATGAATATTTGAGCCATAAACCCAGCAAGAAATGTCAAAAACCCTTAGCCCTAGGTCATCTCTATTTGAAAATTTGAAAAATCCCTAATTCTATGAAAAGTGTTCTATTCTCTCGTTACTTTTTCAAGAGGTCCGATCACTTAAAGAATGTGTTTATCTCATATCATTACCTTTGGTCATGAAGTCTCTTCATAAAATCAAAATATTCCTTACCTTTTTAGGGACTTAATGATTTATTCTTAGTTGGGTTTTCTCCTTAAGAAAATAATATGCTTTCAGTTCTTAAGAGACTTGGCAACAACCATCTGATTTAAAGCTAATCCAACGGTGGTCAGGAGATCTCTAGATGAAATCAAAGTTAGTGAATTTTAATGGCGACTTTGAGTTTTCTCAATCACGTTGTCTCCAAAAGTAATATGGGTTATGTATTGAGTTAAGGGTTAAAGTTTCATTGTAATCACTTTATCTCTTATTAAAATGTGACTTAAGACAAAATACATGAGACCCAGCGACAACCGTTGATCTGAAATCTAATATTACGGTGTTTGGGAAGTCTCCGGATTAACCCTGGACTTTGAAAAATATCCAATGACACTGACTTTGCATAGTCGCAAAGTCTCCTGAGTTGAACTAAGGTTAAGGCTGAGTATTAATATTTATATTGTCGCGTAGTCTCCTAAGAAAGTATGAGTTAAGTTAAAGATCATGAGAACTAGAAACAACCATTAGATCAAAAGGAAATCGAATGGCTTGTGTTAAGTCGCTAATGAAGTTTGAAAAGTCAAACGCTATTCAGCGATTAAGAGATAAGAGTAATATTGAGACACGTGTCCAAGTTTTCAGTGGTTGTAAGTTATATAGTCACATAATCTATGAATAATATCTAGCAACTTAGAGATTGTAGTCACATTATCTCATAATATATTAGGGTTTTCATTTAAAATCATGAGACTTCGCGAAGACCGTTAGATGCAGATGAAGGAAGATCAACGGTAGTTGGGTTGTAGAAGTGACTGAATTTGCAAATGAATGATTTACGCATTGATGATTCTAAGATAAATGGAGGTTTATGTTAAATCATTTCATTTCAAAAAGATCTTTATTATTTTCAGAGTGAATTGTGCTAAGTAATCACTATATGCAAAAAGAAGAGCTACCAAAATTTGAAGAGTGAAGTAGGAAGGATTTCAATCCAGAATCATAAGTGAATTTAATTAATAATCAGTAGTTTCAGAAGGAATTGGGTGATTCATAGCTGGTGGTGAGGGTTTATAGGAGATTTGTTTTAATATCGGTAAGAAAAAAAGGTGTGAGAAGAATAGAAATAAAAATGAGTCAAACACTAAGTGTAGCTTCAACCAATGGGAGAAGTGGTTATGCCAAAGATGATACAAAAGGAAAGAGAAATTATTCAGATGAATTCCTCACATTGCTGCCAAGTTCAAGCCAAAACAGAAAGGTAAATGCTGACACTCTTATAAATGATTTATCATATATTAGAGATGCCAAAACCCTACTTTCTTCTGGCTATTCATTATTCAATTACTTTTTTAATAATAGTGATGAACCTATGCCAATTTTGAGCCCATGGACCTGTGGACTAGCCAGGTTAATAGTTCCATATTTGTAGATGTTGATTTTATTTTAGAATTGGCTAGTAGGTATGATATCCTCACTAAGAGCATCAAAAATGCTGATGGAAAGCCCTTAGTAAGCCTAGAAAGGAACTCATTCATGAAGGTTTTCAATGTGTATCATCCCATAACTACTGAAATAAACTTGAAAAGTTTAGAGAATAGGTACACAAGAGAGTGTGGCATTACAGCCAAATTGATCATGGAACATCATGTGCCAAGGAAAATGAAGAACTACATAACACCCATCCCAAGGACTTCCCCACATTACTACAAAGATCTCATCTTCTATATGAAGTATATCTCCTATGCACTATGCAGAGTATTGGGAAAGGATGGAGGACTAGAGAGAATCACCTCAAAGATCCTTATGATGGTCCTAGATATGAATAGCCTTCATACCACTTCCAATTATGATTATATTCAGTATATAATTAATCAAATTCATCAGGGATTCATTGATATCCATAGAAATAAGGGTAATTCCAGATTCATATATTACTCAATTTTAAGGCATTTCAACTTATACTACAATTTTCTTGTTATGAACTGATAATTTTTGAGGCCCCAAAGGTTTTATCAGAGCCAAGCCAATCCTGTTGAGTTTTTGATAAGAGTGTGGAATTATACTTCTAGGGAGAAGGAGTTATGTGCCTTTGAGAATTGGATAGTTTATCCAATACTTAAGTGTTTAGGTGTGAATAAGACCAGACTTCCAGTGAAGGTACAATAGCTATTAAGGCCATGCCAGTGTGTAGACAAATGGCCAAGAGATCATAATTGGGGAGACTTCTTCTATGAGAAGAATTATATTTTGATGAGGGTGTATGGTTGAACTCACCCAGCCCACATTATCCCATTCTATGTGTCACCCAAAATTGTAGCAATAGAATTTATGAGGAAACTAATTTTGACAGACAAGGAACACTTAGCTACTCATAGAAAGGGTACATTTACCCATAGAGAATTCAAGATATTTAACTTTACAATTGGAAAGGGGGTAGTGGATCTGGTGAATGAGTGGATAAGCCACTACAAAATGAATGTTTCCTTATGTATATTTTTAGACACAAAGGTGTTTATATTGAGTGATAAGAAGCTCTTGAATCCTACCATTCCCTATAACAAAGGGCATGAGAAATGCGAGGAGGAGGACCTCATCAGAAACATGATGAATGATGAGGATATCAATCAAAGAGCAAGTAAATTCAATGAATTAAAGGAATTATAAATAAATGTAAAGAGGAAAGGATTCTCTTTTGGAGGTTTCTTTCCATAGTTACCTTATTTTAAAAGGCTTGATGCCATGATTGAATCCCATAATTTTGTATGTGAACAATTGGAAGATTTTCTTGTGGTGAAAGATAAATGACAGGAAGAGAACTCCTCATTAGAGTATGAAGAGGATGGTGAAGGAGGATACTGGGTACCTAGCCCCCCACCAATGGATCAACCATTGATTGAAGGATAGCCATCAAAAGAGGCAGAGGGAGAACAAGGAGAAAATAAAATTAACCTAACACAGGTCCCTAAGGAAGAGGTTACAAATGAGCCCCCATCAAAGAGGAAAAGGTTGAAATAGGGGAACCATCTCAAGGGAAGAAGAAAGAAGAAAAAGGACAAAATTATGCCCTTATCATAGGGGATAGGCCTTCTGATCATAACCTTAGAAATGAAATAAGGAAAGCTAAAAAGCTACAAAAGGATAATGAAGAGGAGGTTGAATTGCTTCTTCTAACTTGCACAGATGAAAGAGTGCTACATCGGCAACAATTTTTAATTGATGACAATTTCATTAAAACTAAGGAATTTAAAGACTTCCTTATTTGGAACAAACAAAAAGAAGTTGGTACAAAGCTACAATTGGTAGGAGGTGACCCAGTAACAAAGGAGGCTTTGTAGGAATTACAAGAATATGATCCAGAATCATAACAGCTAACTCCTGAAGAGGCTAGACAACTGGTAAAATCTAGTGGCATATTATTGGTAGAAGGATGGGATTTGTCCTTGGCCTTCATAATATACCAAATAAGGAATAAACCTAATGTTAAATTGTCATTAGAAGTCCAAGTTTTTGAAATGATTAAAGGATTTGGATACAATCCAAAATCTCAAGCATTAGCGATGTGGAGCTTAGCTCCAAAAGATCAAAAACCATCTATGTTGGATATATAGGAAAAAATGGAAGGGGAAAAGATCATTTGGTATGTCCAAAACATAGGTGACATAGAGATCTCTCAAGTGCTCACATATTTTGCACAATTAAATGAGGCTAAGACTGCTCAATTTTCTAAGAGATTCAATAAATTGGCGAGTGAAACAAGTGTCGTTGTTAAAGACAAAGAGTTGTGTCTTATCAAGATCAAGTCACAAGAGAAATTGATAAATGAATTGACACAACAAATAATGGATATTCCTAAGGTTTCCTCAATTGAGCCTAAAGAGGTAATGGATGCTGAGATACAAATAGACCAAATAGAGTATGCTGCAGTGGAAACAAAGCAAGCAATCATGGAGCATAATAGTGTTATTTTGGAAGCATTGATCCAAGTTTTGTAGCATAGAATAAAGGTAATAAAAGATAAATATGATCTTATATATGATGCCTATGGTAAGTTACCAGGCTTGCAAGATGAGGTAAACAATTTTGTTACAATTTTGAACCCAAACTATACAACATGGTCAGTTAGAACAAGTTTATTTGAAAGGTTAGCATCTTTGCAACCCCTAAGACCTGATTTTCCAGAGATAGTAGTCCAAGAAGTAAAGGAAATAGAGAAGATATGATTTCATTTATCATTATTTAATGGAAAATAAAATCAGATTGAGGCTAGAATGCAAATGTTCAGACTTGATTACAACAAATTTGTGCCATCAATGAGGTCAGAGGATAATCAAATAAAGCCATTAGGGGCATGGATCTCAAAGTTTGACAATATAATTCCTAATAAAGAGGTATATATTTCTGATAAAGGTGAGCTCGATATGGAGAGATAGAATAAGATTTTGGATGAAGCCTTTAAGGCTGAAATAGATTTTAATAAATTTTTTATATATGTCAAGAGTATCACTGATGCTAGGTGCGACAGATTAAAGGAAAAACTTGAAAGCATTCAAAGATTTAATTGGCCTACTGATGTAGAAGTCACAACATGGGATGTATTGACAAAACCAAGAAAGGAGAAAGTTGCTGACATAGACTTGGTCATCTTGGATATAGAGTAGAAGACAGCTGGCACCTTCTCTTTAAGCACAGGAACGTTAGCTAACTTGAAGAAATAGTGTAAGTTACCCTATATTGGTGGTCACTACATCTTGTTACAAATATTAGAAGCTATCCTAAACATATACAGACAAAGGTGCCAGCATCCACAAGAAGACAAAAAGCAAATCAAATTTCATTCTTCATTTTTATATGTCCACTACTTGGTGTTTTCTTGTCTTTTTTCTCTTCTATATTTGAGGGTTAGGTCTTTTAAACCATCCGAAGCTTGTTGCATGCATATCTTAAGGATTCCAAGATGGTTTAGCCTATATATAGAACTCATTGTAAAAATTTTAAGTGCTAGGATGATAATGGAATGGAATTGCAAGGTAGACTACTAAAATTTGTCTGAGCCTTTGTACTAATTTTCTATCTGAATGTATTTGAAGCTTTAAGACATTAATACAATATATTGAAATCTCTTTTTATGTATCTTGATTGTCTCTTTTCATTTATGTTACAGTTCTTGTATGTTTATTTGTAAGGCACTTAGACATACTCATCACAAGTTGGTTGTGCAGTCATTTGTAAGCTCCTTCAAGGAAGGATTAATTTTTTCAAGTGACCCCAGAGAACTTAGCATTAGTGTAAGGATTTGATGACAGTTATAGAAATAGAGGATAATTTTTAAGGCATTTTATCTTTATTGCAAGTATTTTATTGATCACCTTACTATGGATTTATATGAGATATTGACTCTGTAGCCCATAGGATTAGGCACTGGTTTATAGCTTTGTATGTAATTGTTCATTCATCCAGCATTTAAAGAATAATCATTCAAATTACATTACATTTATAAAAGAGAATACATTCCTAAGTAATTGTATTCACAGAGTATACAATTCAAGTTTACTGATTCCTTTTAGAGAGAATCAAAATAGTTTATTCCTCTTGAAGTTCATAAGGACTGAAAAAGGAAGAAGGATGAGAATCCTTATTTCATTACTATTTGTTGTTGTCAAAATACTAGTTTGGCTAATTAAGCTCTGTATCGGGATATTCATAGTCATTTGCATAGTTAGCTACTTATTGATGCATTAAAAGGCATTCAGAAAGTTAGTAAGAAGATAATCCACTTAAAAGATACTGCCAATCAATAATCATCCATAGGTAATACCTTCCTAAGTCAGTGGATCTCAAAAAAGGAGGTAATAGTTTCCCTAGATGTTATCTAATGCCCTCATCAATTCAACATTTCTCTTTCTTGAATCAGTTATTTCAAATATTGGGAGTCATAGAGTTAAAACAAGAATTCAAGCATTTTGAGTTTCAGCAACAAAAATCCCTAACACCTTGAACCTCCCATTTCATATTTCAAAGTTCAATATTAAATTCACAGTTCACGTAGCAGCTTCTTGTCATACACCCCAATTTTCTGATGTCATGTGTCTTCATAATATTGAATTTTGAACTTGTCTTTTTCGGTTCAAAGTTCAAATATTTTTGTGCAGCATGCATGTGAACCGCTTTAGCTACGAAGTGTGTAAAATTATTGGAGGCATTATGAACTATGAACTTTGAACCCCATATTTTATGGTTCAAAGTTCAGTTTTTGAAGTGCGATAATTGACATTATCAAGTGACCCGTGGAAAATATTCCCATATTTGCAAGAAGTGTTCGACAAGACAGTTGGAGTGATGCCATATAGGTTTAAGCGCAAGTGAAGCAGATTTGAAGCATGGTGATTAGATATATGCATTAAAAGAGGCATAGAATGATTAAGCTTTGGCAGGCACTCATAATTAAACATTAAGGCAACTAAAGCGAGTGGGTATTAAATTTCTTTCCTCAACTCTTTTATTCTTGAAAGCAATTGATTGGAAGTAGTAAATAGAGAAGGAGAGTAGTGAGGTAATTGCAAGAGCTAGGAGACAAGTAATAGCGAGTTCACAGAAAAATTCTTAGTATTTTGCTTTGAATATTAAGATAGTCTGTTCAGGAGGAAATATTTTGGGTCTTTTTCATGTTATAGTTGCTTCATTTATCTTTTGAGGGTAACCCCTTTTAGTTTTGATATGTTAATCCTGAAGGTGAAGTTTTTAAAGGAGAATGAATTTTTTCCCATTAGTAGTTGCCTCCCTAATATAAGAGATACCACTATAGTAGATGAAGACATAGGGAAAATTCTTTGCCAGTTGAGCAATGCAGAGGCAAGTTCCATGCCTTCTTGAATTGTAGAAAGCGGATTTTTAGAAGCCATTGGTTTTCCCGAGGTGACTCTGTGCCCAGAACTGGTAATGGAATACCAAAATAGGTATGATAGAGAAAATAGGTGTATTCTCACCTCTTCCAATGAAGTATTAGTGGCTATAAATAGACAAATACTCATGGCAGTATTGCAAATTCCTCCAGAAAAAATTTATGGTGATTGGAGCGTTAAAAAGGCTCATGCCGAATTTAATCAGAACAATAAGGATTACAGTAACAACATTGCTAGATATTGGTTGTTAAAACTTGAGAAAGGAGGCTCTTGTTTTCCTAGACCTATAAATAAATACCATCTAGTCATAGAGATCCAAGATTTAGTTGTAATGTTAAATATGGTAAAGGGTAACCCTAATGACACTCTCTAGGAGGATTAGATGCATGCCTTTGTTCAAGCTATCTTAAGAAAATGAAAGTATGAAGATTGGGCTGAAGTAATTGCTAAGAAACTTCATGAAGATTTATCCCAATCAGCAGAAAATTCAAATTTCTATATGTCCTCATATCTCTTTTACACCCTTTCTATTTGCAAAGATTGGCATAGTTTTCTAAACAAGCCGTGGGAGAAAAACATGATGATCTATATATGAATATCACCCCTGGCTCTAGAAGAAGAGGAATCCTATGAATTTTCAAAGAGTTCAAGATACTTTCTTCTCTCAGTTGGTTTTTGAATTAAGAGGAAAGGTTAATTCTAGATTCTCAGAGGAAGCCATGGAACTGGTTAATATTTACGGTAGCTATTATGTTCAATTTCTGACTTTTAGTTACCTTAGAGTTGGAGGTTTTAGTGGAGAACCTCTGAATTTACCCAGATACTACCTTGATAAGTATATGTTGCTAAAATTTTGTAGACAGTTACTTCAGGTAGAAAAGAAATACAAACTCAAGAGAACTAATGGTTCCATTTCTCAAATTGTGCTGGGCCATTGCAGGTTCAAATTGTTGCATAGTACATCTACCTTGGATGCAGAATTGGGGGTGATGAATCTCTAGTTTTATCAAGAAAGAAGCTACTTTGACAGTAAGCATTTTGTAGGGAGTCATTTTAAAGTTGATGCTACTTTTCTTCATCAGCCAAAACTAGAATATTACTGGGATGACTATGTCAAGGAAATGGAGGTATTAAGAAGACTGCATTCTAGGTTTAGCTTAAGAAAAATTATTTCCCTTGGCTTGTCTTTTAATATTAAAAGCTAGGATATTGAAGATGAAGAGGATGTATTGGAATCTGACTATAAAGAGCCAAATGAAGAAACCATTATTAGAAAAATATATTTGACAAAAATTGAACATGAATATTTAAATGCTTTGACTCAGGAAGTTTTTGAAAGGACAAAGAAGTGGCTTAAAGGAAAAAATAGGAAAAAGAAGCAAGAGGGAAATGGGCCAAAAACCAGAAAAAGCCCAAGAATATAAAAAGCTTAGTCCTCACCCATAATTAATAATAAAGTTGAAAATTTTCTTTCTACAGGTAATACAGAGTCTGAAGTAGTCATTCTCCCAAAAGATCAAGTAGCAACTCTTGACAAAATTGTAAGAGTCACAAGGGCATGAAGCAAAAGAAAAGAAGAGTCTAGTAAAGCTGCTTACATCAACCTTCATCCAAAGACTCAGGAAGGGAGTATAGAAGCCCAAGAAAGAATCAAAATGGATAATACTCAAGTAAATACTCCAAAGACTAAAGGATAGAATAAATATGCAAGTCAATAGGATTTATCAATGCTAAGTAGTGTAAACACCCAGTCTCTAGTAGGTACTTCCACCCCAAAATCTCCAAATTGGCTAGAGTTATCAGTAAGTAAGAAAATGAGAATTTCCCCTGTGTCATCCCCTATTGGAGGCCTGGTTAGCAAATATCTGGGAAGAATGCCAAGGACTAAAAATCCAAAGACATAAGCCATGCTAGATGTAGATCCACAAACTGGCCATTGGGTTGCATAGCTTTTTAAACCAAATTATGATAAGACCAAAGAAGAATTCAATGAGTATGACTTTACTATACAAAAAGTAGACTTGTTCTTAGCCACAAGAGCTGCTATTTTGAAAGTCCTAAATTCAGCTGACAAAAAGATCAACCATAAAGTGTAGAAAGACATAGAAGACAAATCAAAATTGAAGCAAGCACTCAGTGTAATGGTAGAATATATTCAACATCTGCAAAGCCCTATTCCTCAACTTCTTTCTATGGTCCAAATTAATCTAGATGTTAAGTCCCTAGAGAACCAAAAATTACTTTACCAGGTTCATAAAGAAAGGTTAGCATCTAGGAATTTCTTAAGTTGGATGAAGAAAGTCATCAAGGAGATCATTGATTTTTCTCATAACTCTGAAGATCTATCCAAAAGGTCTGATAGTTTGATCGCAGCTGTAGAGGGAAAGGTTGAAACATGCGAGAAAGAAAGGGACTAGATGGAGAATGAAATAGTAAACATAGAAGAGGTCTTGCAGAAAAGGTAGTGCTTGGTGTGGAAAATAATTCATTGTTTATGACTAGGGATAATATGGAGTGGAAATGTTCGCTTTATGAATAATTCATTGAAATATACACTTAGGTTATTCAAAAACTAAGTTGTGTTAAGGAGGTCATGAACACCCAAATTGATTGTTTGAGAAAGCTAATTGGGCATGAAATAGAAACATAAGTTGATATGGCTAAAATGCTAGATTCTTTTGAAAAGAAGATGGAAGATTTGACAACATCCAAAGAAGTATAAGTAAAAGACATTACAATGATCGCTTGGGTGGAGTCATTCATGGTCGTTGGCTACAAGAGGAAGAAGTCACTCATAGACAAGATTGAAGTGATGCAAAACTATAAATATATTTGGTAACATAGGTTTGAGACAGTTGCCAAGCCAAAATAGGAGATTTTGGCAAGCTTTGGGGTAGTTTTTAAGGAATAGAATGCTTCACAGGATGCCACCAAGACTCCAGATGATGATACAGTTAAAAGAATCAATCAGTTAATTAGTTTTGGTTGGAAAGTTTTATCTTCATATTTTAATTTTAGTTAAGATATTTCTATGGATAGGTTGGTTACTGAAATTGGATATCCCTGCATGGATTTATATACTATTTGTAATCACAATTTGAGGGTCGATTCTGGGGTTCTCAAAGATATTGCTATACTATTTGTTTTTCTAGAATTTTGTTTGTTTTATACTATGAAAAAATTGATATACATATATAATATCAGTTGGTTTATAGCAGATTATAGTGTTTATCTTCAATCAGTTGGTTGACGAATGTATGAATTTAATTTCAATTGGAGTTGAATGTTATACTACTTTAATCTATGTGTGTATTTTCCTCAGTTTTCATGAGTTGTCATTGATAATTGTGACATAAGATTAAACTGGCATTTACAAAACTTATCTTGTTAAATTAGATCTAGTCAGCTTTGATATATGAATCTTTCTAAAAAAAGAGATTTTATTACATGTTTATGATAAAATGTTTTTGGCCTTTGATTCTTTCTGGTTAAAAGTATTCCCTATTTCTATTATTTCATAATAAAGGTCATAAATATAAATCTTTGTAGAAGTTAGCTGCTCCTTTGAAGCAGAGAGTTTAGTCGTGAGAGACTAACTCAACTATCAGTGATAATTTTCTTTCTAAGTTTTGGTTTAAGAGTCATTTCATTCATTTATTGCAAGAGAAGGATAATTTGTTCACTAACAAATTTTTGGTGACTCTGTTGGGGAGTTCATTGTCAAGAAGATCAGTTTGTAGTTTTGTTTTTGTGAAATAATAAGTCATGGTGTTACCTATATATGTAATACCCAGCTACAAAGAAATCCCTCTAGTCTTACAGCCTGACCTACATTTTCTATATACTTACGAGGATATCATTGTTGATCTTAACACTTTGTCTTGGAGGTCAAAAATAAGTAACCAACAATATCAACATGTCCGACTGGTTATAGAGGAAGAATAAGAAATTGGAGAGTCACTAAGGAGAATTCCTATAGCTCAATATTCCTTTGTGTTAGTTAGCGCAACTCAAGACCCTTAAAACCCTAAATACTGGATTCATGTCCTTACACTAGATCCCAAAGATAGGAGGGTATTCTTGATAGATTTTACCAAGAGTTACAAAACCTTCATTTTCCAACTACTTATACTCCTAAGAAGAAAGAAAATAGTAGACCATCCTCTCCACCTAAAGTTTCTCTTGGTGCATCTTCACATTCCCTTAATTGGCAGGCCTTAACATTATCTAGAATCCAAGCCCCACCTATTTTAACAATCTTTCCAAACTCAGTAATGGCACAACCTTGTGGGTGGAAGTTGGTCCTTTGAATGAAGGAGAAAATCATCCCTTACCAAAGGGATCTAGAGATATATTAACTAAGTTTTATGGTAATGTATAGGTCTCTATAGATGATCACTTGAATGCTTTTAACACTTCTTGTTGAGTTTTGGCTGTCCAACATGAGGATGCGGCAGTTAGGTTATTTGTGCAAACCCTTGCTGACTCAACTACTGATTGGTTCTATCATTTATTGAGTGGTCGTATTACTGATTGGAATTCTATGAAAACATCCTTTGAGTCATGTTTCAAATCTGCTGAAGATGAACATTCACTCCTACTGTAATTATCCCAACTAAAAAAGGAAATGCATGAACTGATGAGAGAATTTGTAGCAAAACTCAACAAGATTCTCTATCAAATCCATAATTCCAAGAGACCTAATGATGAGAAAAAAAAGGGTTTATTTTTCAATTCCATGCCACCTCACATAAGTTTTTAGTTGAGATGGGATAGATTTGCAGATTTATTTGTAGCCCAACGCTTGGCGGTAGAGCTTGAAGATGATTTAATAATACTAGGAAAATGGAAACAAGAAGTGTAGACATCGACCAATCAATCATCTACCTCTAGTTATACAAACCTATTCATGCAGATGATAATTAATTATATGATAGCCATTAAAAGGAAATTACCTAATTCATCACCCGTTCCATATCAAGATATTCCTCGTAGATACCCGAACCAGAGAACATGAAATTATGGGAAATAATTTAATGCTTTGCCAAACCAAAAAAGGCTTCAAATTGATCCTCCTCCTGCTACAAGTAACATGTGTATCTTTCATTTGACTCATGAACATGATGGAGAAACATGCCCTGACATGGTGTAGTACAAATTGATGGAAGCCAACAAAGAGACCATCCAAGAAATCCCTGTTAATGAAGAGACATACGAAGGACCTGGTGACTCCGTAAATTACTACTTAGAGTATCAATATGATTCAGACTATGGTGATGATATTCTATTCACTCTAGAGGACCTTCCTACTCAGTGCTTACCAAAGGTCAACAAGGTGGAAAAGTTAATAATCATTTTTCATCTCCATTTCCAAACAAGAAAGATAAAGAGAAGATGAATCAAGTTGGCAGTAGCTCAAAGGTAGAAGGAAACGCATCACCAGAGGTAAATTTTCTTAAAATGTTAGACCCTGAATCTACCTTTGATTTTATTGATTTTTGTAAGTCTTATAAAATCAATATTTTTCCTACTGAGTATTTGAGGTTAAATCCCAGTGAGCTAGATGAATTAGTAGATTATGTGAAAGTTTCTCCATCTAGAGTTAATACTAGCCAAACCAATGTTGTATCTACTCATGAGACTCCTTTGGACCCTCAGTTAGGTCAATCTAAAATCAAAGAACCTATCATTAACCTAGGATCCTTAGATCCTTCTCATGTAATAGGAAAGCCAGAACATTTTTATGTATCATTGTTTATTCATGGTCACAAGCTCAACAACTATATTATAGACACTAGGGCTTCAGATAATATTATACCTTCTTCTGTCAAAAATCCCTCAACTTACCCCTAACCAAAACATTTGGTAAATGTTATTCAATGGATTCTAAAAAAGTTCCCCTACTTGGTCAAATTAAGGATGTATAGGATTCTTTAGCTGCTTTCCCAAACAAGAGGTTGAAATTGACCATCTTAGTCACTGACATACATACCATTTATGGCATGTTATTGAGTAGATCCTTTTGCAGAGACTTAGGTGGTGAAATAAAGTTGGATTGGTCATAGGAAATTGTCCCCATTTGCAACCAAATGGTTATTTTGCAACCTAAAACCAAATCAAAGTATACTATGTTTCCTTCCAAGGACCCTAGGTTTCATATTTTTTATCAAGAGACTAATTTTGCTAATTACGCAATTCTAGCTGAAGCTGATATTGTTGATCTAAAATCCTTCGATGATGAAGGGCTATAGAAACTTGAATTCAATGGAGGTTTTTCCTCTACAAGGAAGGGGTGGTTTTGACATCTCCACATGAAGAGAAATTTCCTTTTCCTTTTAAGCTAGAGTTTGAGAATACTAATAACACAATCAAGTATGAAGCATTACTACTCAGAATTTAAGAAGGAAAAATGAAAGGTATTAAGATATTGAAAGCAAAAGGTGATGCAGAGTTGATCATGAAGTAGGTAAGAGAGATGTATGCAGTAAGAAATGAAAGGATGAAGCACTAAAAGAATAGAGTCTAGGATGAAATTGAAGGGTTTGAAGCATTTTCAATTGAAGCAGTACCCAAGGAATTAAGTTCTAGAGCAATTGTTTTGGCTGGTTCTGCAGCACTATTAAATCCTCATCCTAACTTTTATAATGATCACTACACCATAGAGCTTGTTCATATGCCTAGTGTACCTGATAATGCTAATTCTTGACAAGTTTTCATTGATGATGCTCACGTATTGACATTCCTACAAGGTATTGAGAAGTTTTCTTCGGTGTTCTTTGAGGGATCGAATTTCAAATGTCAAGAATTTTATGTCGATGAGGAAGTCATCCAAAAAGAAGATATTATTCAATTGAAAATAAATCATATCCCTAAGGGCCTTGTGATAATGGAGAGTTTTTTTTATCACAACGATTCCTTTATTGGTCAATTCAATGAAATCAACAGCAAACAATCCATAAATTTTGAAACAATAAATATTTGGAGTAATGAAGATCCTAGATTTGTGAATTTGGGTACAAGTTACAATCCCGAGGAAAAATCCATATTCACAAAATTGTTAAAGGAGTTCAAGGATGTATTTTCTTGGTCATATGACGGCCTAAATGATTTCAGGAAAGGACAATTTCAACATAATATTCCCCTGAAACCTGGAACCAAACAATTGAGGCAAAAGTTGATAAATTGCAATCCCAGAGTAGTAGATGTCATTTTCAAAGAGGCAGATAAGATGCTTAAAGCTAGAATAATTTACCCAATCCATCATTCTACTTGGGTGGCGAACATAGTGGTATTTTGTAATAGAAATGGGGAGATTCAAATCTATC
The DNA here is from genome assembly GCA_018584345.1 of Thuja plicata. Taxonomy (NCBI): domain Eukaryota; kingdom Viridiplantae; phylum Streptophyta; class Pinopsida; order Cupressales; family Cupressaceae; genus Thuja; species Thuja plicata. The sequence continues at coordinate 299,412 of MU225999.1, forward strand.
TTGATTTTAGAAATATAAATCAATCTAGCCTGAAAGATAATTTTTCCCTACGTAACATGGATCATATTTTGCAAATGGTAGCTGGATCGGAGATGATGTCTATGCTGGATGGATTCTCCGGATGCAACCAGAGCAATGTGGCTCTTGATGAACATCATAAAACAATATTCACCACTCCTTGGGGTGCGTTCGCATACTATTGAATGCATTTTGGCCTAATTAATGTAGGTGCCACTTTTCAATGCACCATGAATTCCTCTTTTGGTCACTTGATAAATAAAGTAATTATGGTGTATCTCAATGACATGACAGTGTTCTCTCGAAAAAGAAAGAAACATTTAAAATATTTGATGCTTATCCTTCAGGATTGTAGAGATCAAGGAACATAAATCAATTTGAAGAAGTCTATCTTTTGTGTAACTGAAGGAAAATTTCTAGGTCATATAGTTTCGAAGGAAGGAATCAAAATTTCCCTAGAAAGGGTGCGAGAAATCCAACAGTTATGTTTTCCTTCCAACAAAAATGTGATACAATCTTTCTTTTGAAAGATCAATTTCCTGAGGAGATTTGTGCTAGAATTCTCAAAGAAAACTAGACCCATGGTAGGTTTACTAAGCGAGAAACAAACTTGTAGATGGAATTATGAAGCCAAGAAGTCTTTTGATGAGGTTAAGAATGCAATTTCTCAGGCTCCGATTCTTTCTCATTTGGATTTTAAGAAAGATTTTGTAATACATTGTTATTCTTATGAGCGCACCATGATAGGTTTTATATTGCAAAAGAATGAGGCTGGTGAATATTTTCTTATTTATTTTATCAATATACCGTTAAATAAACACAAATTGAAGTACTCTCCTATATAAAAGAAGCTTTTTGTAGTGGTAAAAGTTGTTAAACAATTCTGGTACTACATTCTTCATTCTCATTCTACGGTTTACATTCTGAATACTGTATTTAAGAACATTCTAACCCAACAGGATGTGTCCTTGAATAATAGAGATACTTGGGTAGCAAAGGTACAAGAGTTTGATTTGGAAATAAAAACTACCAAATTGGTGAGAGGTCAAGGACTCTATAAATTAATTGCAGAAAAATGATGTAGAATCTAGTGGTGAAATTCCTTTTTCTTTGTTTACTAGGCTGAAAGATGCATGGTTCTCAAATGTAGATTATTATCTAGCCTATGGAGAGTGTCCTAATAACCTAATAGAAAATGAGAAGAGGAATATAATGCTCAAAGTGACCAAATATGTTATAGCTGATAATATCTTATACAAAAGAGGCCTAGATGGAATGTTTGTGAGGTGTGTAGATGAGGATCAACAAAAGAAATTTTTGTTGTCTTTCCAAAATGAAGCTTGTGCGGGGTATTTTTCATCTACACTAACAATGTTCAAGATATTGAGTAAATTCTATTATTGGCATGGGATGTTCACAGCTACATAGAAATGGGTGGCGCAATGTGAAAAATGTAAGTTATTTTCTGGAAAACCACATTTAGCATCTTGACCATTAAGACCTGTAGTCATGGAAGAACCATTCAAGCAGTGGGGTCTAGATTTTATAGGCCCAATACATCCTCCATCAACTAATGGCAATGCCCATATTTTGATAGCTATAGATTACTTTACAAATTTGGTAGAAGCTATCCCTGTGAGGAAAACTACTTCAAATGTGGTCTACTCATTTCTGAAAGAAAATATTTTGGTAAGGTTTGCGATTACCACAAAGATAGTAGTAGATAATGCACACAATTTCTCTCCTCACCAGATGCATTTTTTTTTAATGACAATGGGATTCAGCTATCACACTCTTCTGATTATTTTCCCCAACGTAATGGGCAGGTTGAATCTACCAATAAGAACTTAATTTCCATAATGAAAAAGCTTGTTAATGGCAATGCCAAAGATTGGCACAAAAGAATGTACATGAATCTTTTTGGGCTGACCGCACATCTCCAAAGTGAGACATAGGAATAATTCCTTTTGAATTAGTATATGGTGTAGAAGCTCAACTTTCTCTCCCCTTGGAGCTGGCAGTAGCTAAGTTACAAAAGGTAAGCAAAGATCAATAGTTCCATAGTTCTTTAGAAAACAGGATCATGTATATGAGAAAACTTCAGGAGGAATGATAAAATATTGTTGATCATATTACAAGTCACCATGCTAGGGTTAAACAATCTTTTGACAAAAAATCCCGACCTAAAAAATTCATGGAAGGAGATAAGGTTTTACTATGGGATAAGAGACGAGAACCTGATGGTGGTCATGGAAAATTTCAATCATTGTGGAAGGGCCCCTTTGAGATTAGTCAAGAACTTGAACCTAATTCCTTCAAATTAATGTATAATGATGGAACCAAAATGCCCTTTTCCTTTAATGGGAAAGATCTCAAACTTTATGAATTTTAAGAAATTAGTCTTTTCATGTACATAAGTTTTGTTGTGTTGTAGGTTTTAGTGCGTGCTTGTTAGTCAGCCCTGTTTTGTGCAAAACCAGAGATTTTGAGGTCACTGTTTAGTCCCTCATGGTCCTAATCCCTAGTCAGAACCACCTGTTACAGGTCAAAATTTCTCTTGTATAAAATTCTTAAGTAACATATGTTATGTATATTATTGATTCTATATTGAATTTTGAATCTTGAACCTAGCGGTTCAAAGTTCAAAGTTTAATTAGCACCTTGTCATTGTTACTTAAAGTATTCATCATCCTTTCTTTGTCAAGGAAGATAGGTCTTGATTTTAGTGTAAATTGTCAGTCATATATTAAATTTTGAACCTTGAACCTCCCATTTCATAGTTCAAAGTTCAATATTAATTTCACACTTCACCCAACATCTTCTTATCATACACCCCACTTGCCCGATGTCATGTGTCTCCATAATCTTCAATTTTGAACTTGTCTTTTTCGGTACAAAGTTCAAATATTTTTGTGCAACATGCATGTCAACTGTTTTAGCTGTAAACTGCATAAAATTATTGGAGGCACTATGAACTATGAACTTTGAACCCCATATTTTATGGTTCAAAGTTCAGTTCTCAAAGTGCAATAATTGAAATTATCAAGTGGCTCGTGCTAAATCTTCCCATATCTATAAGAAGTGTTTGACAAGACAGTTGGAGTGATGCCATGTTTTCTTAAACACAAGTGAAGTAAATTTAAAGCATGGTGATTACACATCTGTATTAAAAGTGACATGGAATGATTAAGCTTTGTCAGGTGCTCATAATTAGAAATTAAGGCAAATGAAGCGAGTCGATGTTAAATTTATTTCCTTAACTCTTTTCTTTTTGAAAGTAATTGATTGGAAGCAGTAATTGGAAAAGGAGATCATCAAGGTAATTTAAAGAGCTAGGAGTAGAGTAACGGTGAGTTCACAGAAAAATTATTAGTATTTTTCTTCGAATAATAAGAGAGACTATTGAGGAGAAAATATTTTGGGTCTTTTTCATGTTACAGTTACTTCATTTATCTTTTGAGGTTAGCTCCTTTGAGTTTTAGTATGTTAAACCAAAAGGTGAAGTTTGTAAAGGAGAATAAATTTTCTCCCATTAGTAGTTGCCTCCATAATATAAGAGATACCAACCTAGTAGATGAAGAAATAGGGGAAATTCTTCGCTGGTTGGGAAATTCAGAGGTAGGTTCCATGGCTACTTGAATTATAGAAAGTGGATTGTTAGAAGCCATTGATTTTCTTGAGGTGACTTCATGCCCAGAACTGCTAATGGAATACCGAAATAGGTATGACAGAGAAAATATGTGTATTTTCACCTCTTCCAATGAGGTATTAGTGGCTATAAATAGATAAATAGTCATGGCATCAATGAAAATTCCTCTAGAAGATATTTATGCTGATTGGAGCATTAAAAAGTCTCAGGCAGAATTTAATCAGAATAGTAAGGATTACAGTAACAACATTGCTAGAGATTGGTTGTTAAAACTTGAGAAAGGAGGTTCTTGTTTGCCTAGACCTATAAAGGAAGAACATCTGGTCAAAGAGATCCAAAATTTGGTTGTAATGTTAAATAGGGTAAAGGTTAACCTTAATGACGCTCTCTGGGAGGATTAATGTATGTCTTCATTCAAGCTATCTTAAGCGAAGGAAAGTATGTAGATTGGGCTGAATTGGTTGCTGAGAAACTTCATGAAGATTTATCCCAATCAGTAGAAAATTCAATTTTATATATGTCCTCATATCTCTTTTACACCCTTTCCATTTGCAAAGATTGGGATAGTTTTCCAAATCAGCTATGGGAGGAAAACATGATGATCTATGAATATCACCCTTGGCTCTAGAAGAAGAGGAATCCTATGAATTTTTGAAGAGTTCAAGATACTTTCTTCTCTTGGTTGGTTTTTGAATAGAGAGGAAAGGTTAATTCTAGATTCTTTGAGGAAGCCATGGAACTAGTTAAGATTTACAATAGCTATTACATTCTATTTCTAAATTTTAGTTACCTTATAGTTGAAGGTTTTAGTAGAGAACCTCTAAAATTACCCATATACTGCCTTGATAAGTATGTGCTCCTAAAACTTGGTAGACAATTACTTTAGGTAGAAAAGAAATACAAAATCAAGAGAACTACTTGTTCCCTGTTTCCAATTGAGCTAGGTCATTACAGGATAAAAGTGTTTCATAGTACATCTGCCTTGGATGCAGAATTGGGGGTGATGAATCTCCAGTTTTATCAAGAAAGAAGGTACTTCTCCAATAAGCATTTTGTAGGGAGTCATTTTAAAGTTGATGCTACTTTTCTTCATCGGCTAGAACTGTAAGATCACTGGGATGACCATTTCAATGAAATAGAGGTATTAAGAAGGCTAAATTCTAGGTTTAGCTTAAGACAAATCATTTCCCTTCGTTTAGCTAATTGGGTATGAAACAAAATCAGAAGTTGATATGGATAAAATGCTAGATTCTTTTGAAAAGAAGATAGAACATTTTATAGAAGCCAAAGAAATAGAATTAAAAGACATTACAATGATCACTCAGGTGGAATCATTCATGGTCATTGGATATGAGAGGATGAATTCGCTCGTAGACAAGCTTGAACTGATGCAAAATTGTAAAGATATTTGGGAACAGAGGTTCGAGATAGTTGCCATGCCAAAATAGGAGATACTGGCGAGCTTTGCGAGAGTTTTTAAGGAATGGAATATTTCACGAGATGCCACCAAGACTCTAGATGGTGATACAGTTAAAAAGAATCAATTAGTTAATTAGTTTTGGTTGGAAATTTTTATCTTCATAGTTTATTTTTAGTTAAGCTATTTATATGGATAAGTTGGTTACTGAAACTAGATAGCCCTATGTGGCTCTATGTACTATTTTTAATGATTGGTTGAGGGTCGTTTCTAGCTTTCTGAAAGATATTGCTATACGATTTTATTTTATGGAATTTTCTCTGTTTAATACTATGAAAACTTTGATATACATATATAATATCAGCTAGTTTATTGAAGATTACAGTGTTTATATTCAATCAATTGGTTGATGAATGTATGACTTTAATTTCAGTTGGAGTTGAATGTTATACTACTTTAATCTATATGTTTATTTTCATTTTTTTATGAGTTATCTTTCATAATTATAACAGAAGATTGAATCGGCCTTTGCAAATATTATCTTGTTAAATTAGAGTTAGTGGGCACTGATATTTGAATCTTTCTCAAAAATTAATTTTATTATATGTTTATGATAGAATGTTTTTGGCCATTCATGCTTTCTGGTTAAAAGTATTCCCTATTTCTATTCTTTTATAATAAAGGTTATAAAGATAAATCTTTGTAGAAGGTAGCTGCTCCTTTGAAGTAGAGAGTTTAGTCATGAGAGACTAACTCAACTATCAGTGATAATTTTCTTCATGAGTTTGGGTTTAAGAGTCATTTCATTCATTTATTGCAAGAGAAGGAAAAAAATTTCACTAACAATCTTCACGACGATGATGAAAAATAGTTTGAAGGAAAATTTGCAAGAAGATCGAATAAAGGTACCGGAAAGTATAAAGGTATATTAGCTCTGCAATGTTTTAGATGTGGTAAAATTGGTCATTTGGCAACTAGATGTCCTGAGAAAGGTCCTAGACAAAAGTTTAAGAAGTTCAATAAGAAGGATTACTATATGAATGAATATGCTAGTATCTTAGGTGATAAATTAGAAACAAAGGATTGTTTATTTTATGTTAAAGAGGATGAGAAATTAGAAATAAATATTACTAACATCTGTGTTGAAATTTTTTATTGTGTTAAAACTGCTTTGTATGTTAGAAGAAAGAAAAATGAATGGTTGATTGATAGTGGTTTTTATCATCATATTTCCGAAGATAAAAGGAAATTTGTGTCACTTAGCAAGTATGATGGAGGTCCTTTTAGATTTGGTGATGACAAAGCAAATTACATTGTTGGTAAAGGCTCTATTACTTTTGATTTTAAGAATAACACTAACAATGTTTATTATGTGAAGGGTTTGTATCACAATTTGTTTAGTGTTGGATAGATGGGTAAAAATAGATATGATATCATTTTTAAGAATGAAGGTTGTGAAATTAGGAAAAGATTAGGAAATCTAATTACAATCAGGAAAACAATAGGAAGGAACATGTACCAGCTAGAAGGAGCTTTGGAAGGATGTTGTTTACTATCTCAGACTAAAGAAAGTTGGCTTTGACATGAAAGGATGTTTCATATAAAATTTGATAACCTCATGAGAATAAGATCATCTCATGCAGTGAGAGATCTACCCAAACTATGTAAACCATAAAACATTATCTACAAGGGTTGTCAAGAAGGGAAATAAAGAATAGAATTTTTCAAGATAGAACACTACTCATCTACCGTTGTACTAGAGATTGTGCACATTGATCTCTATAGTCCTACCAAAATAAGGATTTTTCAAGGTGAAAGGTACTTTATAATTTTTATTGATTGCTATTCAAGGATGACACGGGTTTCTTTTCTTACAGACAAAGCTGAGGCATTTGAGAAGTTCAAGATATTTAAGGCTAGAGTTAAGATTGAGTTGTTAGAATGAATTTAGAATAATTGAGAGGGGGGGTGAATCAGTTATCCTCATGTCTAGATGTACCAAATTAAACTTTATACCACTTTGAAAAACTCAGATCTTCTCGGCAGCAATAGCATAAAACAACAACATACATATACAATTTTACTATTCAAATGTAATCATCTTGCAGAAACTTAATAGTAAAACACAACATAAACATTCACACAAGTTGACACCAGTATTTAACACGAAAACCCAATTTGGGAAAAACAACCAATAACATGCTATCAAGTTTTCACTCTTCTAAACTGAGCTCTGTTAGGAGCCAACCCTATTAAAGGTTACAAAACACATTAATAAATGTGACCTGGTTAAAGGATTTAATCACCCTATCAGGAGTGGCATTGTTAGAGGACTTAGAACATTCCACCTGAATGTCACCTTGCTCAAAGGATTTATATAATGACTGTTAGGTCAACCTGGTTAAAGGATTTTGACTGATACAATGGTTAGAAAGTAATTAGCAGGTGTGATATGATACATACAACTTACTTTAAAAATCTAGATCCAATTCATCTCTAATGCTAAATCACTGAGTGGCCTCCATTCTCATTTCAATCTTTAGATCTACTTGGAAATTTGTCAAGCAATCACTCTCGCAACTCTCTGCTTCTCTGTTCAGCCTTCTCTGCTAGATCATACTAATCAGTAAATTACCTATACAATCCTCTTGCATACACTTCTTACTTTCACTTCATGAAACACCCCTTGAGGTTATCATATACCTCTTCATCCAAGTTAGATAAATCTTTTTATGCTTAATCAAGATCATAGATCTTAGGTTAGGTCAGATCCAACAGATCTTTCCATCTTTACATTTAATTTACTTCTCCAAAGAAATCACTAATTAAATCTTTGATCCATGCATTAATTATGGTTACCTGTGTATTTAAATAGTGCAGACCAATCGTGCTTATCCTTAATTAACTTTACATATCCCAATAAAATCAATTATGTCAGCCAGAGATCTAAAATCTCAACAATTACCAAGATACTAGTGCTCGGCCAACATTGTGTTCTTCCGCTCATACATCACTGGTTTCCTCAGAAATTTACTAGTGCTTGGTCATCACAGACTTAGCTTGGCATAAAATTTTATCAGTAAACTTTCATCAAAAGATAAACAACACATTACTTTGCCAATGTGCCAACTGATCAAGTACCCTTGTGATTTCCCATTACTCAACCATTCCACTTGGTCTTCTTGTTAAATATCCTTTATCAATCAATAGATATGGTACTCAAACATATAGCAATAGTCTCACCAGTTAAGGTTTGACATCAATGAAAAAACAACAATTATTTCCATTGTAGCTTTCCAACATGAGTATGGTAAAAAGATTAAATGTTTGAGATATAATAAAGTAGGAGAGTTTACATATGATGTTTTTGAATTTTTTTTTAAAAGCATGGTATTAAGAAACAATTCTCAATAGTAAGAACTCCCTAGCAAAATGGTGTTGTGGAAAGAATGAATCAGATAATTCAGGAGGCAACAAGAACTATGTTGAAGGAGGCAAGTCTACTGGAAATCTATTAGAGAGAAGCAGTTGATATTGTTGTGTATACATGATGGGGAGGTCACCTAACTCTCTGAAATTCCTACTCTCTTCTAGGAATCTCACCTGGAATCCTATTCAGTTCAGGACTCTCTCTAGACTCACACTTGAGTCTCTTTAGGGCTACTCTCAGACCCTAAATAGAAGGACTTATCTTCCCTCTCTCCTATGTTCCCTACCCACCGAAATGTTTTACTCCTTACTGTCTCTCACTCTTCATGACTGAATCACTATAGTGATGCACCTTCTTACTTATCTATCTTTCCTACAAGTCTCTAACCAGACCATAGGCTCGCCTACGACTTGTCTGCAAACTCAACTAGCTTCTCGTCCAACATAAACACAGAAACAATCATAATATACATGGAGGATGCTTCTTGACTATCACAATCCATGGAACAGATTATCAAAGTCAAGAAGCACCCATATTTATCTAACAGAAACAAAACAACACTTTACAGAACTCTGATCAAAATAAAAGAACACTCAAAGTATAGACAAAGCTTCTCTTTATTGATTATGCAGAATATTACAACT